>OZ012678.1:64666669-65266669 GCA_963942445.1 Argyra leucocephala | reverse complement strand
ATGAGCAGATACTATTTTTAATTATAGTTATGAGAAGCAAATTGGCTTGATTGTTTTTAGGGATTTAATTAGATAGTTATAATTTTTTAGTTATTTTGTATTCATAAGTAAACGTAGGAGTAAATATTAACCCATTAAAGCCGGCTCATAGATCCCGTCGTAAAATCATAATCAAATTATCTAAGGACGGTCATAGAGTTCATAGAAGTTGCCTGGAAAAAAATTTATATAATTCTGTTTAAATTACTATAATGTCCAACTTTTTTAGACATGGCCCCATACAAAGCGGTACGATCGAAAAAATCGTAAGATAACAATTGACCAGCTACTGGTCATTCATGAGCTATGAACAATTATCGAATTAAAGTTTGTGGTATAAAATGGTATTGGCCATTGCTCACAAATGCATTTGATGCCTCAATGGTGAATGCATAGAAGTTTCATGTTTTCTGCGCAAGGTATGAAGGTGCGACGTATGAAGGGAGTGTACTTGTTAATGCCCAACAAATGGCAAAACGCACAGATTGTGTCGACCATATAGTGGAAAAACTACCTAAACGCAGTTGTTGTAGACAATGCGGTATTAAAACACAAAGTGGTTGCAAAAAGTGTTCGACTACTTTGCATCCTAAATGCTGTTTTGACTATCACAATGATGTACCACGAAACAAAATTAAAATTAAAAACCGAGAAAGCGAAATAATTTTTAAAATTTAATTTTACAATATTATTATTTAAATACTTTACTTTTTTAGATTTCTTCAAAAAAACACTGTGAATTGTGCTTACTTTCATAAAAATATAAATTTTTTTTCACTAATTTTTATAACAATTTTTTCATGCTTTAGACAGTGTTGGGTATTTAAATACCCATAAAGGTAAATCATCTCTAGAGACGACGTAAGTACTCCAATCCAAAAAAATATTTGTTTTATTAGATTGACAAAGTTTGAGGCTACGTGGTCTTTAGAAATTTTCCCGACTTTTCCATTTTCCAATTTCCCAAAAACCATTTTTTATGGAAATTTTCGGGGCTTAAAAAATTCTTAGTTCTTGGGTCTTACTAACAACGGCAGTTCTTGAGAATTTTGATTAGCACACTGAGAACGAATTATGGTCCGAATTATGGTTCTCTCAAATAAAATCAAAACAAGCTCAATATCTATTACCCAACGGCAGATATAGGTATTTTAATGCACTATGGTTTTTGTGTATTTAAATACCCAATAGACAGTAATGGGTTAATATAAAAATAAACTAATATTAAAAACTTACAAAATAAAGCTAAATAAGACTTACACGAAGATTAAAAGGATATTAAATGGCATATTATTAAGGATTAAATAGAAAAACACTGTATACTGTGATTTGTAGAATATTTTTTTGTTTGCTTCTTCAAATATTTTATGTTATTTACTCGTGTCTGTACACTCTGAAGATTGCAAATCATCGTCCGTATAATTGCTAGCCTATACGTCAAAATAGTTTTCCGATTAAAATGAGTTTATGGAATATCAAATAAAATATTAACTAAACCAGTCAATTGAATAAGTTTTTTTGTATACCTAATATTTGTGTCTGAAAGATGATTTTTTGAGATTTATTTCTGAAGGATGACAAAATTTGAGCCTAAAATCTATAATTGCATACTTAATAACATTTTGAAATCGCGTATACGGCAAATAATTATACAAACGATGAAATAGAAAGAGACTTCGATTTTAAGCCAAATTTGAAATTTTAAAAATGTATTAAATTTTATTACCAGCAATATTTTTAATTAAAGCTAGGTATGCTGTTAGTACGATGTTCAAAAATTTGACATTGTTTCATGTAATTTGTTTTTGTACAAAAATGGTAACAAAAATTTTGCTTCAAATTTTGCTATATAGTACGCTGTTAGTATGCTGAGCAAAAAAAAAAAGGAAGTTCTTGTTTTGACAGCCAGGTATTAAACTTCAAAATTTTTGCTCCGTATTTATATACCCGGGTATATACATTCTATTTTTGCTCGGCAAAATTTTGACATTAGAATACTAACAACGTTTGGTCATCATGTCATATTGCTTTTTAAAGTAAATCTTAAAAAGTATTATTTAATAAAATAAAATAAATAATAACTTAAAAATAAAAGATAATTATATTAAACCACAAACGAAACTTGGAAGAAAATTTTCTTCCATTTCTTCTTCGATGTATTTCTCAAAAGGTTCCATTTTTATTATTATAGCTAGTTTAAATAGTTTAACAGTTAGTGTTTTTAGTTTAAATAGTTAGATTTTATTTTCACGTTGTTGATTGCCAAATAACCAAGTAATGCCACCTGTTATTGATTAAGCGAATTTCTGATAAAATTTTGTACCGATTTTGAAGTAGTTTTTGCATTCAGTTTTTGACAGGCAAAAATTTTTATCATCATACTTACCTTAAATCAGTGTTGATAAAAAAAAGACGGTTTAAATTGATTAAAAATAAAATTACATAAAAAAAATAAAATAATTTTTATGATGTCTAACTGGAAAAATTAATATTTGGGATAGTAACAGTAACCTACAGAGCCATTTTGTAAAGATAGTTTATTTTAATAGTTCGGTTTGTCATCAATTTCGCTTTATAAATTAGGAGTTTGGCAATAAATATTCTGAGGTAAGGAAACATCATACAACTTTGAGAACACTTTTTTTTCAAAACAAAATAAATTGGCAGACACTGATAATCTGCGATGCTGCAAAATATACAATTATTATATTATTTCTAAAGTATTTTTTTCTTACACAATTCTCTTAAAGACGCTTTTGACCATATCATATGTCGCACTTCCGGAAAATTCTACATCGCACTATTTTTTATCCGGAGTTAATTTATTTAAAGAAAATTATGAAAGTAAATATATTTTTAGGAGTACCTACAATTTGTATTACCGTATGTCATATTTCGATATGATATTTTTATGTCAAATTAATCTTTTATTAGTACGGTATCTAGTGTAGTTGAAATTTAGCACAATATCTAGTGCGATTTGATTGTTTGTGCGAAATCCAGTGTAGTTGAGATTACAATAAAAATTTTACATAATTAGTTCCATACGATGAGCTAATTTAGTGTAATGTTTTCAAACGTATTAAAAATGATCAGAGTTTTTCCGAATAAATCTACTGCAATTAGTTGATGTTTAATACGAAGTGCGATAGATCTATAAATGACCTAAAGATTTTCTTCAAAAAAAAATTACAAAATTAAAATTTTTAAACTAGAAATTTGGTTGGAGTAATTCTAAATTTTTTGTTGTATAAAAATATGACCAAAAAATAATAATAATGTATGAAAGAGTTAGAGTACAATGAATTTACATGTTTTATCGTATACTTGTAGAGATTTGAAATATGCATTCTTTTGCATGAAATTAAACAAAATCTGTAGGTAATTCAAAATAAACGATTATATAAAATACCACCATAAATATTAGAGTAAAATACTGTTATTTTTGGTATTGTATTCATTATAGTCACTATCAAAAATTGTTTATTGATAACCTGCTGAATAATATTTAATGACCTGCTGAATAAAAAACTAAGACGAGTTAATATATTATGGTCTTATTACAAGGTTAATATTGGAAGAAAACTTATCATTAACTTAATCAACTGAAGAGTTTTAAAGATAAAATAGCTTTGGAAAATTAAGTTATTTTCGGATAAGGCAGTCAGTCCTAAATTATTTCTTTTTTATATAATTCAAAAAATCCCAAATGTATTGTCGACTTGTCATTATAATGTGTCTTAAGTTTTTGTGTAATTCTATCTCAATTTAAATTAATGTATTTGTAACAGTAATATAATTGAGTTTATCACCTGCAAAACTCAAAACTACCTAATCTCACGCAAAACTACTCCATTGATTCCTATTATTCAACAGACAGAACACTTGAATTGAGTCAAGCCTAGTAAACAAGAAAATGCTATGGAATGACTATATCTTTGATATTGACAAACATGACGCGAGCCGTTTGGGTTTTTTGAATCACTGTATAACGTATTTTTCTCCTCAGGATATGTTAAAAATCTATAAATCATATATACGACCCAATTTGAAATACAATTCACATATATGGGTCGATGCATCATGAACCGCATTAAATTTGCTAAACAAAGTTCAAAAGTGTGCCATTCGTTTTATCGATAACCCCAATGTGACACCATCTCTTGTACAACTTGAAAATCGTCGTATTGTTAGAGCCCTTTTCCTATTTGATAGATATCTCGTAGGTTTAGACACTTGTTCAGACGAAGTAAAAAGCCCTATATGTCACTCTTAAACATTTTTAACGAGGAATAAACCCAACCCTGAACAGTGTAAGTTCCTAGGTGGCTCAAAACTGGCTATGAAAATTCGTTTGTAGTCAAATTTTCTCAAATTTGGAATTATATTTGAACAATCGTGTTTCACCAATGTCAAAAAATATTTCTCAACATACAGTATACAAAATTTCGAGAGTAATATATTGGTGTATAAAGTTATTGTTTGAAAGCTAATGTTCGACTTTTGTATTTTACTACTCTTGAGAGCATAGAGGGCTTCCACTTGACATTTCTATCGTACTGCTGTTTTCATTTGTTCTGCCACGTTATGTTTGCTTTTACATACAATTGGAATATTTAGAATTGAAAATAGGATATAAAATGTATTTTATAATGTGATAAATATATTCCCAGGTAGTTGTAATATTCTTATAGTTTATCTGAGATTTTGATAAATGAGAATTTCATTCTTAGGATTACTTTACAGAAGATTACATACAGACTTCTCATCTTAATCTACATAATTTTTTTTTATATTCTACTGAAACTATTGCCTTACTAGTTGCTAAATAATATATTATTACAATCTGCTGAATATGCTAATATAGAAAAAGAAGAATATTTATGTTAAAGAAATAATGTACCTGAAATAATAAAACAGGGCCTAAAAATATAATGATAATAAAGAAAGTTTAATTACAATGCAAGTTAATTACAAATGATCCATTAGGAATTTTGTTTTTGTTTTCTTTTAAATTCTTTAAAAATATTAAATTTAAAAATTTTATTTTCATTTACTAGATTCTTTTAAATTGTTAACATCTACAAATTATGTTAGAATACAATAATTAAGTTTTCTCAACTTTTTATTTTGATAAAAAAATTTTTATTGTTTTTTGTTTTTTATAAATCCTTGTGCCTAAAATTATTATTTTTCTCTTTTTTTTGCAATAATTTTTTTAGGAATTTGTTATAAGAAAATAAAGACTTGTAAATCAATTGTTATAAAAATTAATTTTAAACTATTTTTAAATTATTTTATTATCTTGTATCAAATACCACAATAATAAAAACAAAAACAATAAAAAACAAAAAATCCAACGACATTGTTTAAATGAAAAAATGAATGTCCTGTGTAAAATATATATGTATATATTGTATATTATTTCTATCGAGATAACAAAACTAATTTAGACATTACAAGAGGACAAAATGACGATTAAAAATATAATTATACAATTATGTACATAGCATGTATATTTATTTATATGGTAGGTATTATTGTAACCAGACATTTCTTACATACGTAGAGCACGTATATATTAATATTATTTTCTTTACCATGTAATAATTTTAATTTTTTATTTTACATTCCCCCCTTTTTTTTTATTTTTGTTCATTAAATGATGGAAAAATCTAATTATATAGTTTTATTTTTATTTTTACTATTATTAACTATTTTATAAATATAATAGTTACAAAATATTTAATATATAAAAAATATCCAACAGATTTTTGCTTGAATATTCAAATTTGAATTAAAATATTTTACTTTTTATATGCTGTGTGACTTTCTCTGTTGAGATATTCAATTGCAGTGAAATTAAATAAATTGAATTTTATATTTTAAAATACAATATTTTTTTTTTGGTTTAATTTTTATCTTTTAAGTAACTATAAAATATAAGATGTTGCTATAAAAATTTTCTTCAATTCTACTCTGTAGTTTCTGTAATATAAGAGATCAAAATATTATAAGAGAAATTTATATTTTTACTCTCTTACTTTTTCTGGCTCTCTCATCAGCCTGTCCTCTCTATCATGCTATAGAAGAGAAAAACAATTCAAGAGAAAAAAAAAACTAAAATAACGAAATAATAGTCCTATTTAGTAAAAAGGATATTTTCTATATGGTTTTTTTGGAAAAGGTCAAGTGGGTGCAGACTATAAATTTCCCTTCTGATATAGGGACGTAAGTTTTCAGTTTCCAAATATTTCTTATTTTTATATTCTTTCAAATTCATACCTGATATATACATTTTTTTGGTACTTAACGAAAACACAAACTCAAATTCGTTAAGTTTTATTTTTTCTGAAAGAATAATTTTTGTTGTTTTTGGTATTTTGTGTAGGAATTTTAGTTCTCAAAATTAAATGGTTTTTCTCTTTGACTCTTTAGAAATCCGATTAGTAGGAAGTTATCATGTGTCTCATTTTCTGTCAATTTAGTCTAACTATATTGTATTTAGGTATATATGTATACGAACAAAAACAATAAAACATAAAAACAAAACAACATGACAACTCGGCATCCTTGTTTCTAACATAGGTACACACATTCATATAATATATACATACATAAATATATTTAGTATAATAAAATTTTTAATGTTGCCCCACATTTCACACATTTCATATAAATTTTAAAGTTCAATAAATAAACTAGGTAGGTATGATAGTTTTGGATTTGTTTTTCGTTTTTTTTGTTTTTTTGTTTTTTTCGAAATTTGGGATATGAAATCGTTATGAATTCTTATAATGAATAGTAGACAACTTAATAGTTATATTAAAATCGATACTTCGAAATTGTCTATAGTAATAATATTATTAATGATTCGAATAATTTAAATACATAATTTTAATTTTGATTTTAAATTGAATGAACACAGAAGACTGATATTGTATGGGTGATGAAAAGGATTAAAAAATATATGAATAATAACAATTTTAAGCTATTTTGATAAATAAGTATAGTTGTGTGTTGGTTTTTTTAGAAAAAAATTTTAGTTTATAAAAAACATCAAATTGATTATATAAAAAATTCGAAGTTTTAATTATTATCAGTTAAAATTTTGATCAATTGAATAAAATAATAAAAACGATAATGGTTAATTTAGTCCGTGTATTTAGATATCGTAGAAAAAAAAATTAAGATGAAAAATCAACGAAGTCAACACAAAATATCTAAAAAGGAGTAACCAGAACATAACAAGCGGGGAGTACATTTTTGAAGGAGTTAGAAGCTTCAAATATCTCGGAACAACAATAGGAAGCGATAATAGTATGCAGTACTGTATTAATCAGAGTTCATGCCAGAAACAGAATATTGAGTTAGGTTATCTAAACAAGAATCAAGTCAACAATGGAGTCAAAAAGTCAAACAATATATGAAACTAACAAGATTATGCATGACAGAGGATTACTTCCCTTTCAGAGTCGCAATGGGGAATCCACTGTCTCCATTTATAAATGAAATATTCATGCAAAAAATAGAAGATAAACTACACAAAGAAGGAAATTTACCAAAATATTGGATAAGGTATGTACGACGTGCTCATCAACCGGAATGAATTAGATAAGATCCTGAACAGCCTCAACAACATTCACAAGAACATAAAATTCACAGCAGAAATTGAAGAGAATCATGAACTACCTTTCCTAGATATTTTAGTATCCCCAAGTACATCAAATCATAGCTTCCAACAAAAAATGGCCCCATTTCATTCAATGATTCATAGACTAGTGACAGTTCCAATGGAAAAGGATAAATATTATATTATCGACACAGCTATATAAAAATTATACATCGACAAAAAATGGATACTCGAGCACAACAATTACAAGAATTATCAACAAGAAAAGGAGGTATATGAAAAGGGATGATACGACCACATTGTTCCAACAGAAACAGATAAAAGAAGACACCAAAAAATTTCCATCACATATGATGATGAAATAACGAAGTCATTAGGGAAAAAATTAAAAAAACACAACATAGACGTCATAAGTACTACTAGGCGGCATCAATTGAAACATTACTAGGCTCTGCGAAAGAAAAAAAAATAAAAACAGAGAAAAGCAGAATCTACAAAATATCATGCAAAAAATGTGAGAAAATATATATTGGACAGACAAAGAGATTAATAACAGTAAGATTTCAAGAACATCTAAACGAAGCAAAAATTGCTAAGAAGCCAGGTAAAATATCCAATTTCAAATCAACTGTAGCAGAACACATCGCAATCGTGGAACATGACATCAACATAGATGACCTATAGGTAATCAAAGAAATCAGCGACACCAGAGAAGTAGGTGTTTGCGAAAGTCTGGAAATCATAAAACAACCGCCAGGTACCCTCCTCAATAATGATCACGGTAATGGGTACACGTGGCTATTTCAATTCATAAGAAAATAAAAATATAAATCCTTTCTTTATCAGGTAGAAATAATTAAATTTAAAATTTAATTTAATTTTGTAATTTTTATTGCCCATAAAAAAAAAGTATATATAACTAATATAACTATATTATATAACTATATAACTTAATTAAATTTAATTACGCCAATACACTGAAGAAGGCAACATATTATTGCAGAAATATCGATATTTGTAAAATAGACAAATTAAGATTTTAGTAGAATAAAAGGAATTATGCGTTTTTATTTCTTTTTAATTTCAGAAACAGATGTTACTATGCAAACAACAATTTGCTACAATCAAAGTAGATCAAAGTATCAAGAAAAGCAAAGATAATGATATATAAAATTCTAATACGACCCATAGGGACGTATGTATGGAGTTACGAGGTATGGACCATTAATGTAGCCGAGAAAAACAGCCTATATATTTTTGGAAGAAAAATACTTGGCCCAAAATATTGGAGAATGGAAAATATATAATTAGAAATAACAGTGATTTTAATAATATAATGACAGTTGAAGGCATTTTAAGGTTTTCAGAGGTCCAAAAACTAAGATTAGAATGTATGAAAGTCGAAAACAATCAGTGGTATTAAATAGAAAGCCCGATAGTAATCGTGGTGGGGGAAGCTACAATTATTACTGTATTTGACGAAGCGTGACAAACACTGAACTGTCATGGGAAATCTATTTGAAATATTTATCACGTTTTGTCAAATAGGCACTAAAAGTCATATTAGTCTGCTAATCTTTAGTGCTCTAAAGAAATGTCCTCTTTTAATCAACTTCTTCTCCTTGAAATAAATATTCATTTATACATCGGATCAGGATAATAAATAGCCAATAAGAACTGTCAAACAGTTGCTATCACTTGCTATCTATTTGATTTGTATTAAGAACAGATAATTAAATAATCTCTTAAATATTTGGAACGAGCAAGTATGAACAAAGACATCCAGTGTGCAAGAAGAAGATAATGTAATAGTTATAGTCATTTTATCTCTAAGAATTGTGTTTCTAGTTTGTAAATTTTTTAAGTTTTTAGTTGGACTTGAGTGGTCTATAATAATTACTACGAAAGAACTGTGTCAGTAGACATGGTACTTCACATCTAAAATGAAGCTAAATATATTTTAATACAGATTGGATTATTTCTGTAAATCAAAATAGAAAAAATTTTTAATGCTTATAATGGATTTATTTGATTATATTCCGCATATTCTTGTCCATTAAACAGGTTTCAATATTATAGTCTTATTTGTATATAAAAATCTGAGAATATCGTAGAATACTATTTAATCGTAATCGTAGAATACTACGTTAATAATTTTTGTATATGAAAAGATAAAATAATTAGTTCAGTTATTTGACACAGCAGCTTACATTTGTTTCAGTGGTATTCCTGACAAGCTTCTGAAACTTATAGTGAATAATATTAGGCACAATCGAACAATATTCTACTTACTATTCTACTTACTAATAACAACATAGAAAGAGAGAGAGAGTTCAGTGAAATGAATTCAATGAAATTTCTATAGATACGATTTATAATTGCAATTAAATAGATACTTAAAAATATAACATTTTAAGAAAATCATAAAATTAATATTGATGACAAAAAACTTTTTTTAATCTCTGCTAATACTTTTCAATCAAAATACTTTACGTAAGCAAAAAAAAAATTTAAAATAAAAATAAAATTTGGCATAATAATATAAAATAAAATAAAAAAAACAATTTTCAATTTTTAGATTTATTTTCGATTACAACTAGCTTGAAAAGTTTACATTTAAATATAATAATTCCATAATACTTATATGCACAAGTGCATATTGTTGTTTTTTTTTGTAGCGAGAACTAAATACCTAATTCTCGGTAGTCTTAAAAATGTCATATTTGTGCAAAATTCGAATTTAATAATAATTGTAATAGAAAAATAAAAAAATTGTTAACCTATAAATTCTGCGGAAATAAAAACATAAAAGAAAACCAAAATTAAAAAACAAAAAAAATATAAATGAAACAGGAAAGTATTTTTTTTTTACAAAACATTGTAGAATTCAAAAATAAAAGAAAAATACAAATTTAAAAACCAAAATCGTAAGATAGAAAAATTAAAATAACACGGTATGTAAAAGTTCACACAAAATAAAATTAAAAGAGAAAACAGATTAAAAATCGTTGAATGTTTTAATGACTTTTTTATAAATGTTACCGAAAAAATAGACATTCCATTTGAGCCCATTGATAATGCGTATATGAATGATTTTATACCTACTACATTTTCTAATTTTAATTTGAGTCCTACAAACGCAGAAGAAGTTAAAAATGTTATCCTTCTACTGAACTCGGCTGCAGCTACAGGATATGATAAGATTTCAACCAAATTTATTAAAAGGTTCTCTGAACCTTTAAGTCGGATTTTAGTCAAGTTTGTAAATATGTCTTTTGATACTTCGTGTTTCCCTAACTCTTTAAAAAATTCCATAGTATCTCCCATTTTCAAAAGCGGCAGCCAAAATGTATGCTCCAATTATAGACCTATTTCCGTACTTACAGCGCTTTCAAAAATTTTCGAAACCATAATCAAAGCCCGACTTACAAACTTCTTGAGAAATAATAATATAATCCATGAAGAACAATATGGTTTTGAACTTAACTCCAACACAACTGCTGCTTGTCTAAGTCTGACCAATTTCATCTCTCTCTCTGATGAAAAACTCTGATGACGGGAAATATGTTGCGTGTGTCTTCTTAGACTTGCAAAAAGCCTTTGACTGCGTAGAACATGATATCTTAATAAAAAAATTAAAATTAATGAATTTTACCAATACCCAAATACAGTTTTTCCAGTCATATCTGTTTAATCGTCAGCAAGTAGTACACATCGGCAATATACACAGCTCTACAAAAATCGTGAAAAAGGGAGTTCCCCAAGGATCTATTTTAGGACCAGAATTCTTTAAAATATATATTAATGATCTAACAAAATTAAACTTAATAGGTTCTGTACAACTTTACGCAGATGACGCTGTTTTGAGGTACGCTGAAAGTGATGAACTTGAATTGAGAATTGCAATTGAGAAAGATCTCAAAATAATAGACGAATGGCTTGTCAAACATCGTCTGTCGTTGAACCTCAAGAAAACGAAAATTATGGTCTTTGAAAATATGAAGATAAATAACTCAACTTTGCTTTTCAATGGTAATGCTATCGACATAGTAAAGTCATTTAACTACCTTGGTCTAGTAATTGATGGAAAACAAAAATGGAAAGAGCACATAATCAAAAAAATTTCTCCCTACATATTTATATTAAAGAGACTTCGAAATTATTTTTCTGCCAGCATGTTATATTCAGTTTATTGTTCTTATGTTTTGTCAAATATAGTGTATCTTAATCCAATATGGAGCAGGGTACCTCAAACTACACTAACCCGCTTAAATGTTCTTCACAAAAAAGCAATTAAAATAATTTTTAGGTAACCTGTCTTGTTTCCTAGCGAACAATTGTACAATGAACAATATTTAAGTTTAAAAACCATATGCAAAAAAGAATTGTATATGATTGCATTTAAAATAGTCAACAATTATATAAAGCATCATTTGATACTGAATAGCATGGTAGATATCCACCACCACAACACTTGGAATAAGTCAAATTTTTATTTAAATCTTTTCAAAACAAATAACCAGAAAAACAATTGTCTTTATAACTGTTTAACAATATATAATCAATTACCATCAGAATTAAAAGTATTAATAACGTATATGTTTTTAAAATGGAAATAAAGAAGTATACTTTGAGCCAAATTAAATTTAATTTACTTATGAGTTTATGAATTTTTAATTTTAAGATTTTTGAATTCCTATACTTGAGTTTAATTATAAGTTAATGTTAATGATTCATTATAAATATATTATTCTTCATTTATCTGGATGTTTGTAAATTCGATGGAACGCTCCAACACATATACAAATTACATATGTATACAAATGCATATATATACAAATTTCTTTGGTGCTTTTTTTAACCCCTGTCTACCATGCTGAACCTTTGCAGGAAAAATTGATTGCATGAACTATATTTTTTGAATTTGATGTTAGTTTTCTTCGCAAATAATAAGGAAAAATAATAAATAATAATAATAATAATATAAATAAAACAAACAATTTTTTTGATTTATAATAATAAGGACAAATAGAAATTTAATCAATAGTTTAATATGGTATAATAACCAAAAGGCAAACAGCATTTAACACAAAAAAAACATAATTCACTCAAAGGTTATTCTTATTACTTAAAATTATACATAATAATACACATGTGTATCAGCATATTTGAATTGTATAATATTATACATTATGCTACTTTATTGCTTCTACCTTTTATTTTTGTCATTATTGTGTGCGTAACTCACTTCACTCAAAAAAAATTATTTTTGTTTTTTTTTTGTTTTTTTTTGTTTTTTTTTTATTATTTGCTGTATCTGTATTCTGTATGTTCTATATGCTCCCTGTTCACTGTTCAATCAATAGAACTTGATAGAAGTAGAGTAGGATAATTAACTCTACTTCTACGCCGGATAATAAAACATTGTTTTTTTTAAATTGAAAATTATTGATGAAAATGTTTTTGTATTTTTTGTAAATTTTACCAATTTAGATACAAAATTTTGAATATATAAATTTTGAATATTTTTTTAAAAATAACACAATACCATAATAACAGTTTATTCATATAGCAAAATAAGATCCCTATACATTATACAAAAGACAAAATTTATATGAAAATAAGATCCCATTTTTAAATTTGCTCTCCCGGAGGACTCAATAACGCTAATACGGTATAATTTATACTAAATGGAACCCAACTAACGAATTATAACTAAATGGAAGTGAGTACGAGTATACCATACAAAAATACAAACATTTTATACAAATTTGTTGGTATGGTACTTCTTTTTCTGTTATATAAAAAAAAAGATTAGTGTTAGGCCAATATAAACATAAATAAAAATAAATAAAAAGTGATATAAACATAAGTACTGTAATTTCGGAATAAAGAATCTAATGAAAGAAAAAAAGAAACTAGGATTTATTTTGCTTTCGTCATTTATGACGGGTTACAAAGCTAGTTTTATTATATTTTTCTTTTAAATTTTTCTTTATACATATTAGTTTTTTTCCTTTCTCATCTTTCATATATTTAATAAGTTAATTTAGTCTAAACTAAAAAACTAATGTGTATTTAGATAAAACTTAAGATTTTAACTTTAAGCTTAAAATTTAAATTTTTCAATTTTGGTACGAATGGAAAGGTATTTCTTTTTATTTTATGTATATATTTTTTTATTTTTTTTAATTGCTAATTTTAGTTTTAATTATTTATTATTCAAAAATATTTTGAAGATCTTACGGCCTATGGCTAAGATCGAAATTTAAATTTTTATTTGTAATCTCAATTACGTTTACTTTTGAATTAATAAAGAAAAAAAAAATCGGGTGCACAATAAAATATATAAAAATATATATGTTGTTATCAACTATTTCATTTTATTTTTCAGATATCAACATCACTTTAAATCCTTCTTGGCGGAATCGTTTTACACATTCTATTAAATAATTTAAAATTAATAACAAATTATATCACTAAAAATAATTTTTACACCTTGAGGTGCTTGAGTGTGATCGCATTCGTTTCCATATGCTAGGTACTAGGAACCCTTTGGCGGACAATGACGTGTATAGATATCATTGCAAAGGTTTTCTTTGGGACATCATGGGTATAGATGTCAACATTTTATTTTTTAAAAAATTCTTTAACCGTCAAACAAGAGTTTGATGGGATTATGTGTGCTAAATTGTCCCGCATAAACTGCAAAATATCGGTTTAATGTCAGTTTATATTAAAAAATAACCGGATTTCCCTGAAAGATGATGATTATACCTCATTATACCGTTAATTTTATATGTAAATTTCTTAGTACAATAACAAGTGATGCCCTAAATAGAAATGTGTGGAAATACATTTATTTTTATATTTATATAACTTTAATAATTGCTTTCATTTCCATAAATTTTAATAAAAGGTATACATAATTAATTATACAGTAATTAATGAAATATTGAATATGTATTAATAAATTAAAAATATTCAAAGATTTTTTGGAGCAAATAAAAAAATGTCATATGAAGACGTTAGAGGAAAGATAGAATTTTTTTTGTAGAAAATAGAAATTAAAGTTATGCCAAAGATAATCCGGATACAGATCCATTTCAAGATGACTGTGGCCTTTTTTCAAATTTCCTGGCTAGACTGTGGCCCTTTTCCAAATTATGAACCATCCGATTCTGATAATTAAAAACAGAATCAGTTAGAAGCTCATATTACTGAAGAAATAAATGTTGAAAATTTATCTGAAAATAAAAGTGAAGTTGCAAATGAAGAAAAAATAAAAATTAAAATGATATCGACTATAATAGACGTCTCTGACCCAAAATATCTTTGATATGATATTGAAAACCTCATAACGGAAATAGACGTCAAAATACAAATCTAATTTTTAACAATGGAACAGATATCTTATTTAATTTCTAGCAGGTTGCTGTTTTCAGAATTTCTCTACACAAAATGAGAAAATACGGCAAGTGTCCCATAGTGAACCAAGAAAAAAAAATATCCGTCTTAAAACAATTATGGTACTGTCATTAATACGGGCAGCCAAATTCAGCTGCACTTTCACACTTGTGTAGCGTCGGCCATATTATAGTATATAGTAAATTTCAATTAAAAATTGTGTACAGTTATTTCATTTTATATACATTCACATACAAATTTGAATTTTATAATTTATTTTCTTTTATTCTACCTATTTACAATAACAACAACAATTACTATATCTCTATCACTATGTCTAATATAATGTCTAGCATTATTCACCCAAAAAATAAACTATTTTTTTTTCTATACTAAAGACTTGTACGTAATTTTGTTGATCGTACAAAACGAAAATGGTACTCAAAAGAAAAAAAAAACAAGAAGGAAGCTAACATAATAAAACAAAATGGCAAAAATTTCCCAGGGTTATTTTAAGAATTTTGTTGTATTTTTCCTGTGAATTATTTTTAGTTTATCTATTACATTATATTGTGTATATATAAAACTGAAAGTAACTCTTTTTTGTTTTTATCCTTTTTTTTTATTTTTTTATGTTTTTACATTGGTTTTTTATTAATTTTTCTTCTTTTGATTTTTCCAATAATATGTTACTAAGAGTCGATAGCTGAATGTACGTATTGTAAGTATGTTTATTGGAATGGGATGTGTTTTGAGGTACTTTGTTTGTTTTTGTGGTCAATAGAAATCAAATTTATATAGATATCTTCTTTCATTTTCGTTTTATTCAATTAACCAAAGAAAATTATAGAGCAAAACAGAAGAAGTTCGGTGCAATTTTATGCTGACGTATACATTTTAATTGTGGCCCCTACAGATTCTTGTTCTAATTTTCTATTTTTTTAAATTATAAACTTTCATATACATTCGGAATTTGACAGAAGAAAGATTGAATTTGCACTTATCTGCACATATTTGCATCGTTTTTGATCAAATAAGGCTATATGTAGTATCGATATATAGCTGAAAAATTGCCCAAGCAAAGTCTCCAAAAAAGTCCAAGCTAATTTGTAGTATTTGGAAGCGAATCACAATGGTTCGACTAACTACTTTAGCAGTATCGAGAAAAGTATTGCCTTCGCATATCAGCATCAAACTAAATCAAATTTTAACTAGATCCGGTATTAACATATCAAGAATTACATTAATCAGTACAAACCACTAGTCCATAAGAAACCACAAATGTAAGCTAGGAATTTCATTCAAATTCTATTCATTGCACACTATCTTTGCCTGAATCCGGAATTCAGGCAGCCTTTTTAACTAAAATAATATGTATTATGTTGTTAATATGGCCAATTACGAACAGACCCTTTTATTTCGTACTAAAATAAAAATGCTAAAATTTTTTTATACGTTTATAGTAATATAGAATTGTTTTATTGGGATAACTCACAAATCTAATTACTGACTTCATTTACTTTTTTAACTATCCAGAGGGCTCCAGTTTCATGAGTTATCCTTGTAAAACAACAAACATCCTCAAATGCACCGAATTTTTCCATAAAAACGAGCAACTTATGGCTAATTGTCTTTCCCAAAAACCATTTGTTGATCCATCTACCTACCCACTAGATTAATTATAAATTGTTCTTAAATATGTTAAAAACTTTAAGCAGACTAAAATGTCAACAAATATAGACCTTTTCTTCCCAATACAACTTTTGAGAATGAACTTTCTCAGATTATTTTTAAAAAATAAACTAATAAAAAATCTTACGAATTATTACCAACAATCAAAAGAAGAAAATATAACATATTTGAGTCATATTTTCAGAAAAACGATAAACGAATTACTTTAGTTGCTGATGCTGCATGGCAAAATTTATGGTAGTCGGGAAAAAAAATGTCACGGTTGCAGAATATTTGAAAGTCAACAACTGACAAAAGTTGTATATCATCAACAAGCTGATCAGGGCGATTCAGAATAGAGATGAATAGAGGGACTTAAAGTTTGGGTGAATGAGTTGCTTACACCCGAACTTGAATTGCAGTACAAAAAGAAGGTTCAAAATATTAGTACGCTAGTATATGTCATGATTTCACTTCATATAAATTCCGTTCGTTTCATTGAAGATCCCTTTTGCCTTGTTGTTGCTAATGTACAAGATCCAATTATTTTACCAATCCATTTTTTTTAGGTCCAAACATGTAAGAAAAATGTAATAGCTCATTGGAGCATAAAAAAAGTTAAAAAAGTGAAGTGCAAGAATACATTATCACACTAATATTATGATTCAATTTAGTTGTATCTACATATTGAACAGTACATAAAAAAGTTCTTATAAATTCAGTAACTACCCAGTATTGTATTATTATTCCAAAAATATTTCTTAATATTTGTTAGTGTTCTTTTTTATTCGTTTAATTCTCAGTCTCTTAATCCAAACAGTAAAACATCATAATTTTTTTTTGCTATACATAAGAACATTACTATAGATACTATGTATACATAATATTATATAAATATAAAACAAAGAATAAATCTTTGGTCTACTTTCATTTTCTTCTCCTTATCTGTTTTTACAAAATAACAGTTACAAGATATAAAAAAAGGCGATGTGTTTTTTGTTTTTTTCTTTTTTTAACTCAAAAATCATGGAACAACTCGAGAAACAGAAAACATAAAATATTTTTATACCTATTTTTATCTTTTTGTAACCACTAGGCTTTCTATAATGTCTAAAACTAAAAATATTTCCGGCCCCTAACGATTTTTTTTTTTTTTTTTTTTTTGTTTTTTTGTTGCAATGTCGTTGTAATTGCTTTTGTCGATAATTTAGTTAATTGACGGTGGTTGTATTTTTCTTTTGTTTTTTATTATTACTATTATTATTTTTTTCTTTTTGTTTTGGTTTTTTGGAATTTCAAAGAAAAAAAAAAGTTTAAAAAATTCAAGATTGCAAGCAATTTCAAAAAGTAGTGGGTACTTTAGTTCTACAATAATAATAACTACAAAAACAACAACGGAGAGAATAGATTTAATTGAAAATTAAAGGATAAGTTTAGGTTTAAGTGTCATGTACAGAGAATTGAATGCCAGTGATTTTTTTCTTTTATTTGGAAAATTTGTTTTATATTAATTTTTCATTGTTTTTTTATTATTTTTTTTTATTTTTGGCAAGGATATATTGTGAAAATGTTTTATAAAGTTAAATAAAATAAAATATCTGTTTCAATCTTGTTGTCTAAGTTTTATTCCATTTCTATATACATTAATACTGAATTGAATAAATGGATTTGAAAATATTTAGGTATAACAATAAGGATATAAAAATAAGCTATTTTTTTTAACTTGGTTTTAAGTGTTATTATTATACTCGAATATGTATAGTTGAAATATAATATGATTAAACATTGCTTTAGGGGTAACAGACTAATGTACTAAATGTTATATTTTAACTTGAACTTATTAATCTCAGTAATTTACTGCAATTCTCATAGTAAATAATTTCGATTAAAACTATTTGGGGCTGGATTTTTTTATTTAGAATCTATCGAAATTATATTTAGCATATAGGGGTGCTAAACAATTAATTCCAATAAGGAAATGGTGATTAAATTGGTTTTCTTTGTTTTACATGGTTCTTAATGAAATATAATGAAATAATATAACTAATAAAAGCAGTTTCAAAGTATAATCATATATAATAGTTCGATTTTTCGAACAGCAAAATTACTTATTTTTATTAAAGTTTTTTTCTGTTATAGCTGTATATTTTTAACTAAAATTTAATACACAAATAAACTTTGGACTCTTGGCTTTCAATTAAGTTTTTTAGATTTAAAATTGACTCAATCGTTCTCAAAATAGTGGGGGTGTGAAAAAACTCATAATTTTAACGATTTTTTGGAAATGAAAACAAAACAAATTTAAATTTTTAATTCAAAAAACCAATGATGAGGTTTCCTTGTCAAAGAGTCATATTTTACATATTTTTTATATTTTTGGTTGATTTTACCCCACCAGAACGTGTCATGTACGTATAAATATTGCTGAAACACTGGCCGCTATTTGTCATTTTTTTTACGACTAATAATTTCATATTTTTTCATACTTTTTATTTATTTATGATTATTGCTAAATTTTTTCAATCCGGAATAATTTTTTTTAATCGTAGATACTATTTATAAACGTTTAAAATAAGGTTTCTAACAATTGCAATGTATAACAAAAATGATATGAAATAATTTGTAAGAAAAAATATTATAATTTTGTATAATAAAAATTTAAAATAAAGTCTATAAGATTACGAATATAAT
The DNA here is from genome assembly GCA_963942445.1 of Argyra leucocephala. Lineage (NCBI taxonomy): Eukaryota > Metazoa > Arthropoda > Insecta > Diptera > Dolichopodidae > Argyra > Argyra leucocephala. Next base: position 65,247,228 of record OZ012678.1, on the reverse strand, counting down.
AATTATATATATATTATTCTGCATTTATCTGGATGTTTGTAAGTTCGACGGAACGCTCCAACACATATACAAATTGCATATGTATACAAATGCATATATGTACAAATTGCTTTGGTGCTTTTTTTTAACCCCTGTCTACCATGCTGAACCTTTGCAGGAAAAATTGATTGCATGAACTATATTTTTTTAATTTAATGTTAGTCTTCTTCGCAAATAATAAGGAAAAATAATAAATAATAATAATAATATAAATAAAACAAACAATTTTTTTGATTTATAATAATAAGGACTAATAGAAATTTAATCAATAGTTTAATATGGTATAATAACCAAAAGGCAAACAGCATTTAACACAAAAAAAAAACATAATTCACTCAAAGGTTATTCTTATTACTTAAAATTATACATAATAATACACATGTGTATCAGCAGATTTGTATTGTATAATATTATACATTCAGTGCCGTTCCTGTGTTGCTGGCCGCTCAGGTGCAAAAACAAAATTGCCGCCCATATTAATTTTTTTTTTAATAAAAATTTGCGGATCACCCGATGAGGGGATTATTACCTTGTAAAAATTAACCCTTATGTTATTGAATACAGAATATAAAAACGAAATAAAAATGAGTGAAGAAAAAGTTTTTATTTATTTACGACAACATGCTATAATAAAAAGAGAAAGTTTTTTTTATATTTTTTATTATAAAATGAAACTAAAATTTGTAAATCAACAAAAATGGTTTGTTATTTTATTTCAATAAATACAAAAGAAATTATTAGTTTCATTTAAAACAAATTATTAAGTTTAAGAACCAAAAAAAATATTTCACAATTTTATTCTTCTTGCCTTTGCAGAAGCAAAATCATCAATTACTTGAGATAAGTTTAAATCCTCATAAATATCTTTTTCTATCGATAACAAAGCAAGATTGGTTAGCCTTTCTTGCGGCATCGACGACCTGAGGTAATTTTTAATTAATTTTAATTTAGAAAAACTTCTTTCTCCAGATGCTACCGTTACAGGCAGTGTTAAAAAAATTCTTAATGCTATAGAAAAATTAGGAAATGAGGATATTAAGTCGTTTTGTATGATGTAATTTAAAGTCATTATAGGCTTTGCCGCAGTGGGAAATATTTCCCTAAAACTTAATATTTCGTTAAATAATTCAAAACCATTCAGGTCTTTTTCTATAACATCGTTAACATTAATTTGGAGAAAAACTTCCAAATCCAAGCAACATTTTTTTAAAATATCTGAATCTATTGAATGGAAAGAATACAAAAAACCATAGATATTATTACATTGATCTAATAACGTAAATCTTTCCTCTACAGAATTATTCGCTCTATCTATAATGCGAAAATAAAAATTAATTTTAAAGTTTTGTTTAGGATTTTCTACAAACTCATCACTTGATTCATATAAAAATTGACGAGGTCTTTTTCTTATGCGGGTTTGTGGAAATTCATTTTCTACATCAATAGCTTGTGCAAGGTTTGTAGCTTGACTTATATATTCATTAAAACTGGCATCGTTTCTTTTATCATTTAAAAATCTTTTTAAATTACCCAACGCTTTACTACATTCATTAATATCAATGGTGGAATTTTGTAGCATTTTGCTAACTACGTCAATTTTTGAGAGTATATCATGCCAGATAATTAACGAACATAAAAATTTAAATGATTTTAATTTTTCAGATAACGAATTTGCCATATTTCTTGTGCTTATATCTCTACTTTGATCATCTCTTAATTAATTAAACTTTCAAAAATTTCTTTAATATTTTGCTGCAAGGGTCTTATAGCGTTAATACGACTTGACCATCTAGTACCACTTAAAGGTTTTAAAGTTAAATTTTTAATTTTGATTTTTAACATATTCCATCTATATGGAGAGGCAGAAAAAAAATTAAATAATTCCTGAACAATATCGAAAAATCCAACGGTTTCGTTATTAATGTTAACAGCATCATTAAGGACTAAATTTAGGTTATGTGCCGCACATGGTACAAATGTTGCTCTGGGGTTAATATTCAAAAATCTTTTTTGAAGTCCTATATGCTTACCTCTCATGTTGGATCCATTATCATAGCCTTGACCACGAACATTTTGTACATCCAAGCTAAATTTAGGCAACAATTCGTTAGTAAGGAAGTTAAATAAACCTTCACCAGTCGTATCAACTATTGGAGAAAAACCAAGAAAATATTCTTCGACTGTTGCTTTATTTTGCTTCAAATTCACACACCGAACAACAAACGTGATTTGTTCGACGTGGCTTAAATCTGGCGTACAATCAAGTATAATAGAAAAATATTTTGAATTTTTTATAATGGTTGTTAATTTCTTTGTTACAGAGGCTGCTAATAATTCAATGATTTCGTTTTGAAAATGGATTCCCAAATAATGTGGCATATGACTTTTTTTTTGTTTTGATGTTTGTACGTTTCTTACATGTTCTGTTATTATCGGATCAAATTTAGCTAACATTTCTACAGCTTTCATGAAATTTCCGTTGCTGGGATGGTATAACTCTGTCGACGTGCCGCGAAATGTTAAACACTGGCCAGATAAAAATTGAATAGCTATCATTCTTTCAATAATACCACGCCATCGTTTTGTTTCCATTTCATAATATGTTTGAAGCTCTTTATCTATTGTGCAGTTCTTTTGCATCCGCAATTTTAATTCGCACCACTTTTTTGAACATTCGATATGTTGTGCACTGTTTTCATGTTGAACAAAATACGGTGTTGCATGTCGCCAATCAGAATATCCACCACTGGTCAGCTTAAAAATATTTTTGCTGAATAACTTGCAGCAAAAACAAAATACCATATTCAATTTAGTAGAATAAACTATCCAGTTTCTGGAAACTGTTTCACCATTTTCTAAAGTTCTAAAAAAATATGTTGCAGAAAATCTTCTGTTTGTCTCATCTGATGGAAAATGAAAATTATCCCGAAGTTGCACTGGTCCTTTCTTCACTAAAATTTCTAAGACTTCTTTAGTTATCGATTCAGGCCATGTTCCTGGATCTTCCAGCACTAAAAACGAACTTACTGATTCTGTTTTATTAGAAAGCTCTTCTTCGGGATTTTCTGACTCTGATGTTGATGATGAGTCATCTTGTGGCTGTTCTGGCCTTTTTGTAGGACTTGGAGACGAATCTAGCACATCCAGAAATGTATCAGGTTCTTCAGTATAAATTTCTTTAGTTGACATTCCTGACGTACTTGCCATAGGTGATTTTTGTGAGGTTCCAAAAACTGTGTTAAAGATCCACTTAGTTTCTCTATTTCTTTTAGTTTTAATTCTTTTTTTTTTCTATAATAAGCACCAGATTGCCTTTTAGTTTTTCTTTCTGACATCTAAGAAGGTGTGATATTTTCTTATTCATAATAAAATTTCTAAATAGTAAAACTTACCTTTATTAATTATACTTTATACTTAATTTGTTAGATCAACACCTATAATAATTGATATGAAGTAACTAATAGCAAAAATGTATTACACAACTATCACTTGTAAATAATTCTATTTCACTAATGTTAATGTTAATATATACATGTTAACATTTAACATATAAGTCTACATAGTCATGGCAATGTTAAAAAGTCATGGCATACTTACAAATTTTTAATAGCAAAATTTAAAGTTTTGTCCGTTAAAAAAAATAAGTAAATTGGAAAATACATAAAAAAATAGAAGATGTTTTTATAAAAAGTTGTTTCTACTTAATTACACTAAGTTAATTTTTTTTTACAGCTTAGTACTCCAAATTAAAATCATTCTTTTTTTTACATTTTTTTTTTAAACATAATAAAAGTTGGTCGGCGGCCGCTCTTCGACTTGGCCGCTCACGTGCGGGGGCACCTTTTGCACCCCCGCCAGGAACGGGCCTGTATACATTATACTACTTTATTGCTTCTACCTTTTATTTTTCTCATTATTGTGTGCGTAATTCACTTCACTCAAAAAAAATTATTTTTGTTTTTGTTTTTTGTTTTTTTTTATTATTTGCTGTATCTGTATTCTGTATGTTCTATATGCTCCATTCCAAAAATATTATTTTATTTTCAGTGTTAAGTGTTCACATTTCACTTCACTGTTCAGGTTAACTGTTCAATCAATAGAACTTGATAGAAGTAGATTAGGATAATTAACTCTACTTCTACTCCGGATAATAAAACATTGTTTTTTTTAAATTGAAAATTATTGATGAAAATTTTTTTGTATTTTTTGTAAATTTTACCAATTTAGATACAAAATTTTGAATATTTTTTTAAAAATAACACAATACCATAATAACAGTTTATTCATATAGCAAAATAAGATCCCTATACATTATACAAAAGACAAAATTTATATGAAAATAAGACCCCATTTTTAAATTTGCTCTCCCGGAGGACTCAATAACGCTAATACGGTATAATTTATACTAAATGGAACCCAACTAACGAATTATAACTAAATGGAAGTGAGTACGAGTATACCATACAAAAATACAAACATTTTATACAAATTTGTTGGTATGGTACTTCTTTTTCTGTTATATAAAAAAAAAAAGATTAGTGTTAGGCCAATATAAACATAAATAAAAATAAATAAAAAGTGATATAAACATAAGTACTGTAATTTCGGAATAAAGAATCTAATGAAAGAAAAAAAGAAACTAGGATTTATTTTGCTTCCGTCATTTATGACGGGTTACAAAGCTAGTTTATAATAGTAATATAAAATACAGGTAAGAAAAAATTGTAACTACAAAATATTTTTTGTAATTAAAAACTTGTAATTATTTACCTTAAATAATCTAGTAAATAAATAAACTTAAATAAAACAAAAAAATTGGAAATATTAGAATTTTTGCCGGAAATAGATCAATTTGATATTTGGTCTGAGAATCTTTCAATAGACGAACAGATGGTGCCTTAATTTTGTCATCACTCCTGTAAGATGTATAACCGGTTCGGTTATAAAATATGGTGCCTCTATTCTTCTGATGGATACTTGTTCTCATGGATACCATATACTGGATCAAGCTACAACTATAATGAGCAAATTGGTTTAGATGCCGATGTCGTCATTTGATTACTTTCAACATCCAAATCGGCACCAAAATTATTTTGACTTTTCACATCATATTATTTGATATGCTTGCTTGGGGAAAAACGTTTCCTTGCCACTGGAACAGTACGACCAAATCGAATACCAAACGCACCATTTGAAACATACAATTACATCGTGGTGAGCATGATTGCATATTTGATGCACCAAAGAAATTATTGTTCTGTCGATAGTCTGATAATAAAGAGGTTACAGTTTATTCTACGTTTGACCAAATCGAACCAATGATACAATTAAATGGAAAAAAGAAAACAAGGATTATGTCAACTATCAGCAACTATTACTTCTACATAACCACAAGTATGGCATGGGAGGTGTCGATTTTCATGATAATAGAGTTGCAAATTATCGCAGCAATATCAGAGCAAAAAATAGTATTAGCCATTGTGGATTGCTGGTTCGAGCTATTATTAGTTCATTAGTAAATGCCTGGAACCTACACTGTTTTGCAGCGAAATATAAAAATGAAAAACCTATGCCACAAAAAAGTTTTCGTGTTTTCTTGGCTGAAAAATTATTATTGCGATTTCAATATGAATCATCTCAAGAAGAATATCAGCCTCATAATTTACCAAAAGTATCAGGCAGACATGTTGTTGTTTCCAAGGCAGAAGGAAAATATCATCGATGTCAATTAAAAAAATGCAGCAAGCCAACGAAATTCATGTACAGGAAGTGCAATGATCATTTACACACTAAATGCTTTGAAAAATATCATTTTCTTTCATTTGTATTAAGATTTCATAATTTATAATACTTTATATTAATAAATTTTTCATTAATTTACTCAATAAAGTTTTTGTTTAACTCTATTTTATATTTTCATTCATTGTGCAGCTTTAATTTAACTGAAATTGAGTCAAATTACTAAAAATGTAAACTTAATTTTTGGTTTTCATGAACAAAAAACAAATGTCAAATAGCGGCCAGTGTTCTATTTTTCGAACAGCCCTTTCCGAGGCTCTGGAACGTGCTAGCCCCAATCTGACAATGGATTTGAATTTTTTGGGCATCAATTATCCTAAAACCAATGGATTAATTAATAATCAAGATATGTTTTTTTTTCTGGCCGAAAATGGGTAAGTAACGCAGAACATCAAAAGAAAAGCAAAGGACACTGTAATTTAGGCTATTGCCACATTGTGGTGTTGCATTAAATCAAATAAAGCGATCTAAATTATATTATTTAATTAATTATTTTTATTATTTTTTGCTTCATCTTTGTCCTAAAATCAAATCCATGGGGTATAGGGCTGAATTTGATAATTTTCGATTCTCAACTTTAGGAGGATGCATCGTGATTTGATCGATATTACTTCTTGGGAATGTACCGTTTATTTTTGTGTTTCATAAAATATGATCAATATTGGTTTATCCTATGGCATTTTCTGAGATAATGGGTGATAAGTTCAAACCTGACAGGAACACCAACCCGTTGGATAATCGTATTCAACTTCTTACAGGGTGCTCATTGTTAGTATGCAGACAAAAATAAGTTACGAAAATGACCCTTAAATTAAAAATGTAAAAGTGGCTCTGTTCCGGGCATGGATTTTCCGCTTTTAGTTACTACCTCCGCCATTGTCTGATATACTTCATGCTTTCTCTCTCTTCCGTTCCCTATCCATCCTATTACACTGCTATTGGAAGTCGATCGTTCGTAAGGCTTGCTAGGTTTAACAGGGATGATCACGTGAGGTGAGACTAGAAAAATAGGGTGGTCCAAATTATGCTTATCTAGTTTCTATTTAATAATTATCTATAACTAAATTTACTTTTAAATTGCAAGGTCAGCATAAACATAAAAATTTCTCTTTTTTCTGGTTTGTGATTTCTATTGCTGTAACTAACTAACGTTACTGTAACGTTCAGTGTAACTGCTGCCGCAATTGTCTTAATTTGTCATTTTCTATATCCTGTGCCGTGCTGATTATTGCTAAATATAGCTTTAAGCTTCTATGCGACAGTTCTAGTCTTAATATTGGTCCTTGTGCGACTGCTGTTGTAATTTAACCTGTTCTATTTCAATTTTACGTGTTGAAACAATTCTATGTTTACTTAGGTAGTTTTTGATAATTTGCAAAATGTATTTGGGAATTATGAATAAATTTATTTTGAACTGTATCAATACTATTATTCCATCTTAGCTAATTAAAAGTATGTTTGGCGTTCGAAGCAATGAACAGCACTATTTCTCTCAATTTAAGTATTTCACTGCTAATCCTCCTCCCTCCTTGTTTCTATTCTTTTCTCACCTTCTTATGCATATTTTTAATTGTATATACTAGTGATCACTCCAACTCATCCTCAAGAACTGTTCAGTATCGATATGTCGGTTAATGCCCGGTTTAGCCGATATATCGACGAATGATTAGAGCATAGGCAGAAGATATAAAAATTTCATAAGTGCGATAGAGAAACAATGATAAAATATCGGGAGAATGACAATAATATTGGGAGAAATTTCGAGAGAGCCGTCATAAATATCGGAGAATCGCCATAAATATCGGAGAATATTAAAAAAAAAAAACATATCTTCGCAAAGATATGTTTCCTATAATTATCGCCGATATTTTTAATACTAACATAAAAAAATGTATAGTTACACAAAAAAAATTCGCACACTACGAACACATTTTATGGATACGGAACGACATTTTAATTTTTGAATTTGAGTAAAAACAATAACACAAATTAATTTTTTGCATTGAATATTTGAATGCGTATAAATAAAAAATGATATTTTAGCTTTTAGGTATAATATATTTAAACTAAAATTATACATATTCTATTTATCTTATACATAAACTAACTATTTAACACATTCAAAACATTTACTTTTAATTACAATTTTAACTTTAATTTTTTTTATCTGACTGAATATTTTAAATTTTGTTGAATTAATTTTTGAATGTATGTATGTATACATTTTTTTTTTCATGATCTTAATTCATTATTTAGTATAATATAAAAAAATAATATTTTAATTCTAATAAATACTTATGTAAAAATGAAAAACATAATAAATACAAGTGAATTTAAAATTTAAAAAAACTGTTCACAGATAAATTCATTATATGAATCATATCATATTTCACTTTTCTTCACTTTATTTACTTTATTGAATATTGCATTAAATAAACCTTTATTTTGTTTACATTTTGAATATTTCAAGGTATATAGATTTGAGATTTTAAATAATCTATAAAAGTTACCATAAAATGATATAATTTTACTCCCTCATATACAGTAACGGTATACTATACTCCTCTCTTTCTAAACTCCAATTTATCAGCTGATTGTGATAAAATCTTGAGGTATTTAGTTTTTCTAGAAAAAAAATAAAGATTGTTTAATTTTTCCAAAATGTTCTATTTTGCACCAATCATTATATATATATTATTCTGCATTTATCTGGATGTTTGTAAGTTCGACGGAATACTCCAACACATATACAAATTGCAATATGTATACAAATTGCTTTTGTACTCTTTTTTAGCCCCTGTCTACCATGCCGAACCTTTGCAGGAAAAAATAACATTGCATGCAATATATTTTTGTAATTTAATGTTAATCTTCTTCGCAAATAATAAGGAAAAATAAATAATAATAATAATATAAATAAAACAAACTATTTTTTTGATTTATAATAAGAAGGACTAATAGAAATTTTATCAATAGTTTAATATGGTATAGTAACCAAAAGACAAACAGCATTTAACACAAAAAAAAACATAATGCACTTAAAGGTTATTCTTATTATTTAAAATTATAAACAATATGCATATTTGTCTACATATTTTTTTTTTTTTGTTTTTTTATTGTTATGATAATGATCATAGTTTTGCTACCGTATGCATAGCCTGTGTTATAGTATATATATACTCTAGCCAGAAATGTGATGCGATGAAGAGTTAAAATTGTTATTTATTTTTATTTTTTTTGTTTATTGTTTTTTTAATATATATATATATATATATATATATATATCTATATGATATATAAATTTATGATCGTATATAATATTTAGTATATATTATGGAGTTAGGTTTTAGTTCTGCTGATTAACACATAAAAACAATAACAACCTATACATTTTTACAGAAATTAAATGAAATTTTGTACTAATATTTTTTATTTCTTCAAGTGTGTAGAAATGTATGTCGTATAGAGTGATGAATTTTTTTATGTATATTTTTATGATAATAATCATGTATGAATTTTAACATGAACAGTTCGATAATGAATTTTTTGAAATGAAATGAAATTTTAAATAACCGATCAATGGTTCATAAGTTATGAACATTTTTGTAAATACCTATTTATTTGCAATAAATTTTTTTATTTTAATTTTTTCTCCAAAATGAGATTTTATTCATCAAAATAAATATTATGTGTACCTACAATATTATTGTTTTTTTATATTTACAATTTTATTTATTTTTGTTTTTAAAATTGTTTTCGTTCAAAGTTGTGGCTCTTTATAAAATATTTTTTGTTCGCTATAAGCTTTGACGCTAAACTTACGCAGTGAATGTTATTGAATGTTAACAGGATTAACTTAATTCTGAATTAATCGATAAATTTTCAATTTTGGCAAAAAGGATGTCGCTAAAATTATCGAGTAAATCACCCTTAGGGAAAAGAAAATTTTGTACCTTACTACAAATATTCTGTTTATATGGTAATTAAAAGCGTTATAATACAAAAATAAAGGTGTGATAAATTAGTAAGCAAATACGTATTTTTCTTAAACTTGAAATGAAAACTCTAATGAAGGAAAGAAATGCTTGCATTTATTTTGCTTCCGTCATTTATGGCGGGTTACCAAGCTAGTCATCAAATAAATGTTAAAATCTGCTCCAGAGTATTATCTTTCCAGAATATGTAACTGAATACACATATATCTAATACATCAACAGATATAGCGGTTTTTATACAAAAACGTCAAAACAACAATGATACTTTCAAATGTCCTTTTCGTCCTTAAAGGATAAGATGCGTCACTAAAGATATATATTTTTGGAAAGAAACTCCAGATTTACTTGGGATATGATCATTAGGTCCTATGCCGATACAACATCTCCCTCAGAAGAGCCACGATAGGTATTCTTTTATGTTCATACCCACAATCGTCTGAAATAGTTAATTTCATTTCATGGCGGTCGTACTTCACCTTTTGACTTATGCCAACAAAATATTATTTGCTTTTTTTTTTCAATTTCAATTATTTTTAATATTTAACGCACTTCACTCTAGGTACTGATTTATGTTTAAGAAAAAAGACCAAAGCAATTCGTATATTATGTACTGGAGCTTTCCGTCAAACATTCAGATAAATGCATGAAACTTATTGTAGTTTTCACGCTTTAAAGACATGTAATTTAAGAAGAAAACCACAATAAAGAAATTTGTAGTAAATTTGAAATACTAGTTATCGTTAGCTTTATTTTTTTCTCCTCTTTCCAAAATAATCCTAAGCAACAGCACTATACCTAGTATAGTTTGTAAGTTATTCAAAAAATTATTGTTGTGGTAAATACCTCAAAGTAACTTTTAAAATATTAAAACCTTTAAAAGTTATTACCTGTTATGTAAAAACTTTATAGTTAATACTCTAATATTACAATCCGCATATTTACTGTCTACTGTTCAGATTTAGGTACTAAAAGGTTGTTTCATTTTCATTTTAGTTTTACTTCTTTATCATGGTAAGTAGGTACCTATTGAATTACTATGCAGAAATGCGAAATATAATTATTGAAACCTCAACACAGCAGAAAAAATGAGAAAACTGCACGGTTACAATGATTTAATTGGAATTTTAAGTTTTTTTTTTCATATTTCCTTTGATCCTGATTAAATGAAAAAAACACAAAACAAAAAAAAAAACAAAGTTTATCATTCAAAAATTTTCCATATTTTTTCATTTCAAATTCGTTTAATTTTCTTTTTTACTCAGGTAAAAATATTTATCTATGAAAAACCTATGAAAACTTGGTCTGGGTTAGAGAAAACACTGTATGTAATTTTTTTTTTGTTTTCCCAAAAAAATATATGAAAAACTGTATTATAACTATATTTTACGATCTGGGGGGGAAATTGAGGGGTTAAAAGATGTGGACTACAAACAAAATAGCGTCAAGAGACGGAAAAAGAAAATTTATTATGATAAAATGTAAGTTATATTTTTATTGAATTTTTATTAAATTGAAGAATTTACCTTGTATGATTCATATACCCAATAGAAATGCTTCAGAATTCCAAAAAAAAAAAAAATGTTGTTTTGTGCTTTTAGAGAATAAAAAAATATAAAAAAAAAAAAATAAAAAAATTTAAAACAATTTTCAATAAAATTTATTACTTTTAAAATAAGTTCGTAATTCAGGTAAAACCATAACCTTACATTGCTTTCATATTTCATGGCATAAAGTTTATGAAAAAAATAAGTCATAAGGAATTTTTGGAAGTTTGAAATTTTTTCACAAAATAAGTTCTTTCTGAAAACTGAATAGATTGTTGTAACTTTTTTTTTGATTTGTAAAAAAATTTTTTTTTTTTTCATATTTTTCAAAATTGTTTTTCGTAAATGCATACACATAATATAGAATTGGGTGTGAATTACAATAGTAGTTCTGAAACAATAAGGACACCGGATTGGAATATCTCCAATTAAATGTTATTTAAGAAATTAAATTAAAATAGAATTTCACAAAAAATTTATACAAAAACGTACAAACCTTATAATGTTGAACGGTCTCCAGGGCAATTTAAAATTGTCTTTAAAAGAATATTACTTTAAATCCTTTTTTTTTTTTAATTTGAACATTTTGAATATTGTTTTGCTATAGATTATAGAAATAGTCTCAAGCTTGAAGTAAATTTTTTGCAGAATTCTAGTATCTAGTTTATAAAATGTTGAGTACATTAGAGTTATCAGTATCATAGAACTATAATACAACGTATGGATAGAAAACATTTTTTTAGGTAAAAATAAGGTAACAGAAGGACGGGACTATATTAAACTATTAACAAAAACCATAGTACCACAAACAAACAAACAGAAGGACGGGACTATATTAAACTATTTACAAAAACCATAGTACCACAAATATTAAATTGATCCGAAATAACAAATAACTTATAGTACTGAAATAACTGTATATGATTTTTAATTTTTATACTATAAGCATTGGAAATGGAAAAAATAGAAGTTCAGATACTAAGATAATTTGTTTCTTAATTTTTTCAATACAAATTTAGCCTACATAGCATTAGGCTAAAATTATATCATATTTTAGCCTAATGCTATGTAATGCTATTTACAAATTATATCATATTTTAGCCTACTGCTATTTAATTATATCTTTCCATCATAGAGAGAAAACTCTTTCATTTTTTCAATTTCAATTTTACTAGCATTATCTTAATATGCCTACTAGTACCATAATATAATTTATAATTTCTAAATTAAATATAATTTTTACTATAGTTTTAACATCTAGTTTTGGTTTTACCAAGTGGCAATTTGATTTGGTTTTTATAACTCACATATTTTATTTTTTTATTTTTATTTTCTTTTTCTCTCTAGCTCGTATAGAGAGTGTATAATATAATAAAATAAGTATACATATTATGTGCAAACAAATACATATACATATTTAATTTAACAATGTAACAATATAATAAAAGTAGTATGTAGTACAGTCAGGGCCGTCTTTACAAATTTAGTTTAATATAACGTAAAAATGCTAAGAGAATGAAATAGTTTTAAAATAAGTTTTATTTTAAAAAGGAAAATTTTATTTCTGTAATATAATTATATACATGCTTAAATATAATAATTAATTATTAGTTAAAAAACTAAAAGATACAATTTAATATTTGATATTTCTTTTCCGACATTTATTATTGGCAAAGTTATTTATTATTTCACTAAAGTCTGTAGTTTGTAATATATCAGCTTCAATAGATTATTTAGTTTAAATTGTCCTAACGATGAACGTAAATAATTTTTTAACCTTCTAAGGGTAGAAAATGACCTTTTCGCACTGCAATTTGTACATGCGATACTCAAAAATATCCGTAGAGCTGTTGTTATATTTAGAAAAGTTCATTAAATTTGCAACTCAATGATTGTTTTCAAAATCAATTGAGCTTTCGAAAAAGCCTTTAAGTTATCAGATAATAAGTCGATATGCTTGAAATGCATGTATTCCTCAGCTAACCCTTCTTCTAGATTTTCATTGTATTCTTTATATAAAATATCCGCCTTCTCTTAGTTAGTTAGGTAAAAATAATTTATGTGTGATGAAAAAAAAAATTTGATTTTTTAGGTGATTTAAAATTTATATTTTAATAAATGATCTGAGGCCGCAATATATTGGAGAATAATATTATTATACTTCAATAGATTTTGCTCTCAGATCACCTCAGATCAATGGCGCGCCTGGGCTACAGCCCAATTAGCCCTATGGATAAGTAGGGCCTGAGTATAAGCAAATTTAAAATTTAAAAATATTTAATATTAATAACAACAATTTTTTTTTTTTAATCTATTAATTAATTATTAAATTTTCTTTTAAACTCATTAAATTCATTAATATCTTTTATATACTTAGGTAGTACTTATATGCTAAATTGTAGATGGCATCATGATTATTGAATATGACTTTTGATAAAATAATCCTGATATTATCAGCTGTTCTGGTGTTATAATTGTAATTCTCATTAAATGATTCTGCTGTGGTGATTGTGTTTATATGTTTTTTAATTAACAAATGTGTCCGGGTTGCCAGTTTGCATTTAACGAGAAGCTTAATTGGTAATAGCTTACGATTGCAGTGTATAAATTTTGTGGAAGCTCTCACTTTGTAATCGTATATATTTTTTATTGTTTTGTTTTGTAGTTTTTGTATATAATTTATGTCTTTGAGATAGACATTTCCCCATATCTGAATGGAACATACTGAAATATATCGATCGCTTATAGTTTTGAGGTACTCTTTGATTTATTAGTCTGAAAATTCCAGTAATTCCTCTTCCTTTTCTTATTTGTTCATCAATTTGTGCACCCCAGTTTAAGTAATTGTCGCTTATGACATCTAGATATTTATATTTATCAACCAATTCAATATTGCAATACTCATACTTGACATAGATTATATTTTTTATTTTATTTTTTAATAACATAAATTTTGTTTTACTTGTGTTAATTGTTAATTTATGTTTATTCATCCAATTACTTATCTTTATCATATTTTGGTCAATGTTATCTTGTAGTTCATATTGATTCCTATGAAATCTATATATTTGTTTTAAAACTTTTTAAATTCCAACAAGGAGCTGTATGTGTGTGTAGTCCAACATTATTTATTTTATTTTATTTAATTATTTTTTTTTCGTTTTTTTTACACTCTTGACAGTTATTTAGGTAGAATTAGGATTATCAACTCATTAAATTTGGAAAACTACTACTATTGACAGAAACTAAGCCTTCTTAAATAGAATAGCTCCGTCTTATATAATAAAACGTAACAATCCTGCTGCCAACGTGCCGTAGCAACCGTTTCTAGGTTGCTACAACAAAATAAAATAAAAAAAAGACAAAATCTACAAGTTCAGATACGATTTTGAAGCAGCTGAGAAGAAAAAATTTTAGTTTACGTTGTTTTTTTTTTGGTACAGCAAAAGCTGAAAAAATTGTTGGTTATAGAAAACACCAAAACAAATACAACGTAATTCAAAATTTTTTTTTCTCAGCTGCTTAAAAATCGTATCTGTACTTTATATGTATGCATAATGACAAGTCTTCTAATTGTGGCATTCTAAATGATGTTTAATATGAATAATTTATTGTAAACTGCACATGTACATATATTGGGTAATAAATATCTATAATTATAATTGACAAGCATTTAAGGTTCTGCGCAGTAGACACCTTTTTATTTTATTTCGATTCTCCTACTCCTTAATGAACTTCTAATATATATAATATTATATAAGATTGTATATAAAACAATAATGCGCCCACAGTTGAAAATTTTTTGCTCATATGATTTTATTATTTAGCAAATACATTATGCATATGTGACATGTTATTAAAATAATAAACAAAAGCAAACAAATCGGTTATTATAATTTACATTATGTACTTACAAATGAATCTATGTACATATGCCAAATAAAAACAAAGAAACAAATTCATCTCAAATAAAAAATATAAAAAAGCAAAAACAAAAACAATCAGTTGAATTGTTCATATGACTAGCAAATTTATTTTGATATAGTAGGTCACTTGAATTCTTCATTTTTATCTTTTTAAGTAACTGTTTCTAAATTTTTTTTATTTGTAGTAATAATATAGTTTTTATTAAAATTATGTATTATGTAGGTATATATATACGTACCTCTTTAATGACAAAATTTTTTATTTTTAGTAATTTTATCACTAAATGCCACTTACTATAGGGAACAATATATATATATCGGAAACAAAGCTGTATATGAGTGACGTGTATTTATGTGTCCTAAATAAAACTTATTAACCACGAGTGTAGTAAGTTCGTTTTATTAAACACGAGTGGTCGTGCTATATCGTGCGAAGTGTATGTCAGTACGTAAATTACGGTTTTTTTTAAAAACTTTAAATTTGACTTCAACTTGAAATATAATTACCCAACAGGGGCCCCTAGTATGTATATAACTATGTATATGTTTATTTATTTATTTCATATGAATAAGTTGCTGTTATTGTAAATGCTGTATGAAGTTATGAATAGTATGAATAATAATTTTGGATTTCGATTTTATTTTTTTAATAGTTTGTAATCAAAATAATTATGTTATGAAGCTGTGCATTAGCTGTGGTAGATGGTGGCCTAACGAATGACTAAAATTTGTCAAATTAAATCGAAGTTCCTTCGAATATGATTTGCTATATTTTTATCGTACAAGAAATCATATTCAAACAAAACAGGCAATACTTTGCCCAAAAAATTCCAATGTTGACACAATTAACGAACGAATTTTAGGAAACGAAATTTGGAGGGAAATGTAATAACTTATCTTAGTACCGATTCCACTGATAATTGCGGTGCAAATGATGCAGTGAATTCCTGTAGAGTTTTTAAAAAGGCTGCTGTCCAAATGGAATTAATGCCTCCACATAAACTTAATTTGAAAGTTGGTAGTATAAATATACTACTGAGAAGCCTAAATACCAAACGCGACCTATGCAATGAGACTCGATCAACTGTAAAAGCTCTAAAATTAAATTTAATAATCCCGGAATTCCTTGGCATATGCTATAGGTGAAACTGTATTTACTCCTAGAATAGATTTAGCTACAACGATCACAGAACTGCCATTTTATTCTTAGACGTTGACAATTTCCTGTTAAATTGGAATTTTCTACATAAATAAGTCGCAAAGTCAAACATTAGAAAAAGAAGGAGTTTATTTGCCTGAAACAGTATTTATCCATTGGCAACTGTATGTTGCAATTTCCAGAGTACGCCGGTCTGGTGATATTCAAATAAAACTTGAAAGAAGGGAGCAAGGAAAGTTAATTCGATATACCAATAAACTATACACAAAAATATTGTATATAAAGAGGTTTTGACATCTAATCATTAGAGGAAAAATTGTAAAATGCTGCCTTTGTCAACGGTTTTTTGCGTCGGAATGATGAGTAGACCTATCAGGAAACCACAAAACACGCACCCTTTTCTTTACAACCTGGGCGGTGCGGAGAAAAGGAAATAAATTTTCAATAAAAAAATTGTTGTTGTTTAATTCAATTTGCTTTTGTTAAAAACAATTGTTCATTTTACCGAACTATTTCGTTCTTTATAGCAAAAAAAAAGAGTTTTGGACTTGGCTCATATTTGATTACATTTCTTCGAATTCATTTTTTTGTGCAGTTTCACAAGAAGTTATTTTTTTTCTAATTAGAACACCGTCTGGAGACGGGCTTTACAACTAGTAAAACTAGACCCAGTCGAAAAACTTCTACCTACTGCGCCACCCACGTTGTAAACAACACAAAAGAGTATAATGGCTCTTACAGGGTGTATACATAATTAATTTAAATTTTAAATTGATACAAACAATAAAGAAAAGAAATTTTTGTGTAAGTTAAACATTACCTAAAAACAAATTATAAAAATTAGCTCTGATTCATAAATGATGATGGAATCAATAATAGATAATATACAAAAAGGAAGAAAGAGAAGAATAATAAAAAGAAGCAAGAAAACCAAAATTAATATATCATAACGTCGGCTTGGTTCTTAAAGGCTCTGGTTCATCTTTTCTCTTCATATTCACCAGTTGTTTTATCAATGTAAGCGGACTATAAATCACCATATTTTTTAAATACCGGTCAACAACTCCATGAACAGCATCAAGCTGGACCGTTTCGGAAAATTTTTGATACATTGTGGGAGGCGATCCGAGCCAGAATGATACTTAAGGATAAAAATACTTTAGGGATAAAATTGCAATAGAGAAAAGGTTAATCACTTTAAGCAGTTTGGGAGTAAATTTTTTACATTTTTTTCATTTAAAAAAATAATTCTAGTCATGTTCTAATTCGTTCAATTTTACTTGTTTTCTTTGCACGATGAAAGAAATTCTTATTTTCTAATTGGAAATGACTATAACTCATTTTCGAAAAATTGCGTTTGGTTCACTCTGGCTCGGACGCCATTGTGTTTCTGCATAAACATTTTGAAGCAACTCTTATTAATGTGATTTTTATTTTGGTACACACAGGAATGCTCCATAAAGAAAATTCCGGAATTTTCAATCAGTACTCAAATACTTTAATTAAAGCATTTACTATAATACCGTTTCCAGTTCTTCCACTATGTGCCTCAAACCAAATCGCACAGTATGTTATTTTCTCTTTATTAGGCAGCTGCTCTTATATAATAAATATGTAAACATTTTCTTTTTGAAGTTTGAAACTTTTGTAAATCATAAGATACAATGCAATGATTCCAATAAATATTTTTTTAGTTCACAACTCGTTCAATGTGTATTGTTTTCATATACGTGGGTTAATTAAGAATGAAGGAATTGTTCAAAGTGTTTTGACCCACGTGGTAGACATAATATGCATATGGTGTATTTCAGAATAAAATCAATTTTGGAATTAAATTTCATGCAAAAATTACTCATAGCCTAAAAATTGGTTTATAATGACCCATACTAATAAATTTAACTAATAAATTCTTACAAGATTAGATTATGGGTCAATCTGGAACTGCATATCTCCGAAACGGTAAGAGATAACGACAAACGGATTGGTGCAAAAGAAAAGGGGTACCGAAAAACCTAAGAACCTATATCTGAAAAAAAGTGAAATTGGCTTATGGAGCCTTTGAGACCTCAGCCGACGATAATTTGATTGAACTAGAATTGAAAGTTAAGACTGAATATATTTACTCATTATTATACTGAAACATAAATATATTTTCGACTGAATTTTTAATTTTTTTATAAGATAATGTTTTAATGCCACTATACTTGAAACAGTGTTATAAAATTTCCTGAGATCATACTTGCAGTGCTAGTGTTATAGTTATGAATTTCGTTGTTAGTAATTAATTTGTGTTCGATTTTATATTTTTTATTTGCATGTTATGGACTTGTAATTTTTGGGCTGAATTTCTACTATATTCAACTTTAAAGATTTTGTATACGACTGTTGAATGTTCTACAACCAAGTTCATAGATGATTTTTTATTGCCTTGTTTTGAATCTTTTGTAATCTAGTTATATGCTTGGCGCCTGTGCTTCCCCAGATGGCTACACCTTAATACATTACACTACTGAATAGACTGAAAAAGATATTTCGGTTTAATTTTTGTAGACCAGCTATTCTTGGTGTTCGCTTAATTAGCTCATGTACACGACAGTTCCAATTTAAATTTTTATAATCAACAATATCTGAGTATTTTGTATTACTGCTTTTCTTTTTAATGTGACACTTATTATAGTAAATATGATGTAGATAAATTTTCATTATTGTTTCTGTAATCACCATAAATTTTAACTGTTAACTATTTGTCCAATCACATTTAATTATGAGTACTTAGTTATCATATCCTGTCTTATTTTCATTTCCAATATATCTAAACTATATTGAACATAATATAACAACTAAGTCATCTGCGTAAATGTCTTCTACTAAGACTCTAGAGAGATTTAGTAATGGACTCACATAACAGTAGTTAAATAATGCTTGTTTCAAATGAACTTTCTTTTATTATGCTGTAGTTAATATTTTCGGTAGTGTTTTTAATATCCTCACATCTCTGCGTACTGTTTTCTATCTTTGAAATAACTAGCAAACCAATATTTTACTCGTTACCCATTATTCCATATTCAAATAAAATTTTTAACAACATTTTCCTATCAATTGAATCAAAAGATTTAGTCGGGTCAAATAATTTGTAAAGGTGTATTTTTTTTTTTTAAATCGAATATGGTATTTTGAATACGTATGTTATTACATCGAGTAAAACTATGAGATTTCATTATTTGTTATATTTTATATAATCTACATTACATATATCATATTATATTTATCAGTTTTAAATTATTAGCTATATGTTTGTTAATTATTCTATTATATTGGAATCGATTGGTTGTATTGAAAATTGCGTCCAGTAATTTTCATAATTTGAAAAAAATTTGAAGTTCTCACGGGACTTATACCCGTGCCCCATCAGTTGTTACATTACTATATTCAAATGCTTTACCACTCGTTTACCGAAGCCACGTCTTGTTAACGATAATGCTTCTAAAATTTTACCAAGTGTATGATAAGTATTGGTCTATAATTATTTAAATCAGTTTTGTCTCACCTAACTTATGTATAGAAATCATTTTATTTATTTTTAGAAAATCAGGAACATTATTAGTCTGCTGAAGGGAGGCATTGATTAATGCGCAGATAGGTTTTATTAATTCGTTTTTTTTTACATTTTTTACCATATTCGTTTGAATGCAATCAATGCAATGCGATCCAGAACTTTTAGTGTTATTTATGTGATTTATAAGTGCTAACATCATAACCTATATATTTTTACTATACCTACTGATGAGTTCTAGTAGTGATGGTGAACAAAATACTCCCATTAGTGTTTTTTTTAAGTATTTGAACATTTTTCACATATTGTCCTTTTTCTTACTTACTTTTATTCTCATCACGAAAATATTCATTGTGACATGGGGTTTATTCAGGTGAAATTATTTTTTTTTTTCATTTAATATTTTGTTGTTGTAATAATTTGTTTGTCATTGCTATCGCTATGTCAGTACGTAGGTATATGCATTTAGTTTAAATTTGCGTATATGAATATGTCATAACACAAGTAATGAATAAATATTGTAATGAAGAGCTAAATGCTGGGACATTTAAAACAAAAACAAAAAAAAAAAATAAAAAAAAAAGATAAACCACGACATGATGTATAACCCAGTTTTTGTTCTTTTGCATTTTTATTTTTTTTGCTATTATTTTTATATATTTTTTCTATACTTCGTTTTTTGTCTAGACATTAAGTATTTCATTTTAAATTTTCTTATAGGTACATAGCTATATAGTAAAAAAAAAATAAATATATTTTGTTTTTCTATTTTTGTTTTCCCTATCTTCTAAATGAAACAATTTTCCAACAAGATTGGTTAACAAAATGAAATGATTAGAATTTTAGCGAATTTTTCATATTATTTTTTTATTTTGTATCTATATGATAGATACTATCTTTATCATGAAAATTCAAATGTCAGAATTAATTGTAGGTTGTGTACACATATGTACATACATAATAAGTATTTAGATTTATGAAAATATAAAATAATTTACTTTGAATTCTGTGACAAATATATTAAAATTCTTTTTTAAAAATATTTTATTTTTACGCTTCAATTATCAAAGAAGTTTTGAAAATTCTTTGTGTTTATTTTGTTTTTTGTGATTATTAATTTTTATACGTTTTTTAGAAAAATTAAAATTTAACCACAATAATGTAGAAGGAGTTGAGTTGAATAATTAATAAAGTTCAGTACTTTAATGAAAAAAAATTTAAGTTTTCGATTAAATAAAAAAAAATTTAAATATTTTTACCAGTTGCTTGAATTCATACTTGTAATATCTACATTGTTTTATCTCCATTAGTGTAGTATGAAGGCTTCAGGACACGACTAAAGGATGATATGAAATTTTTTTATAAGCTAGAAATATTTTTAGTGTTAAAGTAATTTCACCAGCCAAAAAAGTTCAAAATGGCAATATTTTTCAATTTCCTTTTATTTCTTTGTCTTAAAACTGAAGTTTGTTCAAATAATATTTTTGGTTGTGGAAAAAGGCTTTAACCCATTTTCGGCAGCTGTTCAACTTTTCGAACAGCAAAATTGCCTATTTTTATTAAAGTTTTTTTCTGTTATAGCTGTATATTTTTGAAAAAAATTTGACATCAATAAACTTTGATTTAAAATTGACTCAATCGTTCTCAAGATAGTGGAGGTGTGAAAAAACTCTTAATTTTAACGATTTTTTGGAAATGAAAACAAAACAAATTTAAATTTTTAATTCAAAAAACCAATGATGAGGTTTTATTGTCAAAGAGCCATATTGTCCATATGTTTATATTTTTCGTCGATTTTACCCCACCAGTATGTGTCATATATACGTATAAATGTTGCATAAATCGAACACTGGCCGCTATTTGGCATTTTTTTTACGACTAATATTTTTATATTTTTTAATGCTTTTTATTTACTTATGATTATTGTTAAATTTTCAAGCCATAGCAATCGTAAATATTATGATGATATGAAATAATTTGTAAGAAAAAATATCGTAATTTTGTATAATAAAAATTTAAAATAAAGTCTATAAGATAATTAAAAACTTGTAATTATTTACCTTAAATAATTTAGTAAATAAATAAATTTAAAAAAAATAAAATAGATCAATTTGATGTTTGGTCTGAGAATCTTTTAATAGACAAACAAATGGTGTCTTATTTTGGTCATCACTCCTGTAAGATCGTTTCCGTTATAAAATATGGTGCCTATGTTCTTGTGATGGATACTTGTTCTAATGCATACCATATCCTGACTCAAGCGACAGCTATAATAAGTAAATTGCAGATGTTGTCCTTCGGTTACTTAAAAATATTCAACATACAAATCGACACAAGGTTTATTTTGATTACTTTTCACATCATACTATTTGATGTGCTTACTTGATGAAAAACGTTTACTTGCCACTGGAACAGTACGAAAAAATCGAATAGCAAACGCATCATTTCAAACATAAAAAATTACAGCGTGGTGAGCATGATTACATATTTGATGCAACAAGCAAATTATTATTCTGTCGATAGTCTGATAATAAAGAGGTTGCAGTTTGTTCTACCTTTGCCCAAATCGTACCAATGAATACAGTTAAATGCTGGAAAAAATAAAAGATGGATTATGTCAACTATCAGCAACCATTACTATCACAACTATGGTATGGGAGGTGTCGATTTGTATGATAATGGATTGGCAAGCTATCGCATCAATATCAGATCAAAAAATGGTATTGGCCATTGTGGATTGCTGGGTTGATTTCTTCAATAGTAAATGTCTGAAAACTGCACTGTTTTGTAGGCAAAATATAAAAAATAAAAAACCTATGCCACAAAAAAAAATTCTTGTTTTCGTTACTGAAAAATTATTATTGGAATTTCAATTTGAATCATCTCAAGAAGAATACCAAAGTATCAGGCAGACCAGACATATTGTTTTTTCTAAGGTGGAAGGAAAATATCGTCGATGTCATTTGAAAAAATGCAGCAAGACAACGAAATTCATGTACAGGAAGTGCAACGATCATTTAAATGCTTTGAAAAATATCATGAAAAATTGTTTTTGTATTAAGATTTCATAATTTATAATACTTTATATTAATAAATTTTTCATTAATTTACTCAATAAAGTTTTTGTTTAACTTTACTTTATATTTTCATTCATTGTTTAGCTTTAATTTCCCTAAAATTGAGTCAAATTGCTAAAAATATAAACTTAATTTTCGGTTTTCATGAACAAAATGAAATGTCAAATATCGGCCAGTGTTCGATTTTTCGAACAGCCCTTTCCCATGCTCTGGAACGTGCTAGCCCCAATCTGGCAACGGATTTGAATTTTTTGGTATCAATTATCCTTAAACCAATGAATTAATTAATAATCAAGATATTTTTTTTTCTAGCCGAAAATGGGCTAAGATGGTTTTTATTTTTGGTGTTGGCTTCAACATTATGGGTAAAACTAAAAATAAATCAGATATAAACTATAAACGACCAACAACTTTTTTATTAATAAAATTTTTTATAAAAATATTGCTATTTCCACTTTCTACTTGTTGTTAACTATGTGATATAATATTAACAGTTAACTTAAAATTTAAGTACTAATAATAACTCTGTGTGAGCTGACACTCTTTTTGAGAATAGAACAAATAAATAAATAATACTTCAATTAATATGTCAATGATTTCAATTAATGTATAGTTTTTACTTCTAATTTTTATTGAGTATTCCCAGTTGTTGAGTTTTCAGTTATCAGTAAAGTGATATAAAGTTGACTTCAATTTAGTTTAAAATTAATTTTTTTGTTTAGTTTTGTGCAATAAATATAATAATAATATAAAAGTGTAAATTTAATATAAATAAAATAAAACAGAATTTAAACGAAATCTATACTAGATATATATAAAATTGAATGCATGTTGAATGTATGTTAGTTTATACCCAGAAAGTATTTCAGAAACAGTGTAATATATCATATATTATGTGAGTTTTGATAACATCATGGATAAAACAAGAAACCTCATCAGTTTGGATAAAGCTTGTCCCACAAAGCAAATAATTTTGGACCTATGTCCACAAATCAACATGATAACGGCTTTTGCATACATTTCATATACCCTCTAACTAACAAACATATTTTGTGAAAACCACATTCTGTATTGACGCAAAAGAGAGTAGGTATTCAGCAAAAATATTTATATATTATAATAAATATATTTCGAAATAAATATTTTGAGTAGGATTAGAAAAATTTGATGCATTCCCTATTTTTATTCTTTTTTAAATAGAAACGAATAACATTTTCACAAACACATATAGCCAAAAAACATCAGAACATTGATGACAAATGGAAACGTAAAGTGATGACATGAAGCGTTATCATGATGATTCGTGGAAACAGGCCCATTCAGTTATTGAAAGATTAGGGATAATATAGATTTTAATAAACCTAATGTCCACAAATGACAAGTAAAAGTTCATAGCATTTACAATAAATTTATTCTATTTTGTAAATTAAATGTTATTTATTTGAAAAATTTCATTATCACAAGCAAAATACGTTTGTTGTAGATATCGACCTATCCAAAGTAAAGTATGACAACTCAGAAAAGTCAATTTTACAGAGGAGCAATTTAAAATTTTATCATGTTTGGAATCTATTTTAAAAGCATTAACTGATGAGTAAGATGCTCCAAATTTTTGTCAGCATATTTTAAGGTATATTATTAATTTTTGCACTAGGTTTAATTTCAAAATTAGTTAAGTTCAAGATATTTGAATTGTACTAGTTTTATTTTTGCCCTTGTTTTTTATTAAATCTTAAGATTCAATACTTTAATATGGAATAATTGGAAAGCAAAAGTGCGATAAAGCGTAGATGTCATAGTCTTACTGGGAAAAATAATTCCGTACATGTTACATCTCTCAACGTAGTAAAGTTACATGGATAATTATACGGGATTTTTATTACATTTCTTAATATAATAGTTCTAGCTACCTGGTTTTACATTAATAATTCAACAAAATGCTATAAAATAATATATAAAAGTCTTAAATTGTAGTGTTATTTTTAAGTCAATTAAAAGAAATATATGTACATTTTAAGAAAAATAAATTTTATTATATTAGCAAAAAATATTAATAACATTAAATTAACAGAAATCCATTTCTTGGAAAAACAAAACTAAAAATATCTATTTCAATCTCACTTTTTTTTTTTTTTTTTATATAATTCCAAGTCTATGGGATGAACACCCTAACTACTTTTAAACAGAGATTTGGAATACACAATCACATACAATAGCTTTTTCGTGGTATAGACTAATTTAAATGTGGAAAACTATATCTATTGTAGAGTACTTCGCCTTCATAATAGCATAGCTCCATTTTATTTTTAGTGATAACCAAAACTCTCAAATATTTATCATTTATTTTATCCCAATCGAACCTGGGACCTTTCGGTTAAAAGGCAGGCACTCTACCTAATGCGCCACCCAGCGTGTTAAACTTAAAGCTTGCATACTTTTATACTAACTTTGATTTTTTTTATCACATGCTTCATTTTAATTTTGGTCACATGTAGGTAGTTAATTTTAATTGTACGTTACATACAATAGATCACATTATTAACTTTGATACAAAATTTAGTTTCATCAATATAATTTTCACATTTTAATTTTCCTTTTTTGTTTCTGAATCATTTGTGACAGTTCCATTTGATTAAAACAGGCTATTATAAAAACTGTGTTAATTTTTGGGTATGTAATTCTTTTGACAAAGATATTGCATGTCCTCGAATTTAACTTTACTAATTGGTAAAACTTATGCATATATTTTTTTCATTACAAATGTTTTCTTTTTTTTGGCTCGTTTTTTATTGTTTAAATTTATAGCGTTGTATTCATCTTTTAAATCATATTTGCTTACTTGGCTCCATAAAACTTTTTCTGAATTGATGTCCTTATCTAAATATAACTATTGAGTTAAATTCTTAAAATTATAAATTTCGTCTTGGACCATTTCTATAACCATGTAATGGTTTTCCAGTTTTTTTGTAAAAATTGTATTAAGATAAAGCATTGACTAGGTACATATATTTGGTTCCCTTTTTTTCTCTTTCTATATTGGCATGAGCACTATCAGCTTCGTTTTATGTATGGCCTTGCCTTGCAAAAAACGGTGTGTTAAATTTATATTATACGGCTGTGCAATCTCATTGACCTCATTTACAGTTTCTTTATGTCTTCCTCTTGAATCATGTAATAAAATTCCAAGATGATTCTCAAGTTTCTTGAAAGCTGTTGTTATCCACTGCTTATTAGTATTCAAATAATTCATAAACATTAACTGGCAAACCCGAATTTCCTCTATTTTTTCTCTGTTTCTCTTGTTTAAAAAATAGTTTCTAATAAATTTCCTATTTATTTTTGGATTTAGTGTGCAGGTCTTTTTATGAAATGTTTTTGTATGCTCTTAAATAAATTGCCATTCAAAATTATAATTTTTTATAACACTTCAATTGGCAAGAACAGCTATCCTTTAAGAGTCGAGCAGCTCTAATTTTTCCTTCAGTTCCTTTATATTTCTAAACCAAAATTTAACGTTTTTTTAGACTTATTTCTTTCTCATTGATCTGGGAAAGCTTTATTTACTTATGAGAATTATTTATGACAATTCGCGCCAAAATATCCATGTAAGAAAGAGACAACCTGAATTATTACATAAAAAGAAATTTCTCCACAATCAGTAAAAAAAATACAAACCGTAAATATAATAAATGAATTGAAACATACGTTATAAATAAAAGTATGACAAATCGAAATGTATTACTAAAAAAAAAAAAAAAGTGTACCTTAAAGTATTACATATCGCCTTGTCTGATTGTTTTTTATGTTTAATTTGACGAGAATTAATACAACTGGACTAAGATTACTTTTGCTCGGAAGATTTTTCATTTTTTAGTTTTTGTTAAAATATGTTTATGAGCATAACTTCCTTAATTTTAGGGCGATCGCTGTGAAATTTTGACAGGTTATAGATTGGAATATGGGCAATCAGATGTATAATATAACTCAATTTGCAAATAAGTCGAGTTGTCATACTTTACTTTGGATAGATCGATATCATTTATGATATAACATGTTCGGCGTGATCAAACGATCTCATCGATACGACGGTGGTTACAGAATTTAAAAATCTAAAAAAATTAATGAATACCTTAACGTACAAATCCGTACACATACACACACATATGTAATATCAAAATATTATGTTCATAATAAATTGAAAACAAAAAAAAAAAATTTTCATCTAAAACTGTAAATTTTATGCAAATTTTTTAATCAAATTCTATGACGGTGAAATCCTTTTATTTTGCTCTCTTTTTTCACCCATTGACTTTTATTTGCCATTCAATTTTTCTTTTTTGTTGTTGTTGTTTTTTTTTTGTGAATATTTTGAAGCGAACCAAAACTAAATAAAGTGTGTAGAAATAGAAGAGAAAAAAACTAAAATGAAGGAAAAAAAAGAAACGATACAAAAATGAAAAAGAGAAGACAATATTATTAAAATTTCAAGATGACGAAGATATAATGAAAAAGAGAGAGAGAGAAAAAAATCGGTATGGTTCTAAAAGATAATGTAATAACATTAGATCAGACATCATTGACTCAATTGCTTTGGTAATATTTAGCGTCAATCATTTCTGATGAAATCTTATTACTGTCACCTGTCAAGCTTTTCATATGTATTCTGGTTATCCTATTATTATTTTTTTATTTTAATTTTCACTTTTATTTATTATTATTTATTTTTTTTATATATATATTATTGTAAACAAAAATATATTTTTATGTTTGGTAACATAAAAGTGTTGTATTTGAAAAAATTTTGTATCCTTGTACTCTTTATTGTTTGTTAGAAAATCATATTTTAATAATATTCAGAATTTACAAATTTGGTTTTTTATTTGGGTTATGAATGTAGGTGTTTATTTTATTTTTTTTTTACTTTTTTACTACTTATAAGTGGACTATATTCATTTCTACGTTATTAAAATTAGAATTTAGAAGAAATAAACAAAATTTTTTTATATAATACACAAGTATATATTTATATAGTAAGTAATTTGGTAATACAAAAATTGACTAACAATATTCTTGTTAGTTTTTACGTATTGATGGGGTTTATATATGGGGTAAAACCTTTTTATTATTTACTATTATTAACTCTGTTAGCTGTTATTCTGAAACCGTTAATGCGGTCTTGCGAATCATAAAAAAACTCAAGTATAAGCTTGAATTATAAGAACACACTAATATTATGATTTAATTAAGTATAGGTAGTTTTTTATTGGTTCAGATTTAATTTAATTTTTGGTATTAATCAAATTTAATGTTACTGGTGGGTTGTACAGAAACATTTTTTTGTAGATTCAAATCTATGACGAACATTGGCGTTGGTTATCGGTTCGAAGTTATTTACATGTAATATCTTTTGAGTTGAATGTACAAGATGGTCCTATGATGCTTTAATTAATTTTATATACCTTACTACTTTTTATCCGAGACTATTTCACGATATAAAATTTTAGTAATTACACTGGAAACTTATCACTTATATAATATCATAGCTATCATATAAATTCGGGCATAAAATACCTATTTGTTTTTTTTGCTAAATCCGAAATAACATTGAAAATTTACCATCAACATTTCAACATTTCAAGTTAAAGTTCACCTAATATACATTTTCACACTTTGTGTGACATATACAAAAGTATGTCTTTTTAATTATTTTATAATCAACATGATTCCAATTTTGTTATTATTAATTTCTAAAATATCTTGTAAATATTGCAATTTAATAGAGATCAATTTAATTTTATTCAGTGATCCTCCAGACATTATGCGGTCTTAAATATTTTACAAAAATTTTCCTCTTATTTTAAAACAAATTTTTGCCTTCATTTTATTTTTACCCAGAAATATTGTCTGCATACAAACGTTATCCTTATTAAAGGATAAATAAATATCTACGGCTTTAACACAAGTTTCTCATACTCATTTTTAGTTAAAATATTATATTGTTTTTACTATTTAACGTTCATTCGATACGCTCTGCAAATGAAACATAGTGAACATTAAAATTATCGCAATAATATGGGTGAGACGCGTTTTTAACCTTTTCATCAACAACGACCACAACATTTTTTTTTGTCTTTTCTTTTTTTTCATTTATATTTTCTTCAATTTTGTTTTTCCTTCTTCCTTCGTTTTTTTTTTTTTGTAATTTAATGCGCACAAAAAATTAACACACATTTATTTACATAATCTGAACCTAGAATTATATATGATTTGTATATATTTAAGTATATATATATATATGCTGAAGGATGTCTGAAATCTAGTATAATGGCTTTAAGGGTTAACCATTTAAATGTTAAATATGAAAAAAAAAAGAAGAAAATTAAGAACAAAATAAAAAAGTTAGTAAGTGGGGTAAAATTATATCTACCTTATATTAGTAATAACAGTAATATCAACATCAATATCAGTAGTAACAATAACATCAAATAAAGCAGTATGTATCTTAAAAATAGAACAACAAAAATCAAATTATAAAAGTAAAATAAATGAAGAAACATCAAAATCATGAACAGGAATATATAAAAAAAAAAGAAAAAAAAACAAACAAACAAACAAACAATAAATGTCAACCGAATCGTCAACGAACCTTAAACAAAACACCATCAAAGTCCTTATTATACGTGTATCATATATGATGATAGATATAATAACAAAAAGTTAAGTTGAGTATGTATAGTTGCGGGCCAAAAAAAAAAAAATAAAAACAAAAAAATTACAAAAAAAATAAAATCACTAAAAGGTAAAAAGTAAGTTGGCATATGAAATCATACACATATCAAAATTGAAAATAATAAAATCAAAACAAAAATTTTACTAACTGTGTTATCGTTTACTCAAATCATCATTCAACCTATATAATAGTTAGATATCAAAAATAATGTAAGTACATATATGTGCAAATATAATAGTACATAATAAATATATACAGTACAGAAAGAAGTAAAACGTTATAAATTATTGCTAATGTCATATTATTATGGGGTGTTAGCTTAGTGGTGTAATATTACATAAATATGCATGTATGTGTAGTATCCACTTTTTGTTGAGTGAGTAACAAAATTGAATGTACACCTTATTTTAATATTAATTTTAAAATCAAAGCGAAATACATTCAATGATTAGGTCTAGTTTTCAGTAAAATAACATAATCTAAATTAATATTAATATATATATATATTATTCTGCATTTATCTGGATGTTTGTAAGTTCGACGGAACGCTCCAACACATATACAAATTGCATATGTGTACAAATGCATATATATACAAATTGCTTTGGTGCTTTTTTTAACCCCTGTCTACCATGCTGAACCTTTGCAGGAAAAATTGATTGCATGAACTATATTTTTTTAATTTAATGTTAGTCTTCTTCGCAAATAATAAGGAAAAATAATAAATAATAATAATAATATAAATAAAACAAACAATTTTTTTGATTTATAATAATAAGGACTAATAGAAATTTAATCAATAGTTTAATATGGTATAATAACCAAAAGGCAAACAGCATTTAACACAAAAAAAAAACATAATTCACTCAAAGGTTATTCTTATTACTTAAAACTATACATAATAATACACATGTGTATCAGCATATTTGTATTGTATAATATTATACATTACACTACCTTTATTACTTGTACCTTTTATTTTTGGCATTATTGTGTGCGTAACTCACTTCACTCAAAAAAAATTATTTTTGTTTTTTTTTTTGTTTTGTTTTTGTTTTTTTTTATTATTTGCTGTATCTGTGTTCTGTATGTTCTATATGCTCCATTCCAAAAATATTATTTTATTTTCAGTGTTAAGTGTTCACTTTTCACTTCACTGTTCAGGTTCACTATTCAATCAATAGAACTTGATAGAAGTAGAGTAGGATTAATTAACTCTACTTCTACGCCGGATAATAAAACATTGTTTTTTTTAAATTGAAAATTATTGATGAAAATTTTTTTGTATTTTTTGTAAATTTTACCAATTTAGATACAAAATTTTGAATATTTTTTTAAAAATAACACAATACCATAACAGTTTATTCATATAGCAAAATAAGATCCCTATACATTATACAAAAGACAAAATTTATATGAAAATAAGATCCCATTTTTAAATTTGCTCTCCCGGAGGACTCAATAACGCTAATACGGTATAATTTATACTAAATGGAACCCAACTAACGAATTATAACTAAATGGAAGTGAGTACGAGTATACCATACAAAAATACAAACATTTTTTATACAAATTTGTTGGTATGGTACTTCTTTTTCTGTTATATAAAAAAAAAAAGATTAGTGTTAGGCCAATATAAACATAAATAAAAATAAATAAAAAGTGATATAAACATAAGTACTGTAATTTCGGAATAAAGAATCTAATGAAAGAAAAAAAGAAACTAGGATTTATTTTGCTTCCGTTATTTATGACGGGGTTGCAAAGCTAGTACTCTAATAATGCCTGTAAAACTTTTCAGCTTGGTGAATTAAAACAAAAACTCAGAAACAAGAATTATTATCGCATAAATTACCGATCTTTATATATGAAAACGTAACTACAAAAAATAAAATAACAAAAACAAAATAGTAAACAAAAGAAAACGTAAAGTAAACAACAATTTTTCTTCTCTGCTGAGTTTGTATCTAGACCTATCTCTTTATAAAAATAAAAACAAAAGAAAACTTTAAAAAAATACTTAGTGTATTGTACTTGTACTGTGTATCATAATGAAAATACTTCTAATTGTGACATATGTAGATGTGTATAGTCTAGATTTGATTTTGAAATTATGTAGGATTACATTATCAATGAAATGAAATAATAATAAAGAATATTCAAGTAAAAGAAATTAATAAAAACGTAAAATCAAAAGAAAAAAAACTGTATTTTATTTTTACTTCATATAAAGAAATTGTTATTGTAAATAAAATGTATGTGATATATGTTTTATTCTTTTTCAGTTTGTCAGTCAGGTCAAAATAATAAAAAATAATAATATAGCTAATGATGTTTAATATGAATATTGTAAACTATGAGCACATGTATATTAATAAATATAATATAATTATATATATGTATACATATTTATTTATTTCATATGAATAAGTTGTTGTTATTGTAAATGCTGTATGAAGTCATGAATAGTATGAATAATAATTTTGGATTGCAATTTTATTTTTTTAAAGGTTTTCAATCAAAATAATTATGTTATGCAATTACGTTTCGTTTATAATTCATTCTAGAATTAAAAAAGGGCTAATATAACTTAGAAATTTGGAAATATCTAATAAAATATAATTTTTTCTTTACTAATAACTAAATTTTTATGCTATGAACTGTTTGCTTCAATCTATACCTTTTGGGGGAAAGCTCATAATTCCAGGTGGAAATTTTCGCAAACATTGCCCATCTTACCCCATAAAGGCCAATAAGATGTTATTAACCCTTGCATAAAATATAAAATTTAGCAACCAAGTTAACCCAAAATATTAAATCTATAGATCTATTATTTAGCTGTGGTAGATGGTGATCTAACGAATGACCAAAGTTTGCCAAATCTAGAACACCGTCTTGAGAAGGGGTTTACAACTAGTTAAAAAATAAAAACAATAAAAAATAATAACTTGTGTTGCCATCTTTCAAATAAATCATTTATAGAAAACATATTCAAGTTCTAAACCCATATAAGAAAACTATACATCATAACATCATAAAACATCATAAAACTATTAAAATGTGAAGCTTTTCCAAATTACAAGTATATTTAAAATCATCAAAACAATAAAAATTATCCAAAAATAAAGTAAAATATTAAAAACATTTAAATTTCTGGTTTGTGTTTTTGAATTAGCCACCCCGAAACTCGAATTTTTAATTCATTAATTCAGGCACGTCTTAAACATCAAATTAATTTTTATTTTGTAGAGCAAATTAAAGAAGCAAAAAACAATATTCCTATTGTGCCCAAGGTGGTAAATCTTGTTTTGCTACTTTTAAAAACTCATTAGGTTTGCTAAAAATTCTTGTTATAGGAAAAATATCAGAAGCAAGAATATTGACAAAAAGGTAATGTTATTTTTTAATTTAATGATATGCTCAGCCAAATTAATTGTTTTGTGGCAATAAAAACTTTGTCTAATCATAATTTACAGAATTAAAAAAATAATGTAATTTTCAAAACCAATAGTTATTATTTACTATTATCAGCACTTACTGTTCATATCCTGCACATTCTGTCTATCTATATAAGTTATATTATATACATTAAACCAAATAATATTCAGAACTTTTTAAATATAATAAACAATAATGTACATAATACTTACATCATACATGATTGTGTATTATAGCTGCAGGTATTTAAATATTTTAATTTAAATGTATTATATTGTTTACACGCTTATCAAAATTCTACTGAGGATATTAAAAGTGTATTAATCACGATTTCAACTTTTAAAGTTTGTTCGTACACAATACATATATGTACATAATATATTTAATACCTAAATTGAATACAATATATATACAATGTAAGCAGGTTTATTTGAATGTGTTGCGATACAATCGTTAATAGTCGTAAATTTGTTAGCAAAAAGCTTCCGGTATAATTTATAATTTTATTTTTGTTTTTATTGTTTTTATTATAAGAAATTGACATGAGTTTGGTATTAGTTCAATTTGTGCATATTTAAATAAACAAATGTAATAGAAACTAATATGAAAGTTCTTCATTGCAAAGAATTTTGAAAAAAAAAATACATATAAAAAGTAAACTAATAAAAACAAAAAATATTAGTTCCGTGTTACCGTGTCGCTTGAACAGTCAAATAGCTGGGCTTGGGAGCTGTTTCGGTAGTTTTCTGATCCTTTAATTGAAATTCATGAAATTACAGAGGCTTCTTGGATATTTTTTATATGAAGTATTTTTTAATCATCACATTATTTTTAACTAGTATATTAAAACTGTGCCAGTGAGTTAATTTCAGTCAGTCTTTGGAAATATTTATTTTAGATGTTCTATGCTCTGTGCAAAACTTTTTCTAAATATAGATCTTGTTTTTAAAGCCCTTCATTTGCTATTCAAATGACTTATTGAATATGCTGAAATTAATATATCTTATTTGGTGTCGGGACAAAATAACATAAGACAAAAATGCATGAGACGAAGTTTCATATGGACGAAATTACATATTTAAATTTTCCACATTCCATATTAATTGATAAAAACTTAATTTTGGAAGTAATAAAATGTAAATACATTTCTGTATCATATACCTACAAACAGACAGACAGACAAGACAAGTCTACCTCCAGCAGAATAATTATTGAATCAATTGACATAAAAAATTGAATTTTATCTTTTGTATATATATATATATATGTAAAAGCCTGGCTGAAATTCAATTCATGTATTGGCCATATGCTATAACACGATCAAGCTAATATCTTCATTCCAATATTCCATGACGTTAAACCGGGTCATCTATTAAAATAATAATCAACTAATATTCTTGTAGTAATAAAAACAATAACTTCTCATTCAATGAGAATTCAATAACATACTTATATTATCGATAACTCTGACATACTTGTACTGACAAAATTACAGAAATTTAAAAAAAATTGGTAAAAATTATATTCATAATAAAGAATAAGAATTTATTAAAAGAAGATATTATTAGTACAGGTGCAATGAAGCAATAAAAATTTACTGTACAAAAACAGAAAATTTTCAGAAGAAAGAATAAATATTCCAAAAAAATGTTAATAATACAAAAAAAGTTATAAAGGGAAAAAAAAGTAGTTAAAACAAAAAATATAATGAATTCCATGTTGATATTAACTTCGTCTACTATATAAAAAAAAAATTAAAAACTTGAAAAATTTGATGTATTATATTATGCTAGTACAGGTGAAAATACACCAGCTGTTCAACGACATGAACCTAGCCAAAAAAGTCAGAATAAGACGTCGTTATTGACTATTCCAGGTAGAGCGTATGGAAATTCTCCGGCTAAAAACTCTTCGAATGCAAAACCAGGGGAACGCGTCGTCGAGAGAGGCCACACCTTCGTTGGAGAGATGAAGTATCGGCAGATATGAAAAAACTTCAAATCACCAACTGGAGTGATTACGCTCGTGACCGAAGTCAGTGGAGGACAATTTTGCATCACGCCCAGGACCTTCAAGGTCTGTAGCGCCCAGAAAGTAAGTAAGTAGTATAGATGAAAAAAAAACGAGAAAAACCATTTAATTAAGTTCAAGCTGTCTCTTAAAAAATGTTATGGGACATTTGACATCACGAGAAAATGATGGATAAAATGTTTATTCGAATAAATGAATTTACTACCATTAAAGTCAAAAGCTCCGATTTGAAATTTATTCTATTCTGATATTCAAAATTGCTTCTCTGGTACTATAAAATGATTGAAACAAAACCTTCAACATTAAATCAATGTGCGAATCAAATATTTTTGGGCTAACAGTAGTCAATACTTTAATATGGGTATGTGCATATGTAGATTAAGCATTAGATATTTTAATATAGATAAACACTTTCTCTTTAATCGATTTAATTTCTCTGAGCAAAATTATTTTCAGGAATTATTTCGTTCATCATAACACTACTAGAAATCATCATTAGGTATTTATGTTGTTAGACTACCTATACAACTTTCTGATTTTCATTTTGATTGACTTTATAGTTTATTAAAAGATGTCAATAAAACATCTGTGAGTTATAAAAATCAACCAAAATCTCATTGTAAAATGTATTTTTACAAAATAAATTTATATAATTATCATTTTACTTTTAAGAAAAAGAACAAGTTGGATTTATTAAATAATATTTGTACTTCTCTGAACAATTTCAATGATTATACCTTGGCTTAGTATTGTACTAAATACATTTTATTTATTCAACTTTAATATTATTATCTCTACAATAATTATAATACTGTTATGTCTCATTATATTGAATTTAAATTCCGAGAATATTCTCAATGGCAGATTCAGACTTTGATTTGATTTTAATACAACTTTAATAAAGTTTTTATTACTTTGTATGAAAAACAATAAAAAAACGAAATGAAAAGAAAAATTATCCAATATTTTTTCTTCTATCTCTCTCTATCGTCCTTTTTTTGATTAAATATTTTGACAATTCTTATATGATTTAATTCAGTATTTTCTCAAAATCAGATTTTCAATACAGGAAAATAATTTTCTTATTTTTCTTGTATTTTTTTTTTTTTGTTTTTTTTTTTTTAACAGTTGTTGTACTCATATTATGAAGTATACTCATTTGAGGTGTGATAAATATTAAAGTATGTTATAAAATTGATATCCGTTTATGCGGTTTAATCTTGGTTTTGGTCAATTTACTAATTTTTAAATAAAAAAAAATAAAAAAAATATTATACTTAAGTAAAAGCTTAGATATTATTCTTGGAATGTGAACCTGTAGCAAAAATAAAATATTAAACGAATAAAAAAATTAAAGGGAAAACCCAACAAATATAATTTCCCGAAAAACCAATGTTGGTATGAATAAAAATGAAGTGAAAATGGTTAGAATAAAATTTCTTGAGTCGACGAAATTTCTCAAAGTGAGTATATGCAATGGTGTGATTGTGTGAATAAAGATTTTACTCAAAGTTTTTCACACTCAATCTACTCACTTTTATCCCTCAATATAACTTTCAAAATTAGGCTTTAGGAATGTTAAAATTGATCGCAGTAATAAATTTGTATGTACTATAAAATGTGTAAATAAAAATTATAAATCGGAAATATAAATACAATTTTTAATAAATAAAGATTAATTTAATAGTTTTAAACAGAAAAATTATTTATGTTTGTTGGTAAATATTCATATTAGTAGAGGTAAATATTCATATTTGTTGGTAAATATTCATAATAGTACATAATCGAGGCGTTCTGGCAATGCAAAATTTCAGATTTCAAATCATTGTACAGATTTGAATCTGAATATTTAATTAGTTTAATTAATTTTATTTTATCCAAGCTTATATTTTTTTTGCAGCTTATAAGTTTAATATGTCTACATACTCTTCGATAAATTTGTCATCCATTTCTTACTTTTTGTTGTTTGCTTTTCTCTTTTTACTCTTTTTTTATTTAAAAAATTTATGGATACTCTATAGCACATTGAACTTTATTCACACCAAATTGAGTATACTTCAGAATGTCAAAAATGCAGAGTAGAGAGTAACGATGAGTTTTTTTTTCTTTATTAAAATAAAACAATATAAATAACCAAAATTGGTACAAATAAAAAAAACAAAAATTTTTTAAAAAGAAGTAATTATAACAAAATTATTTACAATAATAACGAAAATTCAATCAGATTTTAAAATCAAAATAAATAATTTTATACAAATTTTGTTGTAAGTAAATATAATATAAATTCTTACGACACTTGCATAAGCGGTTGGGCCTTATGATTTTCCTTAAAGTTATCGTTTGACTTTTTTTTTTTTTTTATTTCTTTATTATACATTTTATCTTTTTGCATAACCAAGTTTAAAATCTTACCAAGTTTATCTATTAAAATTTTTCATTATTAAGAGATGATTTAAAATAAACTAAAATAAAATTGTTATAAAATTAATACAAAAGCAAAAACAACTAGCGTAGGAGAAACTGGTTCCAAATTCAATTCAATGTGTACTTTCAGACGAATCACATGCAAATTATCTAATTATTGGTAGATGTGATATATCGTACGATTTATCTTTTAAAGAGACATAA
Organism: Argyra leucocephala; assembly: GCA_963942445.1. Taxonomy (NCBI): domain Eukaryota; kingdom Metazoa; phylum Arthropoda; class Insecta; order Diptera; family Dolichopodidae; genus Argyra; species Argyra leucocephala. The sequence continues at coordinate 65,209,309 of OZ012678.1, read as the reverse complement.
ATAACCAATGATTTTAGTGGCAGATGGCGAATTGCCATTGAATTATATGATTTTAAGCATTTATACAGACAGTTTTTCCTTTGCTGTTCTGTTTTAAAAAGCGTTAAATAGAAAATCAATTTGTTTCTAGTATTACGATTATGAATGTCGTACATACGGTTGAGGATGAAAGTATGTTTAATTTTATTGTTTACTATTTTGAAAGCCATTAATAAAAGTTCTTTTTTACAAATATTTTCAAAACTAAGATATCTTTGAGCTGCTCGGTTGGAAATTTTAGCGGAAAACCGTGTATTGCTTTAATTGCTTTCTTATTCAAGATGTCTAACTTATTCAAATATATTAAGGGTGAACCGCTTCAAATTGGATATAAGTGCATCATCTTAGAAAAGATGTAGGAAGAATAAATGATAAATAGGGATTTTTCTGAAAGAAAATTCCGAAGCTATTTAAGAATGAAAACGTAGGGTACAATTTTTTTATTTAAGTGATTGATATGTTCATTCCACTTTAAACTTTTGTCTATTACTAAACCTAAGTAATTGAATGTATCGACTATTTGTATAGGTGCATTATTAAAATAAAAATTGACATTATAAAATTTTTTGTTATCAAATAGTAATAATTTAGATTTGCTAATATTTAATAATAGCCTATATTTTAATAACCATTCTTTAATTACCATTCTATTGCATTTTTCAAATGGGTTTCATTGATAGAAACATATTTTAATACTGCATCATCAGCATACAACTGTAAGCATCCTAACAAATTAGGTTTGCAAATGTCATTGATGCAGAGTTTGCAGACATTATCAATACTCTTTTTTTATTCACAGCAAGCTGAGTGTTATCTCACACTCAATTTTTATTTACACAATCACACCACCCAAAATGTCTTTATCGATTATCGACATTGAGCGATTGGCAAAAAATGTTTCAGCTCAAAACATTTTCAAATCTTAATCCCCGGGCACGTGAATACAAATCGGAGGACCTTGTAGCGATCGAAGCCTTTGCTGAATCCATTGAAGTATTCAAGAATCAGTTTAGGAACAAAAAATTTTGAAATATATGTTAAAAGAAATTACTCTGTAATTTTCATTTAATTTCATATCGATTTCAAATCTCTTAAAATAGTTCTTCTAAACATGGGTCTGGCTCTGAAAATAATAATGGGGTATGAAGAAAAAGTTATAATAATGCTGAACTCTATATGCTTTATAATGCAATTGGCGTAGTCACGAAAACTACATACTGCAGTTGTTTATCAAATTGAGTAGAACCCCTGCTGTTCGGTAGAAATGGATGCAATATTAATTTAAAGGCCTAGGACTGTCATAATTTCTAGTAATAATTTCTCTTCAATATCCTAAAGTCTTTTTCTTTTGTTATTTTTTAATGCTTAAACACTTTTGTGTTTTGTTCCAGCGCTGAATTTAAAAAAAAAAAAGAGAAAAAATAAAATTTAAATTTATACAATATCATATTTTTGTTTATCTGCTTTTTTTTTTATTATTGTTAATTTTGTTGAGTTTATTTATTTCCGTAATGTTCAAGGAAAAGAAAAATTACTTTAAACTTTATTACTTTAGAGTTAAATATATCCAATATTATATAATTATACCAAAATAGATAAAAAAAATATAAATATAAAAAAATTTAACTATGTTCTTTGAAGGGCAATTTATCCTAAAATTTAATGTTTTAGCTTGTTTTGGAAGAGTATGTGCTAAAAAAGGAAAACAGCACAAACAGATTTTAATCACTTTGTAATAAAATGTGCTCTAGAATATGATGGCCGAAGTACTACAGGTGGCTATGTTATCTGACTACTAATTCCGGGTTCGAATAAACATAATGAATACTGTTTTTTCAATTTAACCCTTAGAAATTAATTTGGAATATAATTTGATAATCACTTATTATGCTACATTATGAAACAAATTTACTTCAGAATGATGATCCAAAGATAAAAATTTATTGTATGGTGATTCTTAATATGCCAAGACCCACTAAAGTTACTTCTGTTTGCCCCAAAATTAGGTTTTTATTAACCTATTAGATGCCACTGTACCAATTTTGGCACAGGTTTTTATATTGCTCCCCTGCCATCTGTGATATATATTTTGACCTGAAACTAGTTCAAAAAATTTCTTGAAGATGTCGTCCACAAAGTATATTGGCGAAATTTTCGAATTGTTATTTTTTGGCTGTCAGAATAATGTCTTTGTTTTTTTAGATTTTGAATTTTTTCATATTTATGAGCTGTAACTGTAAAAGTGTTAATAAAACTATAATCTTGAACTATTTTTCTTGCATAAAAGTGAAAATATAAATTATTATATTGCAAATATTATAAAAAAACTGTTGAAGAAGAATAATAACTGATTTTGGTAATTTTATAATGTTTTTAAATTTGGTGTGCCAATTTTGGTACAGTGGTTCATTTAACATTTTTTTTAGTACAATTTTTTACAATTTATTTCTCTGTATACCTAGATTAATTTCATCATGGAAAAACGGGTATTTGAAGGAAGCAAGAATTTTAGAGGATTGGAGGAGTTTATAGATAACTTTTCTGAGAAGATTTGGAGAATGTAAAATGTGTTATTGTACCTCCAGATCCAGATATTTTAACGGATGAAGAGGATTTTGAAGACAATGAATTAAATTCCTGTAAATTACCTAATGATATTCCAGGAATTATAGAAGTTTTTTTTCATGGAAGAATTTCTAATAATGATGATAGTGATGAAGAAATGTTAGTTAGAAACAAGAAGAAATTGAAAAAAAAATCTGATAAGAGTCAAGACAAGACTAAGCCCAAGTGGATTAAAGATTCTCCAAGCTACTCGACATTTTTAAACGATCCAGAATCACTCTCAGATATACAAGAAAAAGTTAAAAACGACATATGTGACTTAGCACCGTACCAAATATTTGAAAAATTATTCAATGACAAGATTGTAAAACTAATCGTAGAGCAAACGGCATTATATGCCACACAAAATAATAAGCATGACTTGAATGTTACGTAAGAGGAAATTCAAATTTTTGTTGCAATACTGCTTTGCTCAGGCTATCATAAACTGCCAAGGCAACAAAACTACTGGTCACATGATGAGGATTTAAATTGTGAGATAGTATCGAAATGTATGACTAGGAATCGTTTTATAGAAATAAAGCGTTTTATACATTTTGCGAATAACCATGAAATTATGAGTTCAACAGACCGCATGTTCAAAATAAGACTCCTTATGTAAATACTGTCTACAAACTTTCGCCAATGGGGTTTTTTTCATAAGGATTTATCGGTTGATGAATCGATGATTAAATATTTTGGGAATCACGGAGCTAAACAATTTATTAGAGGAAAACCAATAAGATTTGGATTAAAAAATTGGATGTTGAGTAGTTCTACTGGGTATTGTTATGATTTTGATATCTATTGTGGACGAGAGTCAAAAGAAGCCAAAATCCCAAACCATCTTTCACTTGGTTCCAGAGTTGTATTAAGGTTGATTCAAAAAATTTATAATCATTCTAGTCATATACTGTACTTTGATAACTTTTTTTCCAGCCACAATTTATTACAAATTTTAAAAGACAAAACTTTTAGAGCTACAGGTACAGTACGGGAAAATCGAACAAACAAGTGTCCTTTGATACCATGCAAAAAGTTTCAAAAAATGAACCAAGGATCAGTCGATTATCGTTTTGAAAAGACTGATGAGATATTATATGTGACATGGAATGACAACAAGCCAGTTACTATAGTAACAAACCGCGATACAATTGAACCTATGGGTAAGGTAAAAAGATGGTCACGAGAAAAAAAAATGAAGCTTGATATCTCCCAGCCTTCTTTATTTAAAAATTATACCAATGGGATGGGCGGAATTCATCGACATGATCAATCGCTTTCCAATTACCGCATTTCAATCCGTGGAAAAAAATGGTAGTGGAGTATTTTTACATACATGATTGATATGACACTAACCAATGCATGGAAGCTACATATGTCTGCTTGCAATGAAAAATTAGATCTTCTGAACTTTCGAAGAAGTATAACCAGATATTATCTTCAAAAGTATAACAAAAACCTTTACAAAATAACGGCAAAATCAGGAACTATTCCATTAGGCTTATCTTCTGATAATATAGGACACTATCCAAAAAAATTAAAAAATCGTCTTAGATGTGTTACTTGTCATAGAAGAGATATTTGGCAATGCGAAAAATGTAATAAAACATTACGTATTGATCAAGACTGTTTTAAAAAATTGCATACATAAGATTCCACTGTACCAGTTTGGGAACACTATTATAAAAGTCAAATAAAATATTTTTCCGTCCAAATTGTTGTAATTTTTATTTTTTTTACTTCTAAACTTTATTATTTTCATAAAAATAACATTTTTTTTCCAAAGGGTTTGGCTTGGCATCTAATGGGTTAATATACTAGCTGTGCCCGCTCCGCGTTGCTACCTTCCTTCTAAAAAAAGTTGTTTTAACTGTTTTATTCGTTTTACTTACAAACTTGTTTTTTGTTTTTTTTTTTTGTATTTATTTATATTTTTATTTTTATTTCATTGTTTCATTAATATATCATAACTATTCTATAGACAAGAGATTTTTAATAAATGTAAAAAAAATATATAGATACATAAAATAATTAAAGTGATATTTAAAAACACTTAAGAAAATAAATAAAAAAAATACAAATTTACATATTTTATATATGAAACAACTAAAAATTAACAAATTTAATTAAGTGATTATTGTAATATAATAATTATAAGAAAGACAGAAGAAAAAAAAGAAACTTATAAAATTGTATTCAAGAATAAAATTAAAGATTAAAATATCAATTAAACTTATAATTCTAATATTAAGAATTATGAAATAACGAAAAAAGAAAAGTGTTCTACACAACTAAGGCAAAAGATATACTAAACTAAACTAAACTAAGCAAACAATATAAATAAAAGTTAAAAACACTCTATGCAAAAGCATGCAGTAGCATATGTAGTTACAAAAAAAAAATATTTGACCAAAATGAAAAATAGAACAATAATAACGAATAAAAACCGAAAATAAGAGTTTACAAACCTATTAAAAATAACCAAAATAAAAAATCAATATCTTATAAAGAAAGCAGAAAAATTTATGTAACTACACGTACTAAGTCATTTACTTGAACATGATTGGAATTAAAAACCCAGAGTTTAACCAAACTGAGTAATTCAGAACCATAACAATTGTTGTTAGTTAAAGGTGGAGGTAGTAAATTATAATGCCGAGATGCAATTACTTGAAATGAGCGTAAAAAATGTTATACATTATGAGGAGGTATGATAGCTAATCTTCTGTTGTTGATTCTCAGATTATATATTTCAGAATACCTACTTCGTAAGTAATCACTTCTATTAAAGAAAACTTTGAGGGCTCGGAAGTAAAGAAGATGCTTTAGAGGTAGAATATTCAAACATTGAAATAAAGGTCACCTGTTTTCCCTACGATGCTTTTTTAAAATTAGTGTGATAACACATTTTCGTTGTATTAACAAAGGTTTGAGATAATTATTAAAAAGTACTACCCCAATTTACAATTCCACATTGTAACTTAGAATTAAATAAATCATAGAATACAGACGTAAGCAGTTTGGAAGAATATAACTGTTTAAGGTGATAAGATTGTCTGACAACTAAGTGAAAATACACTTATTTAAAGCTCGTGTACATGAATTGACCAATCTAACTTAAAATCTATTGTAACATCTAAATATTTGAAGGCATCAACACAATCAACTTTAAGACAACCTTTAAAATTACCGGTTTTTGCTATAATCTTGATGTCTTGATGAGTGGCTAGGACTTGTTTTACAGCTAACCGAAACAGCCCGAATTTTGAAAACGGTAAAAGAAATTTTTGTTTATTTTTTGAGAAAGTACCTATGTACCAATTCTTAGGTCTGCAAACCTATTGGATTTTGATATACTCCTGATGAATGCTAGGACGGCTACCCGTAGCTGCCCGATTTTTAAAAATAATGTATGCCAGAAACCTTCGCGGGAGTATACTCAAAAACTTTTCAAGGTTTCATGGCGAGTACTTTCAGTTATACTTTCATGGCGAGTACTTTCAGTTATAGTTTACTATTATAGTAAATGGTGTTTGGTGTTTGTGTTATAGTTCTAATTTTTATATAAATGGATTTTTTTTATTATCACAGGACTTTTTAGTGTTCGAAGAAAAAAAAGTCTGCTCAGCAATCTTCTTAGATGTTGCTCAGGCTTTCGACAAAGTGTGGCACCAAGGCCTTGAATTTAAACTACATGGTGATTTACCAAGACAATTCTATGAAATATTAAAATCATATATGAACAATAGATGCTTTCGTGTACGTTATGCCAAAGAATATTCAGAAGTAAAAGAAATATCTGCTGGAGTCCCACAGGGAAGTGTTCTTGGTCCAATACTTTACCTGCTATATACAAGAGATATCCCACAAATTGACAACATTTTTATGGCTACCTTTGCAGACGACACCGCGATTCTTGCAGTTGACGTATCTGTCGAAAACTCCACAGCAAAACTTCAAAATGCAATGAATAAAATAAGATTATGGACCCAACATTGGCGCATTAAACTTAATGAAAGCAAATCAACTCATATAAATTTTACATACAAAAAGATTGCAACCATTCCTATCTCAATCAATAACAAAATAGTACCATATGCCAATACAGCAAAGTATCTGGGAATGACACTCGATGCTAAGCTAAGATGGAAGGAACATATAAGAAAGAAAAAAGAAGAGCTAAACATTAGACTCAAAAAATTTTACTGGTTACTTGGGCGTGGTTCTGAGTTATCAGTACAGAACAAAATATTGATATATAAGCAGATATTAAAACCTGTGTGGACGTACGGTATCCATTTATGGGGCTGTGCAAAGAAAACCAACATTGAAATGTTGCAAAAATTTCAAAATAAAGTGCTCCGTGGTATAGTAAATGTACCATGGTACATACGTTACAAAGATCTCCACCGTGACTTGCGCATTGAAACAGTCACGGAAGAGATCAAGAAACATGCAGTCAAACACGAGCAGAGACTGCAAACTCATGTGAACTCGGAAATGGCAGCAGTTCTTCATATCGACAGCAGTATCCGTCGACTCAAGAGAACGAAACCCCACGAGCTGGTCACGACCTAAAATGGAAAATTCTACGATAATAGTTTCCTTTACGGAAATCTTTATTTCAATAATTTTCCTTTGCGAAAAAATCTAAAAAATCTTCCCACGCGGAGCTATTGCTGTGACTATCTCCTTCACGGGAAATATCATAGTGATAAAGTTCCTACACGGTAATTATTATGATGTTAGCGATCCTCCACGGAAACTATCACTATAATAATTTCCTAAAGACGCGACCAAAAATTTACGAAAAAAAAAGTCATTAGTCGATCTTACGTAGATTGGTTATAACGGAAAAAGATAGGTGGGCTTTAGTGGGTTCGATTCCTACACTATCAAGCTGCACACGCGGCTGGAGCTCTTGATGTCCTTCGGGGATTACCTCCTATCTTTCGCAAAAAAAAAAAAAAAAACAAAAAACAGGACTTTTTAGTAATATCTTATAATAATATGTGGGATATCAATTTTCTTAAATAACATAAGAGATACATTATAGAAGAACTTATTTATATAAATTCGTAAATGTGAGTTATAAACCACTACACCATATATGTCTACTTCTAAAACGAACGAAACGAAAAAAAAATCAAATTTATTAAGAATGTTATTAAAAAACAATCGGAATCACGAAATTATTTTTACCATACTTAATTTCATTTTTATTTAAATATTATTGAGTTTAAAAATTGTTTCTCTTTTTTCTTTTCCACTTATTGTTATAAGAATATTACATTTTTATTATTTATTATTGATTGATTTATTCTTGAAAAATATTTATTGTTTGTAAAGTGTTTTCAAATACAAAATTTCTAATACACACGTAAATTTTGGATAAATAAAATTTCGAAATGAAAAAAAATTCAATTCAAGAGAATATTCTTGATGAGTGTGCAAATAGTAAAATAAAAATTAGTAAATTTATTAATAAGCAGAAAGAAACATGGAAGCTATGAAAAATAAAAGCTTTAAAAAAAAATATTTATAAATAGAATGAGTTTTAAATGATAAAAAGAAAATGTTATGAACTTTGATCTCTAAAATTTCTATATTACGCTTGACTGTGTTGGGTCTGATAAGGAAAATCAACAAAATTAAGTCCAAATTATTTAATATTTTTATTTGGAGATTTTAATTTTAATTTCATTATTTTAAGGCATTGCCAATGTCATAACTGATTGTGTAAATTTATCCATTTTTCTCTCAATATCGGAATTTAAACTTCCAAGTAGTCATTACCAGTTTTTCTGGCCGCTTAAATTTAACTTTAAGCTATTTATTTTATAATATTTTAGATTCAAAATTTCTCTTTTTATACAGGAGTTAAGTTCATTGCAGAAATCGAAAGGCTATTATTAGTCAATTAAGCTTAAGACAAAATATGGAAATTGTTAAAATTTAAATATTTTTAATTTCATTTTAACGCAGCGGTGTATTACTATTGATTAAAGATAGATAGATAGTTCGTTTATTTCCAAAATTTGTTAATACATAATTTATAATGACAGAGTCTTCTTATACTTAAGTTAGAGTTTAGATTATTATTATTTAAACAGCTGCGAGTTTTATTTTATTTTAATTTTTATTTTGCATTACATTTGTTGTTTGATTTACAATTAATTTTAATTGATACAAGGAAAAGTGGTAGAAAATTACAAAAACCTTGTGACTACTTGTGTATTTTTAAAAATTTTACTTAAAAGCTTATGACTAGACTATTAAACAAAGGCATCGAACACAAGAAAACTAAAACAGATAAAAAAGAAATGATTAAAGCAAACAATCACAATTTAATTACATTTAGTATAATTATCAACCAATTGCCTAATTAAAATGTTTTCGAAGCTGGAGCAGGTGGCAATAAATTTGTTAGCTCTAATAGTAATTTTGTCTGTTATCGTCGTACTTTTGAATTTTAAATGGATATCTAATGTACTGAACATTTTCAGTAGTTTATTATACGTAATTTGCAGTCTTTTTTTATGACAGTATGCGCAGTTTGACCAGACCGGAGCATCATACAGATATGTACTTTGGAAGATGGATTTGAAAATTAGAATTTTGTTGAATTTAGAGAAAGACGATTTCCTATTAATTAGTCCGTATAACAATTTGATTAATATTTGATTTTTTTTAATTTTGTTGTCGACTAGGGGTTTAAAAGTTAATTTGCAATCCAGGATGATCCCTAGGGTATTTGACAGTAGTGCTCCAGTCGATGGAATTGCCATTTAGTTGTAAGTTTCTGTCAGGTAAGAAGCAAGGTTTTCTTTTTCTAGTAAAGAATTTGATTATAAATATAAGAAAAATGATAATAAAAATTTTAAATTACCAAATGAAATTTCAGACCTAATTGGTACTGAAAATTATGGATACATAAACGTTTAAGCTTTACAGTTTGTACTCTTAAGTACAAACAATTAACTTTAACCATTTCTAAACACATTGATTCATATAAAAAAGGAGTTTATAAATTGGCTTGAATATTTAAAACCTATAATGATGTTTATTTTTGATGTCAAACCCAGGACCTTCAAGGTCTGTAGCGCCCAACAAGTAAGAAAGTAATGATAATTGTTTAAGTTTTTAAAATTTACTGAAATTAATAACGTTTTTGTTTATGTTCTTAACAATAACTTAGGTAGAATTACCTTTAAGCAGGGTATTGCAATTTTTACAACATAATAATGCCTTATGATTTTTGAGTATTTATATATCAAATTTGCGGCTTATGAACTCATTAAATGTGCAAAAGTACTGCTATTGTCAGAACCTGAACCTTCTTAAATAACGTAGTTTCATTTTATTTTAAGTTATTACCAAATTAAGCTCAATTATTTTTTCTCATTTAGTTTATCCCAATGAAAAAGGATACTAGACCAGGTCTCCAAAGTCTGATTGTTCCAACGATAGCTTCGATACTAACTCCCTTTTCACTGCGTCGATATTTAAGCATAACTCTTCCAACCATTTAAGGAAGTTACTACCTTCACCTATACTATGGTTGATAAGATCATTGTAGCTTCCAATTTTTATGAACTTAGTTGGTTTTCTCAAATTTTATAATCATCTTCACTAAACACTATACATTTCGCTTTTTTTTTAATTCTGCTCCATTTTTTCTAAATACAATGTCCGGATATTTTAATACGTCTTATTCTATAATGGCTTCCTATTTTCTAATTTCACAGCATTAAATTTTACTTTTAATGAGAATAGTACAAAACTACAAGAGAAACTACGATGGGTAGAAAAGAAAGAAAGCGGACTTCCCTAATTTGAAGTGAAATATTCATAAATCATATTGAAGAAAGGAAGAGAGACTTATGCCGAGGTTTTGGATACGATACGTAGACGATATCATGAAAGTAGTAAGTAGTAAATGATAAAATAAAGATCAAATTAGATCAACCGAACAAAATAGAGGGAAACAACATTCACTGTGGACATGGAAAAAATAACGAAATACCGTTTCTTGGCATAAAAGTAATTCTATAGAGATGGAAACATAAAATTTTATATCTACCAAAAAATTATAGAACACCATACGATGATCAATAGCTTAACAACAATACAATTATCAAAGACTAACTTTGAAAAAGAAAAACGCAACATAAAAGACATGTCAGAAATGGATACTTTTATTGAAGAAATCAAATAACATAACTAACTTGTTCAAATAAAATAACGATGTAGAAAAACATAAAAGGATTTCCGTAGCCCACTCAACGTTAACTGAGCTTAAAAAAATATTTAAAAAAATATAAATTTGAATTAATAACAACTAGCAGAAGTTAAAGAATGATCAGCAAAGAATAAAAAAAAACATGAAAAACCGTGACATCGTAAATGAATCGACAACGTCGCCAGCACATTGACGTATGATCTTAAGTGTCAAAAAAAATTTGTTTATATTGTCTCAATGATTGTGCATCCGCAATTCATTAAATTCGCGATTGTTAAATTATGTATTCCAAAATTAGTTGATACAGTTTGGTACAGTTATGTTGAGATTCTTTTATTAACCAAGCAATAAATAAAAAAGATGGAGGACAAAGTTTTAAGCTTAAAGAATAATAAGTATAAATTTTAATTTGTATTTTAAGAAATTAGTATTTTAAATAACTTTAACTTTAACAGACAATGGACTCATGGAAGAAAGATGATTTGATTAACCATAAAGCACGAGAAAATTTTTCTTTTTTTATAAAATTGTCCATAATAAATTTTTCTTTCGCAAAAATATTTCACCAATACTTATATTGAATTCAAATATTTAAACAGTTTATTCACAAATGAGTGTAATATTTTGACATTTGATTTGACGTTTATTTCAGAGACACTGTGTTTATCGTGATCGGAATTGTAAACAAAGTACATTATGTTGCCAGCCCAACGTTGCTAGTTCAGAACCTTTGACATATTGTATTTCTACGTACCGGCTAAAATTTTTTGAACACATTTCCGATTTCACCGGAAGTTAACGACAATAAAATATTATTCAAAATTGTTCAAAATTATATCCAGGAAAATCAAAAAGACTAATTACATCACAGTGATTCCAAGAACAATTAAGAGAAGCCGAATTAACAAGAAGAGGTGATATAGGTAATATCAATTTTAGGTCGGCAATTGCTAAACATATAATTGAAGAACGTCATAAGCTTGACCACTTACTTATCATCAATAAATAAAGTACAAAAGATAAGAAAATTAGACACATACGAAAGTTTAGCAATTTCGTAAGAACAAGTATATAATAAATTGACCAATAAATTAGGGAATAGATACTCACTAAAAATTAATACAAACTAATTTGCAAGAATACAGGTAAAATATAAAATTATTATAGATTAGGATATAAAAAGGGGAAAAAAGAATTAAGAAAATTAGTTCGTCACAAGCCCTGATGAAGCAAATAATATGTTGCAATCAAATATTAAAATACTTATAACGGAACTGAAACCTCTGACAACAACTATTAAATTGTCACTACAAATAAAATTCCAATTAATAAATTAACCTTCTCGCGACGACTGGTACACATTCGTACTAACAAAATTCAAAAAAGACTAGAAACATTAAATTGTACTAAAATTGGTTAAAGTATGCACCAATTCGTTTTTTAATATAATGTACATACGTTTGCAAAGAAACACAGCTGATTGAGCACAGTTGAAAAATAGGTGATTCCCCATATGACAGAATTTGCTTGGTAAACGCAATTAGTTTCGCTCATTTGTAGTAAGACCTGAAAAACGGCAAGTCTGATATAAAAGGTGTATATGAAAAAGATGTAGGGGATGATGTACCGCATCAACACAATAAAAAAAAAATTCGAGATTCGAGATAATCAACGTTTTTTTACAAAATTTTCAGTTTTTAAAAGCAAAATTTTAAGTTTATGCAGTAATTATTCAAAAACGGTAAATTGGATACTCATTCAAGATATACCGTTAATTAGGTGTATTAATTCTAAAAAAAAGCTATGAAGAAGATGTTGCTCTAGTTTCAATTTCTTCTGAGCTGTAGTTGATATTCTTTAGACATTTTTATAACATTTTATAACATTTTTCTAATCCGATTTTCTTTAACCCTCTGTAGCCTAGGTAAATTTGAAGATAGACCCCTCATCTGCAACAATTTTTTTCACTAAAATACTCTAAGGAATCACCTCTTAAAAACTTTTTGCTCTAAGCCGGACCACCCTGTATATCATTTATATCAATTTCTATATCAATACTCATGTATCTCATACAACACAATAACCAAATAATAAAATAAATAATATTTGACAAACAGTAATAATAATTACACAATTGACAACAACTGACAAAAGTATGTGACGTGACGTACCAGGTAAACACAGTAACGTCAGGCATCTTAACGTCAAATATGAATAAAATCGCAGCGACAACTTGCATGAAAATATGACGTCGTCTTACCACGTAGGCGCAGTTAAAGTTGTCAAAGTGGTCTTATACAGTAGGCCAATCCCCTACTTAGACAGTGCAAGCAGATTAAAAATAAAATTAGACATTGCGTCGGAAATACAAGTGAAATTAGCAGCTAAAAATCGAGTACGATGGAAATGTCAAGTGGAAGCCCTATGCTCCCAAGAGGAGTAAGGAAGAAAAATAAAATAAAAACACCATTAGTCTTCTACATTGTTACAAATATATACCACAGCATTTTATATAGTATTCATTTTATTTTCAGCGCTAGAAAAATATTATCAACAAAATGAACCCAGAGGAGATAGAAGACTTCCTAAGAGAGACTATTCAAGTGACGATACCCAATCAATTGCTGGTTATTTTTCTTATGGAAGCGATGAATTTTATTATCCGAATTTATATGAAGAACGTGAAAAATCTTTTGAATCTGAAGATTTTGAAATTGATAATGATATTTTATTTGGCGAGCAGCAGGTTTATTCAACAAAAGAGAATAACACATTTGATGATATTATATGGTCAAAGAATGATGACACATTCGTGCTTAAAAGAATTGTCAATGCTGACCGAAATTTTTCAATCGCAAAAGACATAAATCGTAATTTTTCTGCTTGACGGAACTGAAAACTGAAACCCCTGACAATAATTATTGAATTTACACTAAAAATAAAAATCCGATTAATAAATTAAACAATATTATGTATTAGTGATAACTATATAAAGTAAAATTTTCCATCAATCAATTATCAACATAATTTTATACAAATGATTACAATATTTTTCTCAATTTTCAATTAATAAAATTTTTTAATGAATTTTTCAAGGAAATTCAAATTCTAAATTGATGCAATATTGAAAATTTAATCAAATGAAAAATTGTTTGTAAGAGAATAATAATATAAAACTTAATTTTATATAATATAGGTTATACCTACCAATAAATATATCTAAATATTTGAAATGGGAGTAAGGTACATAATTGTAATTATTATAAAACTGAAAACTGTGATGTTCAAATTTGTGATAATAAAACAACAACAATATACTACAATTTATTAGATAATAATAACTGTTCTTCAAATTTAATTTTAAGTGAAATTCAATCATATTACAATTACTGAAAATTGGTATGTATTATATTGGGTATTATTGTATATTTGTATAAAACTATAGTTAACTAAATTATTAATAGTCAGGATCACATACTAAAGTTACATTCAAAATAATAAAAAAAAACTAATTGTTGTGTATTGTTATATTTAATCATATATAGCTATTATGTTCCATAGTAAATGATGCATATTGTAGAATTAACAAATTTATTGTTTGAGAAGCAATAGAAAAATAATTAAAGTGTAATTCTAAGTAAGTTATGAAATAGTGATGTATTGTTATACTCTATTTAATTTTCTAACGGTTCCAGATAGCGAGTAGCTACTAAAATGTTAATCTAAAATATTTTATTTTTTCCCTACTTTTAAACAAATTTACCAATTAATCTACACTTTTATATAACCTATGTTTAAAAATTTTTGGAACATTTTTTTTTTTCTAATTAAATGGTAAGCGCAAGGGTAAAGGTTAACGGCGTCAATTAATATGATTGCAAATATATAAATAACAGTTTTTTAAACACTTACATAAAAATATTTAAAAAAGTTTATAAAATATAATAAAACTAAAAAAATAATACAAAACCGCTGTTGAGTTCTGTTAAGATTTTTCCAGAACGGTTTTTGAAGTATCAATTCATATATGACATAATGCTATGATAATTGAATCGTTCTCGATTTTTATAAAGTTGGCAGGAAAAATTAAATATTTAGTGTAATTTATGAAATCTTTTAAAAAATGAATCTTGAATCTTTAATTGAATTGAATATACCTAAGTCTTCCAAAACACAAATCTGAAAATTATAGTGAACATTAAAAAAAATTATTTTTGAATTTCCAAGAATTAATATTTAAAAACCAAAGTCGTATAGGGTTTTTCGAAAAAAAAATTCACTTTTCACATATTTTGTTCACAGGTCGATTTTGTGAGATGTCAAAATCGGTATTCTGATTATCAATTTTCAGCAAACTACCGATAAATTGTGAATTCTGACACCTAAATTATTTTATTTGATTCTGTTAGGGATTAATGATGTCCAAAATTTAATACAAAATTTTGTTTTCTATGATATATTTAAGGAAAAACTTGGAATTATTTTTTGTATACAAAACTTTCTTTTTTCGAGTAAAGTGAACACATTCTTTCATAGGCTCTAATGGAAGCGATATCGTTCTAGCTTTATAATAAATTTTGATACGATTAAGAAGGATTTCCACATGTGCCAATTTACCGTGACGGTTGATTTTGACAGCTCATTACCCAATTAGACACAACTGTCGCCCCGATTTTTCGTCGCATCGAAAAGATAAATCAACTTTATCTTTTCCGTGATGTTGGTCGCACGTATCAACAAATTTAAAGTATGGGAGGCAATAACTTCACTGACAGCAAAATTATTTTATGTTGTATTATGAATATTTTGTAAAGTAGCTAGATATTAATTAATCTAAAATAAAAATATAGCATCATGACACGATCTGGATATTTTAATAATTTTTTATTTAAATCTGTTTTATAATTTATTATAAATTAAAAAAAATCAAAAAAATTATTATATTTTTTTTCCTATATTTGGGCACTTAAAATACTAAAATTGAAAGTAAAAAAATTGTAGTAAAAAAATTGTTTTTATTTTGAAGATATTTTTAATTTGTCAAATATTTCCATGTATGTAGTTGTAATCAGTTGCCTGTAGAAATCTTCATAACAGAAAAAAGCTACCATGACGATAAATCGGCACATGTGGGAATACTCCTATAAAGTTTATTGTTAGTATTTGTCATCAATGAATATCTTAGCCACTAATAACTACAAAAAAAAGTTATAATAAAAACGTCTAAAAGTAAGTCACAATTCAAATGTTGATATTTTTAGCTAAGAAATTTAAAAAAAAAATACTTATGTGCAATTGCACACAGGGTACTCTAGTTAAATACTGAAGAGCAAAAAAATATTCGAAATATAAATAAAAAAAGCAAAACAAATCTAAAAAAAAAAAAAACTTTAGGAACAAGCTTACATCGAAGTTAAATAATTTAAATGTCATTTCCTTTTTTTGTTCCTTTTTTTTTATTCTGAATAAAATTTGAAGAAAATGAACCAAGTTAATTGGAAAAGTTTTTTTTTGTGTTTCTCTACTTTTATTTAAAATTAAAAAAAAATACAGAAAAAACAAAATTGAAATTAATTTTTACATTTAATCACCAACTCATTAGGTTAGTGAAAAAAGTTTTTAACATCGATTTTTGGTTCATTGAAGTTAAACATGTCCTTAGATATTTTTAGTGTTGTAATTTAATAATTTTGTTGTTGTTTTGAATAGAATGACCGATTAAGGAAAAAAAAATATTCAAAAGAAATACTTTGAAAAATTTTTTTGTTTAATTAGAAAATTTTAAATATCTGGTCTTTTAAAGAATTGAACTAAATTGAAGTATTTTTATTAAAAAAAAACTGAAATACAATTTCATTTTCATTTCTTGAAGTTGCGATAAAAATAGTTTTTTTTTTCATATACATTTATAGCTACACAACAATTTTTGAAGAGTTTAATTCAAGGAAACATTTTGCATAGTTATTTGCTTATCTCTCCACTGCCCTTTACTATTTTATTATTGACTATTTGGTTAATAAACAGGTCTTATAGTCCTATCATTTTATATTGGCTTTTAGCGCTGTAACTATAGCTTTTCCAGTGCCCTGTGCAATCTTTTTTTTTGGGCCCCTATATTTTTTTGGGAAAAAATAAATTATAGTAATTCAAAAACATTTATTATGGAATAAAATATCATCATACATTATATACGAAATTTTAATTATATTTATTTAATTGAACTTTTCTGACCTTCATTTCAGCAAATTCATTAATTATGTCATAAAATGATATATTTTTAACTATATTGTATTCAATTTCCATAATTGGCAAGATTGAATAATCTATCTTTTTTTTTTTTATATAATTCCACTTCTATGGGATGAACACCCTAACTGCTTTTAAACAGAGATTTGGAATACACAATCACATACAATAGCTTTTTCTGTAGAATTTTTGTGGTATAGACTAATTTAAATGTGGAAAACTATATCTATTGTAGAGTACTTCGCCTTCATAATAGCATAGCTCCATTTTATTTTTAGTGATAACCAAAACTCTCAACTATTTATCATTTATTTTATCCCAATGATAAAGGGTACTGGACCAGGTCGAAAAATCCAGAAAGCATTTTTTGCCTCCGTCGGGAATCGAACCTGGGACCTTTCGGTTAAAAGGCAGGCGCTCTACCTACTGCGCCACCCAGCGTGAACTATCTTGTCCGATAAATGATCTTAAATATTTTTTTATTAATTTTAATTTGCTAAAGTTTCTCTCACATGAAGCAATTGATACTGAAAGAGTAAGAAATAGTCGCAGAACAATATTAATATTTGGATAAGACTCTATTAATCCAAAATTACGTAGACCTTGTAAAATTTCAAGTGGTGTTGCAATTTTTAAATTGTCTACTAATATCGATGCTTCAAATTTAAAACTTTGAATTTCACATGCGAGCTCGTACATACTTAAATCTTTTCTGTACTTAATGAAAAAATCAGCAGCCGCTTTTTTTTAAATCCATAATCGCTTTCTTTTTCTAAAGATGAACCATATAGGAAGCTAAAATCTTTACAAATATTTCTAAGTTGTTCATAACGCCAATCTAATTGAGACAACAGCTTGTCAAAAACATTGTACATTTGTATTTTAAACAAACTTTTGGACGTTATGTTACTTCGATCAGCCGCGATGCCTCATCAATTTCCATTTTTTTTTTAAATATTATCCTCCGTTTACTGCGAAATCCAACTTAATATCCATAGTTTTAGTAATTCCACAGTTTTAGCCAAATTATTTGCTTTTTCAAAATCTTGTTCGAAACTTGTTTCTTGTAGTCGCTGTAAAGTACAACGTAGTCCATCAATTAATTTTGTTGCATGGTCTATCGATACATCTTTTCGTTGTAATGATTTATTTGTTCAAGTGCTCAGTGCATAGAATTTTATTTCACACAGAAAGATTGCAGATAAATTTATAATCAAAATAGTAAGAGCAAAGTTTTTGCATTTGATATAGTTTCTGGATTTGATACAATTGAACCATTTGCAATCGATTCCAATATTGTTTTTACATTGAATAAATGTAAACTCAACGATTTAATTGCATTGGTTTTTAATGACCACCTTGTATCCTGAGTTCGTCGGTAATTCCAATTGTGTTTATCCTTTAAAGCTGCATTGTATAGTTACGCGTGAACTAAGATTGTAGTTTTCTATTATTGCGTTTATTTAGTATAGTGATCGATAGAAAAATAACTTTAGTTATTTTCCAATTAATCACAAGGTAGAATTATATTATATTGACACCACTATTTGATATTTGTCCCTATGTATTTATTTATTTTTATAGTTTTATGAGGTTATAATCTAAAAGAAAAAAAAAAGGAAATTTTATTTCAGGGCCCCTACGATATCTGGGCCCTGTGCTTGTGCATCTATTGCACCTGGCTAGTTACGGCGCTGTTGACTTTTTCTATACTTCGCTATTAGTTATCTTGTTAATGTCGATGATTACAAATTTTAAACTAGACCTTTCCAATTTCAATTTGCAAAATACTATCATTCAATACACTACATAACATACAAATCTGTTTAAGTATAACTTTGTCGAAAAAAAAAATATGGGTAAAAAACCATTTTTGGTTATAATTTTGAGCCCACGATTAGACTGAGTAAGATATTTCTCATTTTATGTTTATGTTTTGATAAAAAATTCAAATATTTTTAAAAATTTAAATTAGTAGCATTCGAGTAATGTTTCATTTTTATATTGTTAACCCTTCGTTGCATAATATTGCATATATGCAAGTATAACTTCATTAGTGTTTAATTCAGTTATATTTTTCAGAATTCTCTACAAAATAGTTAGAATTTCATATTTTCTCTATTTAAAATCAAATTCAGCTCTTTTTTTCAATTAAATTACTTAAAAAAAGAAAATATGTCAACTTTAGATTAACACTGACCGCGTGCGTAATATTTTTACTTAATACGAACTGTTTAAATTATTTAAATAACAAAAATTCAAATAAATTTTAATTTAAAAAACTTCAATTTATTTAAATTTTATTAATTTTTGCATTTGTTATTGTAAATATTGTTTAAACCCGTTTTTAAAGATAATATTTCAAATATGCAACAGATTTTGGAAAATTTATATCATATTTACAAGAGTTACCTATGTGCAAGATTGTGTATTAATAATCGTTGAAATTTCTAGGTCTATTTTTAAGAGGTATTCTTGATGAAGAATTGAAAAAAATTACAGAAGGTTGGAGTTTTACTGAAGATGAATAATTGTGTGATGATGATGAGAATATTGATGATATAGAGTGAATTACAGAACCAATTGTTGTTGATGGAATATATTGATTATATGGATCTGAATTACTATAATACAAAAAACTTGCAAAACGTATCCATGAACGTTATTGATGGTGGTAAGAGATGGCGAAAAAATAATCCGCGAACAATATGAAACAAAAATTGCTTGGAAATGAAAAATCTATATCCCAAAGTTTTGTGGAAAAAAACAGATTTTTTAATAGATTAAAGTTACACAAAATTTTATGGGAACAGCAAATTTCCAGACGTGCTTATGGAGTAGTTACAGACTCCTTATAGTTTCTTTAAAAACTTTTTATACCTATTAAAAAAATGTGTAAGTTAATTACTAGGCAATCATATTTGTACATTTGTCACAAAAGGCTTTTGATAAACGACAAAATCTTACGAAAACTGAACTGAATAAATATATTAACGTTCTTATCTTGATATCAGTTATTCAAATACGTCAACAGCTACATTTTAATAATAACGATTTACATGTATCAAAAGCAAACCCAAGCCATAACAAATTATATAAAACTCGTCCACTAATAAATGCTCTTCAAAAAAAATTTCAAACTGTTCCTTTCGATGCTTATCAGTTAAATCAATACTTACAGCAATATCTCCCAATGAAACCACATAAATGGGGATTTAAATTATATCTATACTCTGTGGTATCTCAAGATTAATTTTATTGCTAATTATCAATCTATATGAAAGAAAAACCACTTCCTGAATATATCTAGATCATTGTTAAGCCCAGTAACAATATATACAGAGAAATACGGGAATACCGCCACTAGTACGAGATTTATAATTTTTCATAGAATCAATTATTATATTAAACAATTGAATAGAAGAATAAAATCACAATTGAATAAAATCAAACCCGAAACTTTCTGATAGAGAAACCTCATAATTTAAATCGTTTACAGTGCAGATGGAACATTCGGTATCAAGTTATTGATTGCTACAAAAAAATGGTGATTAAATATATTAGCAATACTCAATTAATTAATAGTGATAATACCATCAATTATTACTTAGAGATTGTTAGATTTATCTTGTGATATATTTAAAATACCATTAACAATTTGTCATTCTGCCTTTAGCTTTATTACTATTAAATTCGTTGATGTAATAATAGTCACGACAGAATGGAATTTCAACTTTCAATTCCTGACAAATTCTCTCAAAATAATTCCTAAATCTTATGTTATTCGGATGTTTAGAGTATTTCTGACGAAGCTTATTTCTTTTGTTATTTTTCAATACTAAATTTCTAGATATTCCGCGGTTGCAATCTCTTTACCCGATCATGAATTATTGTTAAAGTAGTGCATACAGAAAATTGATCTCTCAATATTACAAAAAATTTATCATAATTATGGTAACTTTGGATCATCTAATATTCTAATGAAATATTAGAAAATCCTGAAATTAGTACCTGTTGAATATTGTTTTGATAATGCAAAAGATCTGTACCCAAATTAACAAACAGTATCTATTAAAGTGTCAAACCACCCTATTATACTTCTTATTTTTATTTTTATTGCTTTTATAATATTATATGTGAGTTATAAAAATTTACCAAAACAAGTTATAAAATAAGAAGTAAAAAAAAAAACAATTTTTTAAAAACTGGCTTTTTCCAAGGGTTACACAGTTTTGGTAGCAACTTTAAATGCACTAAAATCTAGAAAATAAATTAGGTAATTCAACTTCTGTTAAAAAATGCTATGTGTGTAATTCTAACATTTGACTTCAGGCAGGAGAAAATAATGTTAGATAAAATGTTTGCAAGGAGCGTAAATTTGAACTATGTGCTGATATTTTAAACAGTTATCAGGATTGACGCTCGTTGCATTCCTTTAAAGCCTATATTAATGTTATCCTACTAATTAATTTGTTTTCTTACTAAAAGTACAAAAAACCAAATGCAATAATCCAAATATAATAAAAACAAAAATTTGACTCAAGAGAGAATCGAATCGGACTAAAATACAAAATATCTTAATATCAAACATTTTTAAAAGCTCGAGGCGACGCTGCAATTTCTACAACATATCAATAACATTTCCTAACCAAAAATACTACAGTACATATTATAATTTATTTTATACTAGCAAAGTTACCCGACGTTGTCCGGGTCGACCACAGAATGTATAGGATTTACTTCAATAAAGCTTGATTTATGAATCGAATTGAAAAAAATTTGTTTATCAAAATTTTTCTAATATTTTTTTTCACTACAATAACAAAATCAACAATACTACAACTTAAATTATACTTATATTAAAATTATTCCTTTGTAAACAATATTTCGGATTTTTTCTGTATGGAGTATAAACAAACACGTTCCTACCATTACCATATTCTTTAAATAAAGATATGTTCGTCTTTTCCACAATCAATTTGAATTTATGCAGTATTTTCTGATTAATAAAACGAATTGTCACATTTTTTGTAGCTAATTCACATAGCCATGTAAAATTTTTATATTGATTCCTTAAAACCGGAAATACCATTGTCATTTCAATTTTGACATTTAAATCTTTATTAATTCATTAGCTTATTGTAACTGTTATTTAAATGAAATATCGTCGTATTTATTTATTTGTGAAAGAGTATCTAAGTGTAAATTTTCATGACTGTAACACTTTTTGGTTTTTGAAATATTCCTGAAACGTGCTGGAAGTTGTATGCAGTAACCCGAACTAGTCCAAATTTTTGAAACTGTAGAAATCGTATTTCTTTATTTTTAAATCTGTGGGCCTGTATAGCGAACACCCTAACAAACTTTCCCTTTTGTAAGTATAAAATTTAACCGTTTGAGTATATAATATTGATATAGGGTAGGCTAAATGGTAATTGAAATATATATAATATACATACATTTACATCATACGTCAATATGCTGTCAACTGCACTGTCAACAACTGTCAATACATTATATAAGTAATACTAATAAGTATATACATAATTATTGTATGCTTAGAATTGCTTAGATTTATTCTACGCTAAGCGTTTTCGTTTTTTGTTGAAATAATTTGGCATAGAATAATAATTAAAAATTACTTTTTTTTTACTAAAAAAATATATTTTGTTTTGTTATTATATTATATTATTAAAACTAATATTATAAATTTTATAATATAATAAACAAAAAAAATATTTTTAAAAAAATAATAATTTGACGGAAAGGAGAATCGAACTCACAAACCTTGTTATATTAACCTCACGAACCACTCGAACCTTATATTAACCTTACGAACCATTCACCTTACGAACATCGTCTAAATTTAATTCATCTGACCACACTGCAGAAAAGAAGGGAAATTGCTGATGTAACCTTTGTTGTTGAAATTGTTAAAGGTAACATTATTTCTCCACCTATTTTTAATAAAATTTTCATTAACAATAACTCTCGACTTAGGTCCGTTAATCTTTTGACACTGGTTCATCATAGAACTAATTATGGTAGCTTTGAACCCATTAATAGAATGTTAATAATGGGAAATAAATATAAGGCGGTAATTGACTTCTCTCATTCAAATGTTGTATTAAAAAAACAACTGCACCAATACACAAACTAAACAACTTTCACTCCTTCCTACACCTTAAACCGTCATTTAGTATTAAGAACTTATGTTAAGAATTTAAAAATAAAACCTTTTCAGAACTATGTAACTTTTTTATTTTATTTTTTTGTTTGTAATTTTTTAAAATTTGCAAATTTGTTAAATTTGTTTTTTTTACATTTAAGTAAATATTATTTGTAACTGCCTGACTTAAGCCTGAAATAAATGAATAAATTAACATGACGCCTTAACCAACTAAGATAATAACCGATTAACATTTTTTCATCAAAATACAGATATAAACTGAACATTTTTTTTGATTCCTACATCACCCAATAGAATAAATAAATAAATAACATTGCAAGCTAAAGAAAAGCAAGTTAAAAAAATAAAATCCAACAGAAATCTTAATAATTACATAAATTTATTTTTATAATTATTTTCCTTTTTTGATACTAATCATAATATAAACTAATCAGGAGATAAGGCGAATCAGTATAAAAAAAATAAAATTCCAATTTAAGTAAAGCCACTAAAATCTAATTGTAGAACACAATCATTATATCTATTGTGAAAAACTTAATAATAGTTTTCTGGTTCTAGTTTTAGCTAATACGATCTACTACCAAAGTTGAGTAATAAAACGATATAATACAAGAGTAAAATAAGTGAGGAATTTAAAATAACCATAACCAATTAAGCAAAATGTTTGCTACTATTAAACTCTTCAAAAATTATTTGTATTTTCGTCCTTATAATAATATGTTTGTGCTCACTATGTTGACAACCTTTGTTACCATAAGCACGCTATATACCAAATAAAAAAAAATATAAAACAAAATGAAATACGGAAATGACTTTTCATACACCGTTATTCCTTATTGCTGTCCTGTGCAATGAAATGTCAAACTTTAACAAAACATTAATTGCAATACACACATTGTACAAAAATACAAAAAAAAAAAGTATATATGTAAACTGTGTGTAGACAATTTTGGTTTTATAACTTTCGAATTTTTAAAGAGATTTTTTATTTAGTTTCCGTTAGTTTGAACCCCACCATGAACGTATCCTTTTTATTCTAAATTATATTTCAAATGAACGCATTTTCATTTTATATTAAACTTTATTTGCTATTTTCGATTTTTTTTTTTCTTGTTTTTGATTCCAAAAAAATGAAAGAAAAAATGAATTGAAATCATACACAGTTTCTGAAAGTGAAAAAGTAGTGAAACAAAACTTTATGGCATTTGAGGTAATTACCGGTGATTAAAAGAAAATTATCAAGACTAGAGGGTAAAAAAGAAAGGTAAAAAAAAAAAAAATGAAAATTTCACATTCACGCTTTAAAAACAGGATATTTTAAGAATGGAAAAAACCTTTTTTATTTTTTTTTTTTGTATTTTGTCATTTAAGGGCAATCCTGTAATGAATTTCAAATATTATGCAATTTAAATTTTTATTGTTCATTCTAATTCTATTTTTTATACCTCTATTGATTTTTAATAACTGCATTTTTTATTCGGTTTATATAAATGTATACCTACCGGATGAGTTCCTGATATTATAATCCCCAATGTGTTCAATTACTATTTTGAATATGTACTTATTACAATTATATACAGTATCTTCCATAATATGGTACAGTTATTAGTACATATTGTTTAGTACATATTTTCCATATATATTTAAATACATTCCGCCACAGAAAACGTCTATTTCGTTCGACTATCATTTCCCAGTGACTTAGATTCAAAGATTTTCTTATTTTTATAGAAATTTAGTTTTTTTTTACCAAATTTCAAATAAAACATAATGACTTCGTTCTTATTATTTTTTAACAAAGTAAATTTGAATCGACCTTAGAATAACATTTTCTTTTGTTTTCTATTGTTCTTTCTCTTTATTTCGATATTCTCTTTACAATTTGATTTCGTTGTGTTTTTGATTCTATTGTAACTTATTTCATTAATGTCTAAAAACAAAAAAAAAAAACAAAAACAAATTTGTCCTTTTTAAGCGCACAAATATTTTTTTTTTGTTTTTACTATTGAAGAGTTTATATGATATGTTAATTTTTTTTTTTTTACTTTTTTTAGTAACACAAACAGCAGGGAGTTTTTTTGATCTAAAAAACACAAAAAAAAAGTTACAGGACCTTTATGCATACTGAATGTATAACTAGTTTTCGTTTTATTATTTTTGTTTTTAATTTTTTGTTACAAAAAAAAAAAAAAGAGGTCAAGTGCCAGCGTCAAGAAGAGTGCAATGTGTTTGCCATGACTGTCAATGAATTTTCATTTATACTTTTTTCTATTATTAGTATATATACCCCTATAGAAGCCAGTTTCCTTGAAATACACACACACACTTACATACATATACCTATCAAAAATATTATTTTATATTGTTACAAAGTTTAGACAAAATCTTAAAGAGAAGAAAATTTGTAAAACAAAAAAAAAAATAAAATTATAACAAAAATTTTAGTGTTACAAAAGTGTAGCATTAATATCCTTTTAAAAGCTTGTTTAATGTTAAATTGGCATTAAATTAACACAAAAGAAATCTACGTCTGAAAGGAACACTCATTTTTAGTAATAATATAATATTTATTCTGTTTTTTGAATAAAGTTATCAAATAGAATAACCATAATTATTATACATGCAAAAATCTAACTCAAAATCGTTTCTATGGAACTGACAACAAAAATATTTAAATTTAATAATTATTTTATTTAAACTCATGCAACTGTAAAGACATATAATTATCGTTTAACCTACATTTTATTAAAAACATGACTGTTCCCTTTACAATTAACATAAAAGATTATTTATTGTCTCAAGATACAATTTAAAAGTATTTTAATCTGTTTTGTCCTTACTTTGGAGGTGTGCAAATGCATAAAAATTATTTATATAATAAATATGGAGGTGTATGAAAAAAAGCGTATAAAACTATACATAGTTTGTTATAT
This sequence comes from Argyra leucocephala, assembly GCA_963942445.1. Taxonomy (NCBI): domain Eukaryota; kingdom Metazoa; phylum Arthropoda; class Insecta; order Diptera; family Dolichopodidae; genus Argyra; species Argyra leucocephala. Next base: position 65,183,052 of record OZ012678.1, on the reverse strand, counting down.
GAGGATTTTAGCTAAGGTTTTTGACCTTTTGCTCCACAGTATCAAACTATAATTGAAAGTGATAGTTGAAGGGAAAAGCAAGAGAAAATTTAGCAACTGTCTGATTCCGAAACATACAACTCTTAACAAGACAAACCTACCTACTAAGAGCCTATACACATATGGCCCAAAACATATCAACCTAAGAAATTTTATTTTCAAATTTAATTTTTAAAAAAAAAATTATTCTAAGCGTAACAGAATAATTTTATAAAATCTTTAAAACATCGTTAAATAATAGTGGCTTTCTAAATTACTAGAAGTACTCTAATATTGTACCTATCTTTAAGTCTGGATCAAGAATTTTAGTTGAAAATTTTTGGGTCTATAAGCTAAACTATCTGCAGTTCCCAAACTTTTTTAAGTTATTGTTAAATGGTTCATCATTGCGTTTTTAATTTCCCAAATATCAACTTCTTGCATTCCCATTCACCCAGTTTATTTTTTGATAGTAAATTTTTCAGTCCTTATTCTATTATTATCATTTTTAATTAATTTTTAATTGCCCTATGATGAACCATGTCAGCCTTCTGACATTCTGATCTAGTCTCCCTGATTATCTGATTCAGTCGCTGAATACTTAGTTTGAAAATGGCTTTAGTCCTTGGCAACTAACCGTTTCGGGCTTCTGTAGCTTCCCACTTATAAACAATTCTTTGTAAGGAGGTTTGAAAGAGCAACATTTGGCTTTGGTCCTGCAAGGATATATTTTTGCAAGGATATGTGCTTCTTCATTGCCTTGTATTCCTTCATATCTAGGAGTCCACATAAGAGTAACATTGTTTCTTTCCTATAGATTTATTAAACTTTTGTAACAGCTATCGATAAGATTTGATTTAATAATTGGGTAAGCCAGAGCTTTTGAGGCAGATTGGCTATCTGAAATTATGTATATGTTGGCACCTTTGTGCCTTCTTTTACCTTGATGGCATAGGTTTCAGCTTGAGAAACAGTGGGATATGTGGCCAGTGCCGCGCTAAATGTGAATCCCCGATTTTTGAATCATCAATATACCTTACTGAAGCGCTTGGGAATCAAGTGCTTTTATTTTGTATTTTGACATTGCAATTTCTGCGGTACGTACTTTAATTTTTTGTAGGATCATACTGTGTCCTGGTTTTTTGTGTTTGAGGTTATTTGCTATATGCAGCCCTGTTGCTGTCATTCCTGCCGTCTTCATCAGGTATAGATGAGTCACTGGAAGTTCCAGAATTTAGGGCTAGGGTGGGGCACGTTTTGAGTGCCATTTTGCGCATGCTTTCGCATGTTCTATTTTCAGCCACCATACAAATGTCGCGTACGATATTACAGTTTTCATTATAGCCACGTACAGTCATACAATCGTCTGTGAAAATAATTCACATGTTTTGTCGAACATACTTTGACATGCAAAATATTAACTCTTATTTTTTTTGCTTATGAAACCTATTTTAGAATTCTATAATAGTTTACTGTCAAGTATTATTCCTAGGTGTTTTGTTTCCTTTACCATTTTACGATAGGAACTCCGTCGAATGAAGGTGGGTTGTAGTTTACTTTTCTTTGATAGGTAAAAAGAATGTCGTGTATTTTATTTTAATTAATACTCAGACACACTTTTTGGCCCCATTTATGCACTATACTTATAGCAAGTTGCATTCCACAATTATGTTTTCGAATTTGCCTCTTATACTAGTAAAACTAGATCGTCAGCATAACTACTCATCACAACTATCTATAACTACCAATCTATCTATTCTTCTACATAAAACTATTAATTTAGTCGAAAAAGATTATTAAGTTGATAGCATTTTCTCAGACATATCAAAGATATTTGATGAAGTAAACCACAATATACTCATATATCTAAAATTGAGCTATTTGGAATTCATGGGAACATGGTTATGATCTAATTAATTGGTTGTAAGCTGTCTGTTATGATTTCAAATACGAATTCTTCCATATTTGAGGCCACCTCTGCTTTAGCTCATGTGCACTGTTATTTGTTTTTACTTTACATGAACGATGTTGATTGTAAAATTAAAAGTTCAACTCTATGTTAATGACACCAAATTATTTTCTAATCATTAGATCAAAATGATGAGTGCCTTGTATTACAACGAGATTTAGATACATTTCATTTTTGGTGCATTGAAAATGGTTTTGATCCAAACATCAACAAATTTAAATGTATGTCCATTTATAGAAGTAAAACTTTTATTCAATATAATTTTAAATTTCATTATTCTGTGATAGAACATGTGTACAAGCTTAAAGATCTAGGAGTAATTTTCGATAGAAAATTAAAATGTAATCCTAATGTAGATTAATAAAATAACAACCTACTATATGCTAAGTTTTATTAAACTTCCCTAAACTAAACTTTACTGATGTTCAAACATTTAAATCATTATATACTTCTCTTGTTTGTCTTCACTTTGAATATCCCTATCTATATCTTAGGCATATAAAAAGGATTAAATCTGTTCAAAAGCATATGATTACATTTTGTGTTCATAAGCTCGACAACTCATACAACGAATTATTTAGCTAAATTTCAAATCATAGACATTTCAGCACTTGAAGCTATGGGAAATGTGGTCGCTGTAGTATTTTTGAATGGCGTTTTGCATAAATTCTTCCCATTTAAAAATCATGATTTCGGCCAATTTCGGAAAATTTTGAAACCTTTTTCCGGTCCTTCACGGAAGTTGAAAATATCATCAATCGATTTAATTAATAATTTTTTTTTAATATTAAAATACCGGCGCTTTTCGATTATACTATTCTTAATGTACCGATCTATACTATTTGTAATAGGAATTATCTATATTTAGGTTCACATAGGACAAATTGTCGATTTTCGAAGTCGATCGTTAATTCATAAAGATAATAATATAATAAACGCTCTCTTATAATTTTATCATCATAAAATGTCACAATTTGAATTGTAATTTGATATTATTATTAATACTTTATTAGTTTAAGCTGTAGCTTGTAAGTAAAATCTGTAAAGGTTATTCGTGTAGATTGAAATCAAATAAATAAGTAAATAAACCTGGAAACAGGACATAAAAAACCTGCCATTACAAAAACTTTATATTGTTAGTACGCGGTGAGGCCGATAAATTGAAGAGAAGAATAATAAACTCAATTGCACCTAAAGTTGTATTATATACGGATGTATTTTTCGTTTTGGTAAAGATTAACTGTTTAACTATCTATCAAAAAAAAATTCAGTGAATATTGTCAATATTGAGATAGTTAAATTTTTATTTATTAAATTAATTATCAAGTACTGTATTTTTATTTTTATTTTCCTTAATAATATTTCTGTTTCATTTCCATTAATATCTCTTGTCTTTAAACAACAATTTGGAGCACACTTTAAAGCTCTATAACATACCAACTATTATATTCATCCATCTAAGTTCATTCATATTTCTTAAAAGGTTACTATGTTACGCCTCATGAAAATTTGAGTAGACTATCAATGTCCTATAGTATTTACTTTTATAACAATATTCTATATATAAAATAACTTTTATGCAATCTTGATGTATTACTGTAATTTATTACTTTTTGACTAGCTATATAGTAATTAAAAAGGGTGGCTGTTATTATAAATTAAGTGATAGCTATATAGGTTTAATGTGTGTGTATAAATAATAGAAACTTGATTCATAGTGTGTACTGTAAACTTGAAGTGAAAAAGCTAACATTGTCATATACAGTGTTGGATAAGTAATTTTTAGACATAATAATGATAGATTTGATTTTACATCAATGTAATTTTTTTTGTTCCACATCTATGTTCACCCAAATATTTTGTTACACACATTTTTACTTATTAAAGAACTCTCAGATTATAATAGGAAAGAGAGTGTCTCGTGGAATCCTTATAATAAAAGATGTGTATATATTAAGTCATGAAAAAACCTGTCGATGCAGCACGCATCACTTAATACCGATTTTTTTGTTTCAAGACCCAACCAGCAATTTTTAATTTGAAACAAACAAAATTGAACGTAAGCCAAGGATCTTACCATTTTTCAAACAAATTAACATTCGATACACAAGAAAATAAAAATTTTGTATATATTTTGTGACAGTAGACACATGCCCGCTTTTAAGAAATTCCATCTAGCAGCACCAGAGGCTGCAAATGTTAATCTAAACACCTTGGACATACCAAGATGTTTAAAAATAGTTATGAAAATTAATTTATGAACTTTTAGAATATTGAATCGCATTCTATAGTACAACCATTCTCAAGGAGGGATGGTTTTTTGTGTTTGATTTACAAAACTTCAAAATCAACAATTCCCCACCGAACGTTTCTACTATACTTCCTTTGTTTCTCTAATTATTCCTTCTGTTTCCGAAAGCCGGTACGGAAGTATAACGGTTTCTCCGACCTAAGTTTTGGTCTAATAATATAAACAAAAATATAAAACTTATATAAAAACCAATCAAATAAGAAAAAAAAAATAATAATTTTAAAAAAATAAATTATAAGTTTTTATAATGACAGTTCTGGGGACAAATGAAGCATTTTTCAACTTGTTTTTATACTTCACAGATACTCTTTTCAGATATTGTATTATAGGAGATATCTAGACTAGACATGGTTCAAAGCTACAGGCTACTAATGAGTCCAGTATTGCTGAAATTTTAATATATAATACAAATACCATATATATATATATATATTTAAGCCTTCGACATAGACAAATATAATTTTATTTATTTTAATAAAACAAATAACAAGATGCTATAGTATATTACAAAGTATACCCAAAGTATATGCACCTTATCATCATCAACAGCTTAAGATTGTGATTGTGACAATGTAAAATTAAATAATTATTATGAAATTATTATTATTGCCATTATGATTTAAGTAATTATAATTTAAACATTCACCGGTCCGACGTTAAAAATATTTATTTCCTCTTCATTTAAATAACTCAAATCAAAGTTGTCTATTTGCGCGCAACAATTAATTTTTCTTAGCATGTCATCCAATTTAAACGTGACATTTTTACTACATAGGGTATTTTTATTTTTCTTTAATCTTCTTGTTTTTACCTCCGTGGGGTTACCGATGTACAACAACTGTCCATTTTGGTTTAAATTTTACACCAATTGAAGAATTAGTGAATCTCTATTGCCAATAATGTTCTCTATAATATGTTGCTTCTGAATTTTTCCAGTACGAAAGATTTTTAGCTGAATTTTTTAATGTGGCAAAAGCAAGATTGAAAAGAAGAGCTACCATGGCAACAATGGAATATCTTTTTCCCTTGTCAATATTTTACTTTAACAAATACACATTCATTTGAGCTTATTAAACATGTGTCTGCATTGGTCTATTAGAAACATTTCAAGATTTCTTCAACATTCAAAGACACAAACCAGGAAAATTTTTAATTTTTTAATAGGTATGTACTTTATTTTGTGGGTAATTTCAATTCTTGGGTAATTTTAATAATTTTAAAAAATAGTTACTTCTAATTTGAAAAAATTTTAAGATTGATGTTTTCCTATTTGTTTCTTGTACTAAAACATAATATTGTTTTTCTATATGGGTTTTGAACTTAGATATGTTTTCTACAAATGATTTATTTGGCAAATTGGCACAAAAATTAATACTTTTTAATTTGTTTTTATTGCCGCTAATTTTTTGCGGTAATAGCTATCTTGAAAAAGTTTTATTTTTAAAACTTTGGGTTTCTGTCACTTCTATTTGCTTTAATTCATCGATATGGAAAGTTTTACGGACATTATTAGCGTTTTGATCCTGCAAAAATAAAATTTTTATAAAAGTATTATCGAAATAAAGTTAGCAAACATATCGAAAATAAAATCGATGGTAGATTGAAGCATCTAAAAATTTCATAACATAAATTGGACCTATTAGAATATTGTTCATAGAAATCTGGAATAATTGAACTTTGAAAAATTACCACCGTATCAAAGGTGTATCAACGGTGAGCATTACTCAACTGTACTTAAATTCCTGTTTTCGTCGTTGAACATAAAAATAAACTTGCGATCAGTCCCACGTGTATCACCATCAGTGAACAATGCTGAATTGCCTACTATTTAGGTCTGTTATGTTAAAAATTTGAATTTCTTATATTTTTTTATTTTTATTTTGAATAATGTAAAAATATATATTTTTTAGATTTTCTCTTCTTTTACAGAAATTAATTATATTTTACAATTTCTTAGCTATGCAGATTCTTGAAAACCTTCAAAAAAACTCACTGGTGCTACATTGGGACTTAACGTAAATTTATTTTTATGTTAACCAGGGAACACGGGATTTTCAGTAAGGTTGAGTGATGTTCACCAGTGATACATTAAGTCCCAATGTGTCAGTTTTTTTATGTTCACCGGTTAGCGTGGGACTCAACGTCTTAAAATAACTTAAAATACTTTGTGTATAGTTGTTTTAATGTTCATGAATAAATTTGACATATTTTATAAAAATTGTGTAAATCAGGATTAGCTACTCTAATAATCACAGTATATTCTTGATAAAATAAATTAATTATACTAACTTAAGATTTTTAAGTTATTGATTCAGTTCGTGAAGGCAAAGATAGTAAAGTACAAATTTAACCGTATTTTCACTATAAAATCTATTTATGTAGCCAAACTTAAGATCTTAAAAACTCATTTTAAATATGAACTTAAGTTACACCGTTTTAAGCTCTGGCTACCAAGTATTCTCTCTTACTTTCTTACAATGCAAATAGAAACTATTTTTCAATTAATTTTTAGTAAAATCATTGAATGTTTTGGTTTTTAGTCTTTAAAGACTGGAAAACTCTAGTTATTAATTTTATTTCTCAAAAACTTTTCTAAAACTTTTCTTTTGTTTTTTTTCTTTTTACATTTTTCTTTCTTGTTTTTTTTTTTTTTTGTAAAAAAAGTTATTTGAAAAACTGCAAGTAAAAAGGGTTTTTTGTTTTTTTGTTGTTGTTTCGTTTTTGTTGCTGCAAATAAAAATGATAGTTTTCTTACGATCAAACCTAACATAATCAAACATTTAAGAAAATGAGTAAGAAAAATTTTTGCGGAAAAACTTTTCAATGAATAAAAAGAAAAAATTCAAATCAAAAATGCCATCTCGTGCTCTAAGGATGAAAAACAACTGAAATGAAAAAAAAAATTTAAATCACTCACAAAATACTCTGAGAACTCCTGTTTTTTAGTTTTTCTTATTGATTTATAGCCATGGTATATATTTGACATTTTATCTTAACTAATAAAAAGTTTCCAAAATTTGATTTTTATTTGTGTTATTTTTTCTTTTTATTTGACAGTTTTTACTGCTGTAAGATCAGTAATGATTGTGTTTAATTAAATATTTTTCTAGATTTAAGTAAGTAAACTATAGCTACAACTATCAAAATAAAATGAAATTTAAATCAACGGAAAACTAACTATCCTTTCAGAAATGAAACTACACTTTCTGATATTTCAACTTACCACTCTTGCTGGTATTTATTATTCTAGAATTCAACAAAAAAAAAATTTACTAATCATAATTAAAATATATTACAAATTTTATATTCAAACTGAATGTTGAGCTGGAAGCTGTTTCTCAATGGGCTGCAGCTAATCAACCCATGCTGAATTCCGCTAAATAAGTCATAAACCATCGTGATGTATTCTAAAGATTTACCCTATAATTTCCCACCTCTGATACTGAATAATAAAAATATTCCATTTGTTGATTGTATTGTATTTTATTTCTTTATTAGTTTTTAATAAAAACTTTTATAAAATCATTGTAAAAAACTCATTACTTAGTAATTGCAAAAAAACATTTAAATTCTACTCATGTTTTCAATTATTTTTTTTTTTAATATTTTAGTTCTAGTTTCATTTTTTATATTCCCCGGCAACTGGTTGAAAATTTGCACTCCCTTGTATAGAACGGTGTTTTCTGTACTAGCTTTTCTATATAATGGTAATCTAAAATCTTCATTGTTTCTCAAATAATGGTAACCACCAATATACTCAATGTGCCTTTCCATATTTTTCAATTTGAACAACAATATCAACGTATTGTACTTAAGTCTACTTATTATATCCATACATTTTAATTCATTTATCATTATCTCGAATAGGTGTTCGTGCTCCGTTTTTGACTATTATACTCATTGCTCTATATTGCAATACCACCAGCAATCGATTTTTTTGCGTCTGACTGCACACAAAAAGTATGGTAGAATAATAGTCATAATGCGGTAGTAGTATGGTATTGTAAATGCTTATTACACATGAACGCGATAGTTTTGATCTGATTCTCGCTAGAAACGCAATTTTTTTTGGACAATTTCTTACATATCAATCACAATGTTCATTGAAGTTCAATTTATTATCTATTATTACTCCCAAATATTTGAAACTGGTAACACAATCAACAACTTCATTATTTATTCTAATATTTGAATTCCTTAATGATGTGCCAATATAAATGCATTTAGTTTTACTTACATTCAATTTTAGTTTGTTCATATGTTCAACCATAAGTACAAATTCTCCAAATCTTTATTTATTTTTCTTTCACATTAACCTACATCGTTTCCTACGACATAAACTAGAGTATCGTCAGCCAATAGAGATACCCTAAAAAATCGCAATGCTGACCCTATGTCATTTATATATACTAGTAGGAACGGTCCATGCTCACGCACGGTATAATCATTTAAATAAATTTTATCACAAATTTATATCTTAAGTTATCTAAACATTTCTTTGTTTGTTATTCTTTCATAAAAAGAATAACAAACTTATCATAGAGCAAAAAAAGAGATAATAGATCGCGCGGTAATTGGATGTGTTCACATTGAATTGCAATTGCATTGAACAAAATCTGTGGCAAAAGCTAGCTCTTAGCGTTTATATTTATTTATTTTTTTTATCAGCAATTGGAATTGCATCTTCATATGCGCGGGTAAATGTTATCATTCCAATTTTTTTATCAGTTATTCAGTTCATCAACGTTTTGAATTTTCTATTCTGTAATTTTGATAATTTAAAAAATTTATTTGTAGCAAATATTTTTTTATATCTTTAGCTTAGGAGGTGAAATTTTGTAACATAGTTCTGGACGTGGTAGTAAATTTTACACCATTTTTTTTTTTAATATTTTAGAAGGAATATAATATTTTTCATAAATTTTTTTTCATGTAAGGCTGGGTAAGTTAATTTTAAATGATATATTAAAAAAAAGAATTTAGTATTGAGGGTTCTTTAAAAAATTGGCACTTTATTTCACAAGTCTTTTCTGAATTCAAAAAATAGTAATAGTTCTTATATTTACATAACAACATAAAAAAAAGGTTAACAAAAATAAAATGGCAGTTTTTTACAGCTTAATATACATTTTTAAAAAAAATAAATAGAACATTTCAAAAAGTTTTATATCTTAGAAAATAACAACCAGTCTTTTCATGTAATAATTTCATTCGTCAAAATCAGTATTTGTACAGTTTATACACATACGCTTGCTACAACCCATACACATTGCTTTTTGACAAATCATCTGTGATGTGTTTTTCGTTTTAATCTGTTTGGACAAATATAACACAATTTGTTTGATGTGAAAGTAAAGGGCAGCTGCGTTACAGGGGGTGGGAGAGAATCTGAACCCAACATTCTTTGAATAATATCAGTTTATCAAATATATCAGTAATATATCAGTTTTCAATTATTTTTTTAAATATTTCTAAAATAGCCGCTAATGGATCAATTATTTTTTTTTTTTATATAATTCCAAGTCTATGGGATGAACACCCTAACTGCTTTTAAACAGAGATTTGGAATACACAATCACATACAATAGCTTTTTCTGTAGAATTTTTGTGGTATAGACTAATTTAAATGTGGAAAACTATATCTATTGTAGAGTACTTCGCCTTCATAATAGCATAGTTCCATTTTATTTTTAGTGATAACCAAAACTCTCAATTATTTATCATTTATTTTATCCCAATGATAAAGGGTACTGGACCAGGTCGAAAAATCCAGAAAGCATTTTTTGCCTCCGTCGGGAATCGAACCTGGGACCTTTCGGTTAAAAGGCAGGCGCTTTACCTACTGCGCCACCCAGCGTGTTTTTATTAATCTTTGCGGTCTATCAAAAGTATTATCAAATCCTAAACAAGAAAGTATAGTAAGAAATCGAAGCTCAGATATAACAGCTCTGAAAATATTAATTTTGTAAATTCTCAATTTGACTTGAAAACTGATGTATAAATTATAATATTCCTAGAAATGCTCTAAATTCGATTTTATCTAAAGGTTTTGTTTCTACTTTTACTGTTGATTCAAATCTCAGTTTTTATTTTGTGTTGGTATGCTCGATGATTTTATCTTCAATAGAATCATCAAAAATTTGGACCAAAATTTATACATTTTATTTTCTGTTTCATCGTCACAAGCTGCGGTTACTGAAGTTTGTAATATTACAATATTAGGCAGTGGAGATCTAAAGTGGAGTTCCAAAGATGAGACTAAATATCTGTGGTTCATTTGCTGCCCATTTAAAACGGTTTTTTTCATAAAAACAATTCGTTTCAGCTTTGCGTTCGCCAATGTGTTCAATATTTTCGTTTTCTTCCGAAACGAAAATATTGAACACATATTTCCGAATTATCATCGCTATGATTTTCAAGACAACAATTTGGATCAACAACTTCATCATCAACTTTGTTTATATCACAATTATTTTCTTCATCAGAAATTTCATCATCGTTTTTTAAAATCTGTCTTATTCTAGATACGTTCATTTTGTTTGATCGTGCAATATTCTCTACAACCGGAAAATTATAGAAAAAGGGTTAAAAAGTTGTATAAAACTTCAAATGGATGATTTTAAAAGAAGATTTTTTTCTTAACATTTTAACAGAGATGTGTAGTAAAAATTTTTCTATGAAAAACTAACATTAAACTGGAGGTGTAGTAAAATATTTCCTATTAATTGCTTACGTTAACTTAGACGTGGTAGTAAAAAATCTCTAAGAAAAAATCCCACAATTAATGACGAGTGGTAGTTTTTACACCTCTTACCAAATTTCTCTTCAAGTGCTTTACTTACAACATGACAAATAATACTGTGGATAAAGGCCATTCTCCAATGATGGCGTCGACTTGTAACTTTGACTTTCAAAAAGTTTGAACATATTGAAACTAATGTAACCTTCTCCAATGTGAGCGTCGACGGTAAACGTGAAACTTTTTTAAAGTTAAAGTCGAGCAATATTCAAAGCTGAAAGCTGAACGCTGAACTATTTGACAGTTTGATTGAATTGACATTTCTTTTTTGGGTTGTTTTTATTATTTTGCTTGTTTTTTGTAAAGACGTAAACAAAAAAAAATTAATTTTTTTTTAAGAAAAAAGAACGGGATTGCAATAATTTTTAATTTAGTTTTAAATCAAATGAATTTTATACTTTTTTTAAATCAAATGAATTTTTATATAGCTATTTTTTTTAAATCAAAAAATAATTTTTTTATTTGAATGTTATGGTTTTATTTTAATTTATCATTAAAAGTAATTAGCAGAGTGGTTATACAGAAATAATATAAATTTGTGATATAATAAAAGTACAAAATATTTCAAATATAAAATTAATTTCTAAAATCAATATAATATAAATAATTCATCAGAATATTTCGTAAACGGAAAGTATCTGTGTTTTTTTTTCTTTTCAATTCTTGATTATCCATAATCCATATCCATATCCATTATTTTATTTTGTTTATTTTTTTTTCAAATTGAAAATCAAACAATATATAAATTCTAAAATTCAATTGTCATAAATTCACTGACACCAACAATTGAAGTTATAAGTTAACGCCAGCATTGGAGAATGGCCTTAAAAGTATAATATAACTAGAGGGTACTGAGAATATCACCTTGTGAGAGAGCAATGGACAGAAGTTATGAAGAAAAAAAAAAGAGAGTTTAAAATTTACCACCACGTCCCAAGTTAAACGTTAAGGTGTAGCAAAAAAAAAATATTTATTTTCATAAATCATTGCTACATATTTAAATTTAATCATTGATTAATAATACTATAAAGATAGACATTTTCATGCAACAGAAAATGTTCAGCTCAATTTTTCCAAATTCTCTTCATTATATATATTTTCTGGGGTATATTCAATGTGTTGGTGCATTTTCTATATTCAATTTGAATTTTTAAATTTTTGAGCGTTTTATACGACTTTATTCTCTAAATAATTTGTATGTGTTTAGTTTCTCTATACTGTTCTTGAATACTATTGTTTTTAACTTTTTTTTATTTGAATTTGTATAGGTAATTTGAATTTTTTTTTAATTGATAGGTACAAAAATTTCAAATTGGATAGCATTTTTATCGAGTAATCTTTTAAGAATATTTTTTTTTTATTTTTCTCTCAATATACATTGTAATACAAGGATTTTTATAATTGTTGATATTGTGCATGTATATTATTTGTAATAATAAATTATAAAATTATAATATAATTTTATAATGTTTAGGAAACGAAAATATTTTTCTTGTTTTAATTGAATAATTTTCAAAAATAAAACAATTTCAAATAATTCAAATAATAGTGAAAATTCATCTACGTTATGATTTCTAATATTATATTCATACATACATACACGTATATGTATAAATTTACAAATAGAATCAAATTTTTATTTTCAAAAGGCTTTCTTTTTGATTTTTTCAATATGTGGATATGTATGTACGCATGGATTTTAAAATTATAACAGAATTTAAAAATATTTGAAAAACTCATCATAGATTTTTGTAAAATTTATAAAAAATCTTAACGGTAGAGTAAATTGAAAAGTATATTTAATATGCTTTGTTGTTGCAGTAAGCACACAATTTATTTTTAAGATAATTAAAGCTTGCAACGCACAATTTTACAATGGTATTTTTCAAATTCAGAATTTTCTACTTTGTCATTATTTTCATAACAAGAGCATTAAATATCAATATCCAAAGGCTTGTCATGATTTACTCCAGCTTGGAAAATATATTGTTGTTGTAAATGAAATTCATCAAATTTGTAATATATTTGTAAAAATCTTATTGTGCAGGTGGACTTGTTTAGAACTTTTAATTTTTTAAGATAATCTAACATTTTCTCTACGAACAAATATGGACAATTTTTAATAGTTGTTTGTACGTATTTTTAGTATAAATATTTGAAGAATTTAAAGAAAGACCAGCAGTGTACATATTTCTCACAACAGAAGGTTTACTTTATTACTCATTATTATATGGAAAAATTAAAATTATAATTATTTTGTTTTCGTAGCTGCATATTTGCATATGTAAATAATTGAAAAGCTAAAACAGCTAAGATTTTTTGCAAAGTACTGGGACTGATATGAGTATTTCCAGGTTTGGGCAATATTTTTTGATGAGCACTTTTCTCTTTGGAAACAATTTTCTTAATTATATCTCAGTTAATAATTTCATAAAATGTACGAGTTACCAAAATCATTTTTTATATAAATGAATTTCTAAAGGAAATAATTTATAAAGAAAAAGAAACATCTTACAGTATGAAAAGGGATTGTATAGATGTTGTGGAAGATTTAGATGGGGATAGAAAACAAAAACTAGCAACAGAAGCACATTTCTTTATGATTCAAAGTTTACATGAAAGTTATAAGTACGCATAGGGTTACAATTTATCTAAAAATAATTTGAAAAGAGTAACTTTAAAACCTTTAATTTTTTTATCAATTTACTACTAAAATATCTTAAGGAGCTAACAAAGATTGGTTCTAAAACTGTTGCACCTGCTTGTGACTAATGCAGTACAAATCGAAATACTTATGAATTACTTGGTGTCAATAAGGTAGACTCTTTTTTTATGATTGGAATGGAAATAAAATTTATGCTTAGTTTGATATGGCATCTTATAAAATCTGTCAGAAATTCTTTTATAAAACCCGATTTTGAAAACTAGAATAATGATATTATTAGCTTTCAACAATTTTACCTAAAGTTCGTAGCACCCATATTAATTCTAACACATTTGAAAAAATGTCAGTAAAATCAGCTTTTCAATTATTTAGTCATAGTACATATGCAGCCATAAAAGCAATAAATAACACTGATCGAATTTTTTTTAATTTATTGAGTAATAAAGATAATGTGACTGATTTTGTTTTAAGTGTTAACTAGTTAATTGATTACTCAAATTCTTCAAATTTTAACACAAAAAATTAAAAATTTTGAATTCACAACCGTTAAAAATTCTCCGTTTTTATTCTTAGAGGAAAGGCTAGAATATCTTAAAAAATCAAAAATTAAAAGTACCAAAAAAAATGTTTCCATTAATGGAATGGCCCAAACAATAACTGCTGTATTATCTTTATCGAAAGATCAAATTGATAGAATATTAATTTCTTGATGACGCGCAGACTGAACCAAGATCCGTTAGAAAATATGTTTTCTCATATAAGATCTGGTGATTATTGCAGAAATCCATCTGCACAACAAATTGGGAATATTTTTGCTAAGACGAGGCGAGTATTTATAACGAAAATACATCCTCAAATTGTGAAGCAGATCACAACAATTATTTGGACATTGATGCCAATGATTTGGCTCATGAAGATTTTATTATTGAAAATTGTCCTGAAGAAATGAGAAGGAAAATGTTTTAGCTTCAACTTCAAATACAGTTCAATCACATAGTAAATCATTTAGTAACTTTGAAGAATTAGCAATTAGATATTTTGCTGGATTTTGCACATAAAAAGTGTCAAACTGCCATACATGTGGATTATACTATTAAAAAATTAACACAAAATTTGAAAACGAAATTTAAATAGCTATTCATAATGAAATATTAGAGATGAAATAATTGAACGTAGGTATATAAGTACGTATGTACCTAAAAACCGATTTGAATTGAATTCAAAATTTAGAATTGCATTTAAAACAACTTTAACAAAAATTTGATTCTATTTGTAAATTTATACATATATGTATATGTATGTATGAATATATATTAGAAATCATTACGTGGATGAATGTTCACTATTATTTGAATTTTTTGAAATTGTTTTATTTTTGAAAATTATTCAATTAAAACAAGAAAAATATTTTCGTTTCCTAAACATTATAAAATTATACTATAATTTTATAATTTATTATTACAAATAATATACATGCACAATATCAACAATTATAAAAATCCTTTTATTACAATGTATATTGAGAGAAAAATAAAAAAAAAATATTCTTAAAAGACTACTCGATAAAAATGCTATCCAATTTGAAATTTTTGTACCTATCAATTAAAAAAAAATTCAAATTACCTATACAAATTCAAATAACAAAAAGTTAAAAACAATAGTATTCAAGAACAGTATAGAGAAACTAAACACATACAAATTATTTAGAGAATAAAGTCGTATAAAACGCTCAAAAATTTAAAAATTCAAATTGAATATAGAAAATGCACCAACACATTGAATATACCCCAGAAAATATATATAATGAAGAGAATTTGGAAAAATTGAGCTGAACATTTTCTGTTGTATGAAAACGTCTATCTTTATAGTATTATTAATCAATGATTTAATACATATAGACGTTTTGACAATTTTGTGAATTTTGAAAAAAACTATTCACTGTTTTATTTAATCCTACATTCCTACATTTATTTTAAATAACTTAGTTACCCTTCAATTTTATATACAAAAAAATTTCACATTGGTAACACTCGTTCTGTTTATGTAAGTGCTCAACTTAAATAACTATGTATTTATTTAGACGTTGTTGTATATTTATGTTGACAAATGACAGCGCAACAATTCAGTGATTGATGCGTCCAGTAGTTAACACTTTAAATGTTTTCTATGGATTAGTGTAAAAGTTTGATTCTGAAGTTGGTAACATCGAACACTATATAAATTAGCCATATTTCATTTAATATGATTTTTAAATTTTTTATGTTTATTTTATTTTTAGTTTTTATTAAAAGTGTACCACAAAAACTAAAAAAAAAAACATACTAATTTGCAATATGTATTTGCATAAATTTCTTGTTTTTTTTTATTTTCAATCATTTTCCTTCATTTTTAATTTTTATAATAATATTATAATAACAATAAAAAATCTGTTTTGAAAGAAAAAACAACAAAAACAATTTCAAAAAAATTTTAAAATATAAATGAATTTTCACAAAGATTCAAGTCTCTAAGTCAATTTGTATCGAAAATATTCACACTACTTTTTAAATAAAATAAAAAATAAACTACTTGAATTACATAAAAATAAACTACTTTTATTGTTTTTTAAAAAAATGAATAAAAAAAAGTAAATCCAAATAATAACAAACATTAACACAAAAGACAGCTTTAAACATCTACCAAATTAGAGTACATTGCAAAGGTTTTTGTACGGTTTTCACTAAGCTTCTTCGAACGTTGAAGAGTGGGCGAATCTAGTTATTATCAATAAAAGTAGTGAAACATACCTAGAGTAATGTTAATCTTAATGTTTATAAAAGATCATATAAAATTATTCAAGTAAATTAATTTACCATTTGATTCTCTGTATAAAACACAATAATACAAAATAGACTGTCACATCACAACAAAGAAAACAATAAAATAAAAAAAATATTTTTAAAATTGTTTGTTTCAAATTCAATGAAAACTATAAATTTCTATTAAATTACCACGAATATAATATACGAAATAGTTTACAAACTCTTTCGAATTTCCGCTCCAATAATAATTGAAAAAATTAAAAAAAAAAAAAGGAAAAAATGTCCTCTACAAAAAAAAAATAAAAAAAATTACAATAAAAAAAGAAAACCAAAAGAGTAAAAGTAAAAATTTAGGAAAAGAACTGTTATAAAAACGCAATTATTATATACAAAACTGTTTTATTATATTAAAAAATCATGACGAAAGCCTTTTTATTTTGCCTACTTTTTCGTACCTCTTCTTTTTTATACCAAATTTTAACCCTTGTTTTCGGAATAGATACATTTTTATCCATTTAATATTGTGTTTAAATACTTACAACCTTTCGGAAATTATAATAAAGATTTTCCATGAGTTTCTCTAACATTATCTGATGGTATGTAACTATGTCTGTACTAGCTAGTTATAATGTATTTAGTTAAAATTGTATTGAAATCATGTTTTTTTATAACTTAACATTAAATGAATTAATAAGAAAACAGTTTGATTTCTGTTATTCAATTTTGATATTTTATTCATTGAATCATTGTGAAATCACAACAAGGAAATGTGTAGATGGGCTCAAATACGTTTCATATTTTTCCAGTGAATTTTTAACAATAAAAAAAAGTAAGAAAATTTTTAATAATAAGATTTCTTCATTTTGTCGTAACGCGTAAATAAATTAAAATGATTATTGCCCGGTTTTCATTTAACCGATATATCAGCGAAATTGTTAGAGCATAGACAGAATATATAAAAATACCATAAGTGTATAAATAACGTTTTATTATCCAGTATAGACTGTTTAACATCAATCTAAGTTCTTTGGTTTTATTGACAATATTATCTCTCCAATTTAGTCATCCTTCCATTATGCAGACCAGGATTTTATAGAGTTTGCATATTTTAATAGTATATTATTTAGTGTTACAATCAGGCATTCTTCTCATCTATAGTAAGAAGTACTGATTTCTTTCCATTGGTCTTGATTCTATCTATTTTTGGCAAATCTTAAATTTTTTGTAAATCTTCTTGCAAATTTATTTGAGGCATCAACTGGGTTATCTGTTATTGGCAGATTTAGTACAAACTAGGTCCAAACGTACTATCTTCAGGTACACCTGATTTTATTATTTTTTCAGACGTGCATATGACGTCATGTTGTTGATGATATTTTATTATGAATTTACGACTATCCAGGTACATTTATTAGAAGGTATAACGTGAGAAGTTATTGTGAGGTAGCCTCGATACACTTTTTCAAATTAATTATTGAGCCTATATTTGAACATAAAAATGATTTTGTCAATAATTATTAATAATTTCAATATTCAATTGTTTTTGTATTACTTCTACGTTTATGTCAACAAAAATACTCCTTGGATTTAAAGTCTATTTGACCTAATAAACTGATAAGGCGTAATGTTCGCTGCTGAGAAACGAACTTCTTCTTAACCTTTATGTTGGTTGCGTGGTTGTCTTAGCTACTTTTCGACCAGTTGTTTTGATGGTTTTCAAGCGCAATATATTTGATTTGAAACAGTTTTTTCCTTTTTTTTAACCTCACTTGCAAATCATTTCTTAAGACTCAGGTTCAAACATACCAAGAAGCGTTGATTACTGGTCTAAGTACCTTTACTTGAAAATAATGTAGAATTTCTATGTTTGAGTTGTTTTATGCGTTCCACAACTTGCCCAACATCATCAGACCATATTTTTCGCAATATACCTACCTACTTTTGTAAACTAGGAAACCTTTTTTTTCTTCTTATTGTCACTAACTTAGGTAGAATACTTTTTCGTATATTCTTTTTTATTACAACATTTTATTACTCAAAGTGCTACAAGAAATTTTTCTTAACGAGTATTTGCTTCTCTTTTTTATATTTACTGATAATAATTAACTAATTAAATATGCAAAACTTGTAGTGTCATCAAGAACTAAACCTTCTTTAATATCATACTTCCATTTTATTAAAGTAGGTACCAAATTATATTCTCAAAAATCTATAATTATAATTGACAAGCATTTAAGGTCCTGCGCAGTAGACACCTTTTCATTTTATTTCGATTCTCCTACTCCTTAATGAACTTCTAATATACATAATATATAAGATTATATATAAAACAAAAATGCGCACACAGTTGAACATTTTGTACTCATATGATTTTATTATTCAGCAAATACATTATGCATAAGTGAGATATTATGAAAATAATAAACAAAAGTAAACAATCAGTTATTATATTTTATATTATGTACTTGCGAATGAATCTATGTACATATGCCAAAAAAAAACAAAAAACAAATTCATCTCAAATAAAAAATATAAAAAAGCAAAAACAAAAAAATCAGTTGAATTGTTCTTCATATGACTAGCAAATTTATTTTGATATAGTAGGTCACTTGAATTCTTCATTTTTATCTTTTTAAGTAACTGTTTCTAAATTTTTTTTATTTGTAGTAATAATATAGTTTTTATTAAAATTATGTATTATGTAGGTATATATACGTACCTCTTTAATGACAAAATTTTTTATTTTTAGTAATTTTATCCACCAAATGCCACTTACTATAGGGAATATATCGGAAACGAAGCAGTATATGAGGGACGTGTATTTATGTGTCCTAAATAAAACTTACTAACCACAAAACTTTTTATTAAACACGAGTGGTTTCTGCTATATCGTGCGAAGTCTATGTCAGTACGTAAATTATTGTTTTTTTTAAAAACTTTAAATTTGACTTCAACTTGAAGTATAATTTCTCAACAGGGGCCACTAGTTTTATAAAATTTCATTTATTTTAAAAGTGAAGAGAGAAAAATTCAATATAACAACCAGGCCTTGACCAGGATTCAAACCTCGGATCTATTGATTATAGTAGTGTGATAACATAACCACTACCTCATGTAGGTGATTTCTTGCTTTTAAGAATGAGTTGCTTTTCACTCCAATTAGAATGTTTCAGGCGTAGTTGCCTACTTTTGGCTATAATACGCAGCGTTCATATAAAGTTTTGATCCAAATGAAGCCTCAAGTATATAACCGAATCCGATAATATATTATCCGATAATGTATTAATAAAAAATTAAGATATAAAATCATCGACCGGTCTTTATGGTATACCTGCAATTGTGCTACGACACATTGCCTTCGCCATTTTTAAACCTCTGCGCAACTTATTCCATTTATTTCTTCAGGAAATTACCCGTCCCATTGGAAAGTTAGCCAAGTTTATTCTATTCTTAAAAAAGGTGAAAAAAGCAAGCCTTCGATAGGCCCATAGCGATTTCTTCCATTATTTAAAAAACAATGAAAATCTTAATCAATCAAAAGTTGAAGAAACATTTTGAGAGTAAAGATATAATTCATGATAGTCAATATTGCTTTTCACTCCAATGTTTCACGATGATCTCGGGACATACCTCTGCGAAAAGTTCAACACCGGCCTTCATCAATCTGGTCAAGGTGCTATTATAGCTCTGGATATATCTAAGGCTTTTGATCGAACTTGGGATTGTGCTCTTATAGCAACCTTTGTTCAACCTTCAAAATCGCTTCAAAGTATTCTTTTAAATCGATATAACATAATTTTAGTTGACGTTTCTTTTTCCGACCAACTTCAAATAAATGCTGGTGTTTTACAAGTCTTTTCCTCCACCCTATTTCTCATTTTTATTATTGACCTTCCCAAAATTAACTTTCAATCCAATTCATAGTTTTTCTGACGACAGCAATGTAGGAGCATCGCGATTGTATGAAGGTATATTTTTACATTGTGCAAGCACGTTTAGTGGAATATGGTTCCACATTCACGAAACTGTGAATTTCGCACTGATTAGGGGTGGGCACTCTTGTTCATTGGCGGAAATGTTTGAGAGATAGCATTAGGGTTGTTATTTCATCTGAACAAGCTCCTAAGCCTACGATATATCTATAAAATACGGAAGGTGCTCCAATAACACGACGACTTTCAAGTGATACAAAGAAGGATGTCATATTGGGGTTGTTAATAACATGAAAGACATTTTGTTGAGCTTTGACTAGAAAATTTAGTGGTTCGTCATGCACCGGCCCATATGTGAATTGTACTGCAACTTGGGTCGTATGTATGATTTATAGATACTTAGCATGGCCGGGGAAGAAAAATACGTTTTGCAACGACTCAAAAAGCCCCAACATCTCGCTGCATTTTTAGCAATGTCAAAGATATGATCATTCTATTTCCATATAATAATTTTATTGTTTACCTGCATGTCTAGGATATTCAAGTGTTTGGATCATTGAATATACAAACACCCACGAATAATGGGGTTGTTTTTCCCAAGACTTTGAGTTTTGGAGGTGCTAAACTCAACTCAATTACTTTTTCCCCGATTGAAAATAATGGTTGAGTCATGGGCGTCCTTCATTGACCATCATGTATTGTATCATGTAATTCTCGAAGAAAATCGAAGGAGGCTACTAGAGTGCTGTCGTCTTCGAAACTATAGATAGAATTGAAAGTTGATTGGAGAAGATCATTGATAAATATCAAAAAGAGAGTTCAAAACTGAGCTACTCTTCTTAAAGGCAATATAAATCTGACGTCGTTCTTATACCACTGGGTTATCGTCATATTGTTGGAACACTTACTCTATTTTATACATATCCATTTGGTGTTGGCACATTTTCCGAAGAACTAAAATCATTTCTTCCTCCTCTCAAGCAATTCCATCGCATAACACGAGAGGCATTAAGTTCCGACACTTTCACATTGGGAATTCCGAGATGGCATTCCGAGCATTTCCAATGAGAGAAGGATTTTTTATTTGTGATTCACAGAGATTAAAGACGAATATTAACAATATTGTTCGCTCTTTCCCACAAAACATTTTTTTTTCATTCCTATTTCCTATTGTCACAAAAACTTCCCACAACAACAACCAATTAAAAATCACAAAAAACCAGTAACTGACTTTATATGCACAGAAGGGTTAAAGAAAATTGAATTAAATTTACAAGAAAAAAAAAAAAAAAATGTTTATTCAACATTCATTTTGTTTGTAACTTAAAATTATGAATTAAAATTAAAACGTCATCTTAAAAAAAGATATAAATAAAAAAAAAAAAGGAAAATATTCAAAAGATGTATTATAAATTGTCAATTTTCCCTGAAATTAAAAGAGGTCGCAAAAATTTGTTTTTTTTTACTATTTTAGCTTTTTTTTCTTATTGTCGTTTGAAAATGTTCTTATCTTTTAAGACTAGACAACTTAACAAAACAAGTACAACCACGAAACATGACATTAAATTAACACTTTTTGAAAATCATCTTATAAAAAAAAAATATTGCTTTCGTTGTTAATTTCATAAAAGAAACCACCTCTTTTCTGCTGCGATAAAAAAAGGGACACCGTTTTAAAAGAACATCAACAAACAACTAAACAAATAAATTATATCTTTTTTAAATTTGAAAAAGTTTTTATAAAGACACCAAATAGCCATTAAATTTAATATTTAGATTTATGGCGTTTAACATAATTATAATATCAAGGGTTCACAAAAGAAAATATTTTGAAATTTTTGGTAACAATCAAGGGAATTGCCTCAAATTTAGTTAACATTATACAATGATAAATTTTTCAAAGTAATAAAATTGCAAATAAGTCTTTTTTCGAAGGATAGGAAGTAATCCCAAAAGGCCATTAATAGTCGCAAGTACCTTTTGACAGTGTGGTAGCCGTACCCACTAAAGCCCATCTATATTTTTTCGCTATAACTAATTTACGTAGCTATAAACTATTTTTTCATACATTTTTTTAATCACGTGTTTAGAAAACTATTTTCATGACTGATTGCTATCGACATAAAAATTTCCGTTGTGTAAACCAATCTGAATATACGGTATTCAAAATGTGCTTAACAACTTCATATTCAAACTATCCAAACATGTCAAAATATTGCACAACGTTTTCAATGCTCCCGAAGTATGTTCGGAATTCTGATATTCATAGAGATCTCAGAATTCATATCATAAAAGACGAAATAAGAAAACTTGATGTACCTACGCCATAAATTCAATTAAGAATTATTATGTTTAGCTGACAATCAAAACTTTATTAGTCGACTCAAATTTACGAAACCGTTAGCACTATATATATATATTTTTTTTTTACGTTCTTAACAGTAACTTCAGGTAGAATCAACTTTTCGTGCTTATTTAAGTACGGTACTGCAATTTTACACTACAATATCTACAATATTTCGAGCATTTATTTAACAAATTACTGGTTCTATTCATTAAATGTGGAAAACTACTACTATTGTCAGGAACTAAGCCTTCTTAAATAGAACAGTTTAATTTTATTTAATTTGATACGTGATTTATTTCAATTATTTTTTGGATGGATGCTCAAAGATGGTCTATTCAAGACCTCAATTATTTTTTGTCGTTTATTATATCCCAATGACAAAGGGTACTAGACCAGGTCGAAAAACCAATAAAGCATTTTTTTGTTTTTGCTTCATGTTTCAAAAATATCTGAAGTAATAGAACCAAAATTGTATTTACGGTTTGTCTAAAAAACTAGTTTTAATTTTAACAAAGGAGTTATTAGTGCGTCAGAGTCGATGCACGTTGTCCCCCGGAAAATACAACGATAATACTCTTTTGACGACTTTCTTCTATCTGGATGCGTTCAATGGTACATTGTCTATGATACAGAGATTTTTGAAATTTTTGTACCCTCTTGATGTTGGTTTTCTTTGCGCAACTCTATTATTGGATACCATAGATGCGTACCAACACGTATCTGCATATATATTAAATTTTTATTTTGTACTGATAACTCAGAATTATGCCAAGTAACTAATAGATTTTTTGTAACTGCCGCTTGGCTCTTATTTTTACTTTATTTTCATCTTAGTTTAACATTTAGTGTCATTTCTAAATACTCTGCTGTACTGGCATAATATGTTACTATTTTGTAATTGATTGAGATGGGAATTATTGCAATCTTCTTGATGATTTATTTTCATTAAGGCTTATACACTATCGTTGGATCCATAATAATTTTATTTTATTCACTTCATCTAAGTTTTGCTGCAGAGTTTTCAATAGATATGTAAACTGTGTCGTCTGGCAAGATAGTCTGAAATTTTTGACGTTTATGTGGTTTTAATATTTCAGAAATTTTTTTTTAGTAAATCACAATGTTTTTTAAATTCACAGCCTTTGGATCATACTTTGTCAAATGCGTGAGCAACATCGAATCGTACAGGTCATCTAAATATTTGACGGGTTTGAGAAACAAATCATAATTGGATAAAGCTTGTGTAAAGAAATTTATAAACAAAAAATTTTTCTTTTTGTTATGTATTTTTTTTGTGCTTTTTTCAGTAATAGCTGAAAATTATTTGATGTAAATGTAGATTTTTATTTATCTTACCGGAATAAATATCAAATATTTGTAAAATAAATAGGAGCAATTTAAAAAATAGTTTTAAGTTTTTTTAGATTATAATTTACCAAATTGCGAAATTTTTCAAAAAACCTCTTGTAGGTACTACAACTTTTTGATTTAAGAACTAATTACAAAACCGGATTTAAAATTTATGTGTGCACTCACCAACCTTTGTTAGATTCTAGAAATTTTTGGCTTAGATAGAAACATTTTAGATCTTCATTTAATTTCTTGAATATTGTTTCAAATTTTTAATTCTACAAAATTAACTTTGTTTTTAAAATTCACCATATTTTCAGTTTAATTTATTATTCTTTGCTGAAATTCAGAATTATTGTAATTTTCTGAGCATAACTTATTTTAATTTATGACAGATAATATTCTGTTTTTACAGCTATTATCTGCATTATTAAATTTATTTTCATTATAATTCAAATTTTATGATCTTTGAAATTTTTGTTAAACCTATATATCTAGCTTAATATATTCATGTCTAATTCTTGAATCTCTGAATGAATAAATCCGATATAAAAACTTTTTCATTAAGCAGACAAATTGATTAGGTAGCGAATTTAATAAGTAAAATTTTACTTTCATTCATTTCCCTACGGTACTGCAAGGTCTTTCTACATATTTTTACTGCAATGTTTATTTTTCAGCAATTTATTTTATCAAATTTCTGGCTTTTCAACGGGAGCGTAGTGAAATTTCACCAGTCAAAACCCCAACGGGGTTTCATCATAAACACATAAAACATGGAAAACACATGATATGTGTAATACTAAAATGGTAATAACATAGTAAAAATGACATGATATAATCGTATATGTTGTTAATTTGTTTGCTTCTTGTAGTTAACAACTTTGATTAAAGAACATCCACACTGGACTCTAATGAATCTATTAATTTTATTTATTATATTAATGTTTTTTTAATTTTAGATTTTAGATCAAAAAAGAGTAGGTACCAAATCAAGTATTTAATTTCATTTATTAATTCAGTCAACGTTAAAATGGTTCATTACAGGTCATGGCCCATTTAGCAAACATCTGCTCAAGATCGACCGTACACAAACCGATGCAGATTCTGCTTAGAAAAAGACAAATCCTCCTCTCATATTCTGTTTATTTGCAACGCAATAGCTCACATAAGGCATGAATATTTCCATAGGTATACATATCGCCTGATTCCTACATTGACATTAAAGCAATAATAGAGTTCATCAAGGATATATTCCTACACTTCTAAGATAATAAACTGGGAAGTACAATATATTTTAAGAAGTGGGTGCTTACATAGAACCCCCCATCAAAAAAAGTATTATATTGTTATAAAATTTCCATCAAAAGTAATAGATATGCTTATACCTTCCATGTGCAATAAACATTATAATACCCCAAAAGTCCTGGTTTTAAAATAAAAAAAAAATTAATAGAAAAAAAATTAAAATGGTTGAAATAATGATCAACACAGTGAAATAAATAAGTTTTAAATATGTCACTTTTTTTTGCACAACACTAAGTCCCTACTGAATTGGAATTGTACACAATTTTTTTTTCACAGACGGACTAGCACATTATAGAATTATATTATTAGTATAAATGAGAGATTTGTTTTAATTTTATTGGACATACAAAATAAAAAATAAAAAAGCTAACCGAAACCAAAACCATCCAATAGTATAAAAGTTTTGAATTGTTTCTTAATTGTTTCTACCTGTCACCGAGCGAGAGAGAGAGAGAACTCTTTAATAAAGTTTCCAGACACGAATTATGAACTTAGAGACACTAACAAAAATTTTACTTTAATTTGGATATTGTACAAACATAATGTACATATACATATGCATGATTATGTTGTATTGTAAAAAATGTTGTTGGGTTGTGTAAAAATATTTTCTTTCTATGCAGATAATTTACGTTATTACAATAATATTATATTGTTGTGTGGTTGTTGTTGTTGTTTTGTGTTGTAATATAGGTGAATTTTCAACTTGTAATTTATATTAGTTTCTTATTATTGTTTTTTATGTTTTTGTTTGTGTTTCTCCTCTTCTAAAATTTCATTTTATTATTTTTCATGTTATTTTCATTTTGAATAATTTTCAAATTACCCTAGAGAGTCATCGGTTTTAAGTTTCTTTTCGGTTTTTTTTGTTCATTTTTGTTTTTCATTTTTGTGTCCTGTTGTTATATTGTTTTGGTTCGTTTAGTTTAGTCTCTTTGACTTGTGTAGTTAGTACAGTTTTATAATAATAATAATAAAAAAAAAAAGTTTTTTTTTTTTAAGTTTGACATTGAACACTTTTTTTTTTTTTTTTGTTGACCAAAAATCAAGGGTGTTTCACTTTTATTTTTATTTCATTCATTTTGTTTCGTTTCATGTTTTTGTTTTTTTTTTTTTTTCATTTTGTTTGTAATAAACGGACAATAAGCTTTTTAAACTTTATTTGGGTAATGAGTCCTAGTTATATTCCCTTTTATTATATTTTTGTTGAAATGAAAATGGATTGGTTGGGTTTTTTGTTTCTTTGGGGTTTTAATATGGCTTGTGGTTTTTTATTATTATTATTATTTTAATTTTGTTTTTACGTTTGTTTTTTTTTTGTTTTTTTTGTTTTTTAAGAAGCATGTGCAACCAATTAGAACGATTTTTAATTATTTTTATTGGTTTTTAATTGTTTGGTTGTTAACAATATTTGCGGTCATTAAAACTCAATGACTTTTGGTAAGGATGAATTTTAACGTAAATCAAGAATTGAAAGTTGATTATTTTGGTTTACTTTTGAAAAGTATTATCCTTTTTAATGATAATAGATGTAATTATTTATGACGGAAACAATTTTATTGATTGAATTTTTAATTGTTTTTCTTCAATAATGTAATATAGAATAAGGATCTCTTCGAAATCTACTGAACTTCAATCTCACCCAAAATAATAGTTAATTGCACTCGATTTTTTATCAAAGTTTTTTCTGGTATTGTTGTTGACAGAGCATTGCAATTATATTGTTACCTATATAAAGTGTACTTGAAACAGCATTAGTAATTATTGTAACAAAGTTTATAACTACGTGGTAAATTTTGCACTCGTTAATTCTTTTTGAACTGTATATTGAATACTATAAGGAAATTTAACAAGGACTTTATAACTTTTGCAAGTTTATTCGTATATTCAAGTTGAAATTTTTATTGATTTTATGACAACTTATGTTTACGTGACGACATAAACATTTTTGTTAACTAAGGAACACTGGACACTGCCTATTGTTTCACAACCGCTCGAGTGTACATTGGAACTTTTAATAACAGTCAAAGCTTGAGATGTGTGAATGTATGAGTTAGAATTTTAATTTTACACTTCTCTTAAAGACATAAACATCATAAGCCACCACCTACATTATAAATAATGATTGACATTCAGACAAAAAAGCTCAAAATGCTAGCCTTGTAAAGGAATTTACAAGTAGTCTTAAGGGAAATTTTAAGAGAGACCTGGCGCGATTCAAAAGAACAGGGTAGGTCCAGGAACACCTCGGATATTTTTTTACTGCCGGTCCCTTACGGATATAGGCGCGGGAGCCGGAGTGTTCTTTGAAAAAGAACAACTCGAACTCCATTTTCCTCTTGACAAACACTGCACAGTCTTCCAGGCTGAAGTCTTTGCCATAAACGCATCAGTGAATATAATAAAAGAGCAAAGATGGTCTAACAAATTCATTAGAATCTTTAGTGACAGTCAGGATGCCTTAAAAGGTATTGAAAGTAACCTCATCAAATCTGGAATTGTGGGAGAGTGTTCGAAAGCCCCAAATCTTATAGGGAATAAGATAATACTACAAAACTTGAAATAATTCAAGAACTACCCACTTTTTTCATTTTGTTCAAATGCGGCATTAAAATTTCATCTGTTTTTACAGCATTTAGTAAAATTAATTTTTTCATTTTTAAATACCCATTTGAAAAAATTATCAATATTTATGATTTTTCAAAGAGCTTTCTCTCACAATACATTCGCAGTATTTTGAATATCATAGCTGGTAATTATTTTATGTTGTGCATAAGCCATAATATACAACTAAAATATTATTAATACTCTATTGTATGAATTAGTAAAAACTGCCCGAGAATACCAACAATTATTTTTTTTCTCTTTCGTTTACAGATCGAAGGGTGTGTGAGGGAAAGAATAACAAAACGTAAAAGACAGTGAAAATACCAATATATGAGGCCCTATATTCACAACTACTAACATAAAAAAATATTAAAAAAGTAAGCATTGATAATGTCTTAGAACGGCCAAACATGTCGGCTTGAATTTGATTTTTATGAAAATGTTAAAATAAAATGAAATATATAAGAAAATTTTAATATTTTCTTAATCAGTGAAACAATAACAAGTGTTTTATTTAATTTTATTAAATATTAATAAATAAATAATTTTTTTATTAATTTCAATTTAAAAAAGCTGAACTTTAGTGATCAAATAAGTTATTTGATATTACCAATACATGCACCACCCTCTTAGGGGTTCTAATAAAGTATCATAATAAATAATTGGCATATTGCTCAGTAAAAAACTTTAATTATCATAGAATAGGAAAGAACATACTTTTTTAAAGCCCCTAATATCATAGAAAATAGTCCCTATTTGGTGACTAAATAGCTCTGGTTATTCCATTTTCTTATTCCATTGTGTCAATTATTTACGTAAGAATTTAAATTTTGGGGGCATAATATTGAAAAATAAAATAAAAAAGCAAAAAATATAAAAAAAAAATTTCGTCAGAAAATCAGGTTTTTAGAGCATTTTTCATTTTGTTGAAATTATGACACGACCTTGATTCTGTCAAAAAAAAAATAGGCAAATAATTTGGCAATTTCAAACTTTTCAAATTGATTTTATTTCGTTGCTTAGTTTTATAATTTGTATTAAAACAAGTATTTGCAAATGATAAGGCTCAAATAATGGCTATAAGCTATTCGCAAAGAAAAGCAACAGAGAAACTTCTGGTAGGACTGGAAAAAGTAAACAAATGTGTCCAAAACTGGGAAATCAAACTGAACAAGCAAAAATCGGTTCACATTACTTACGCATTGAGATGGAAAACTACACTACATTGTATATATATAAATAATATTCAGGTATAAAAGGCGGAAATATTAAAATATCTTGGACTGCATCTTAACTTGTGTTTTAACTGGAAACATCACGTTAAGCAAAAAGCATTGCAAATCAAACAGCAAATCAGAGATATGATCTGGAAATTAATCAAATTTTAACAGTAGTAATAATTTTATGTATATAAAAAGATAATATTGTACTATTTAACCTTAAAATAAAAAAAAAAAAAAAAAAACAGGCAAAACTATAAAAAACAAACGATCAAAAAATGTGGCTTTCCTTAAATTATAGCCGTGAATGTAAGATTATAAAAGTACAACTGAAATATTTTATATAATACGTAATACAAAATTGTGCAGCACATTAAACATGTATGAACATTAACCAGAACCAAAATTAGAGCAACTAATTTTTTTAAGGCGTATGTGCTTTGTCTAAGAACATTAAATAAAACCAATGGAAATAAAAAAAAAAAACAAATAAAATTTGTTTACGCATATGTTCATGCAGCACCAGAATAAAATGATAAGAAAACATGCATGACCTTTTTGCCGTTTGAACAGGTACCAATGAATATACGGTAATAAAGTAATCGAAAATTGAGGATATGCGGGCAATACTGAATATCTCGGAAACTAATTGAGATACTTTAAAACTGATTACGGGTTTGAAAATATCTCATCTAAAAATCTAAGAATCCTTCATTAAGTCTGACAATGCAAAAATAGCGGATACGGCCCACCAATACTCAGTCGACAACGTATCTCCTTCAACAACACTTTCAAAAGAGATGAAAATATTATACGATAAAAAAATTAGAATATAGCTGCATTTTAATGAAAGATTTAATATCACTCATAATAGGTCAATGTCATATCATTTTCGTTCGGAAACAATGTTATTTCTTCCCTAATAATTATTTTAACAAATATTGTGTATCATAATAAAATTCAAATAATAACTGTAATTGAGAAGACTTGAAAAAGCAAAAAAAAAATAAAAAAACAATTAAAAATAAAAAAAAAATGTGTTCAAATAATTCTAAATTTCACTAGAGTACCCTTCAATAATTAAATGTTAATAGCAAGATAATCTAATCCTAATCCTATATTTCAGTGTAGGTACTTTATTCAAATATTATATTTTATTATTATTTTTTTTTGTTGTTTTTGAGTCTCAGCATTATTATTAAATCCCTGTTATCAATAGTGTGAATGAGACATAAAATAATGAGAAAAATTTTTATTCTTAATTTTCTGTTTTCTTTTTTCGTTTCTTTTCATGCTCGGAAAATTTTTATTTATTTTCCTCATTACATCATTTTCGTTACTCTTAAGTAAAATTAATAAGAAAAAAAAATACACATTTTTTTTAATGGATTAAAGAATTTTTTGAAGACTTTTTATCTTATTTTTTTCTAGTATTTCTTTTATAAATTCTTCTACAAAGAACAGGAAGATACAATAACTTCCATTATTAAAACAGTTTTAGAAAGTGAAAAACAAAAAATATGTAAGGACTCGGTTTGATTAACTTAAGATATGAATTTCGATAACGCGATGATAGCATTTTAATTACTACTTTGCACCTAGCTTTAACCTTCGAATTGCAAAGAATTACAAATATGAAGATTTCCGTAAAATTCTTAGAACGAAAAAAATAAATATAGAAATTATTGTACTGCTTGCCTACTATCTTAAAAAGAAAGTACTGCCATGCTGGGATTCAATTCGAATACATCATACATCACAGTGGTGTAAAACAACACTAAAATAATTGTTTTATAAAATTTAAGAAATTTTAAGCAAATATTTTCTGTGTAGATTTTGTCTTGAAGTAGTAGGTATACACCCAATGATGTAAAATATTACTTAATGAAACTGGCTGGCAATTGCTTCTTCTTAATGTGAAAGTTATATGTGTGGATTTTAATACATTTACTTTAAACTTCCATTTGTTAAGCCATGTTTGTAGTAGATTTAAATGTTGCTGAAATATGTGAGTGGGAAAATAGGGATAATTGCGCGAAAGCAGAATCGTAGGGTCATCTGTAGTATATGTCCTAACATGTTGGGTGGTGCAGTAGGTAGAGCATTTGTCTTTTTACCGAAATGTCCCAGGCTCGATTCCTGATGAAGCAAAAAAATTGGTTTTTCGACCTGGGCCAGTACTTTTTGTTGTTGGGATAAAATAAATAAAAATAAATAATTGAGAGTATAATCTGGTAACAAATTAAATAAAATGGAGATACTCTGTCCTCCATTGCCCATGGATTTGGAATGAAATAATAACTAAAAAATTTTTATTAATATTTTGTCCCATACGCACAAGAAACTTTAATTATACCGATGTGGAACAAAATAATGTTGATTTGAAAACATTTAATCAGTTTTGGAATTTACAAGATGAAGAAAAAATAAAATTTTATTCCAAATTTGTTAGGCAACTAAATATAAAACGGCGCCGAACTGACTCCGATGTAAAACAAAATTTTTTTATGTTTTATTTACAAGTGGAAGAGCGAACCCATAGAGTTTATAGAACGTTTTTTCTAAATACTCTATCGATAACTCAGACCTTAATTTATTATTGATTTAAACATTGTTTGGATAAAAACTGTGGTATGCCTACACAAAAAAGGGAAACATGCTAAGAGAGTAACTTCACCAGTGAAATTGAATAAAATTCGGGAACATATTCAATCATTTCCTGTTATAGATTCACATTATTGTCGTGCGAATTCGCAAAGTGGATTAAGTTTACCCAAAACGTATAACTTATATAAAGAAAAGGTTGCTGAACCACTTAAAATATCAATGTATAATTAAATATTCAACAGTGAATTCAACTTTTCTTTTTTTAAACCAAAAAAAGATCAATGTTATCTACATAAAATGAATAAAGATCCATCTAGAACTCAATTGCTACAATTTGAATTGCATAAAAAAGAAAAAAATATGGCAAAATCGGAATGGAATGCAGATTGTTTAAATATAGACAAAAATCAATGTATCTTATCATACGATTTGTAAAGTGTTTTTTGTCAATACCGAAAGCAGTAGCATCAATATTTTATAACAAACGAAAACTAAATACATTTAATCTTACGACAGCTGTTGTAATTGGTGATACAATAAAAATAACATATTGTGCTGTATGAAGTGAGGCTACCAGCGGTAGATCAGGTAATGAGATATCAAGTACTCTTACCAAAATTTTAAGTTAATTAGTTAAAGATTTTCCAGACACTAAAATTATCCTGTGACTCCTGTGTTCCTCGGAACAAAAACCAAATAAATACTGTTGCATTAAAATTATTCCTAAAAAATAACCCAAATATAAAACAAATTGTTCATAAATATTCAGAACCGGAGCACTCACTTATACAAAATGTTGATTGTGTTCATTCAGTCATAGACAAATTTTTAAAAGGAGTTGAAATTTATAGTCCATTACATCTAATGCAATTGTTAAAAAAAATTGAATGCAAAAAACTGAAACTTAAAATATTGCAGGTAACCACGGGTGACTTTAAATCTTTTTCATCTATAGCAACTCAATTAAACTTTCAAAAAGTACCTTTCAGTAAAATAAATATATGAAAAAGATGAAACGTTTACAATAAAATATAAAACATCTTTCCAAATGGCTGATTATTAATAATAAACCTATTTAAAAAAGGAACTAGTAAATGTTTACCTACTTACCTTATTCCATATCACTTCTTTACCATTATTTTAAAAAAACGACTTCATACGTTTTATATTGTCACATATCCAAAAAAAACTTTGTACCATGTCATACATCAAGAACAAATAAGAAAATTTATGTATGAGGTCGTATAAAGTTAATACTTTACTTTCAATAATCAAAATCACTATAACTTTTTTTAAAATGTACTAATTATCTTCAAAATTTAAATTTAAGTTCAAAATTGTTCAATTTAAATTAACAATGTAAAAAATTTAAATAGTTATAGGCTGGTTTTTTAGTATTTTCAACCTAAACATTCAAAATCGATTTACTCAAAATGTACTAAATGGCGTATGGGATATAATAATTCTCATGCGACGAAATGTAAATGAAATAAAACTGTAAATATAATACGGAGAGACAAAAGTGAAAATAGTCGTACGACAAAACGCAAAAAAATAGAGTGAAGAACACTAAAACATCAAAACTTAAAACTTGGATTTCTCAAAATGATAGTTGGCAAAAATAGAGTTTTGTAAATTTCAGGTATGTTGTATGGAAATTGCCAATAACATATCTAATGTACAAAAATGTACTATTTTTATTCCAATAAAATAATCTCCACAGTAACTGAAAGTATATAATATTTATATGTATATTTATACCGTTTTAAGAGATATTACTATATTATGTTATGTATATTATAAAATTATATAAATAAGAACATTAAAATGAATTCAAAAGATTTAAGTAAGTAAGAAAAGTAAAAGTAATTATTTCATAAAATTTACTTAACAATAATTACAGAAGTTCTCATCGCTAAAATTTTTTTTTCATCAATAATTAACGGTTTTTTCCCAAATTCATTTTGGTGTTATTAATTAAGTCACAAATTATGATGAGGTTTTAATCAGAAATTCTATACTTAAAATTTTATAGAAACAACGGCAGGATTTTAGATGTTGATAAAATCTGTTCACATTAATTTTTCATTTTAAAATCGCTATAATTTAATATCAAGCTAACATCATAATGTAGTAAAGGATTAAAGTAAGCAAGTAACAAACAAGAAAAACTAAATTTATTAAAAAATAAAATTGAAAAAAAAATATTCTGTTCGGGTTCATGTTACTGCAAGAATTTGCATGTGAAAGCTTTGTATAATGTCTACTACCGTCATTGATATCTGTGTTACACGAAAAAGGTTGCAATACGTTGATGATGATAATGATCGAACGGAGTAGAATAATTAAACAATCGATTGTCAATATTTAAAATGATTAAAAGAAATGAGATTTTGTGATACTAGAGAGTCTTTAATTTTGAATATGTCTTATGAATAGATAGACATGGAAATTGATTTAAAGTAAATCTATTTATTCTTCTTTAAAGCTAACAATACTGTCAAATACTTCAGTAGTTTAGAAGTTATTTAGATTAGATTTATATATAAAATTTTTAAACAGGTAATTTATTATAAGCACAGATAGTTCTTCAGTCTTGAAATAGCGAAAAATTTAAAAAATAACACCGAGAATATAAAAATTGAAAAAGGGCTTATGATCCAATGATCCAAATAAACAGAAAAGTAAAACTATTAGAAATAGCCGCCATGTGTGCTTAACTGAGAACTATGCAGCTGATTCAGAAGCCAAACTTATACTTGCGTAAATTACCATTATTGGCCTTTATGCCTTTCAATAAATAAAAAAGAATAGGTATAATGGCATCACATCTCCATGTGATACAAATTCAATGGGAATAGGCAGTATAACAGCTAAAAAAAATGTAATCTCCGTAATATGTTAACCGTTTTGTTATACAAAATTTTTATAACACAGAGGTAAATGTTTCATAAGACTTTGTTTGTGTAAAGTTTGAAAATATTTTAAATAAATTAAACACTTTATTATTGTAATTAAGAATATAAGAACTTATTTAGTTTATAAAGCAGACTATAATTCAATTTTATAATAGTTTGCTTTCGTATTAGAACTCCAAAACGGAAGAGTAGCGTAACTTTCTAATCTGAGTTCAATGACCTTAAATATATAACAAATCTAATATAATGTATTACATACTAAAATATCATATGTTGCATCTTTTGTATATGACATAAGCCAAGCCTTTGATAAAGTCTGGCATGTAGCTTTGCTGTATAAACTGAAAAAATTGTTGCCATTTGAGTATTTCGAAATTTTTAAAAGCTATTTGGAAAATAGAACGTATTATATAAAACAAAAAGACAAATATAGTCAACTATATGATATTCAGTCCGGAGTTCCTCAAAGTAGTGTCCTTGGACCTATCTTATACTTATTGTACACAGCAGACCTCCCACTAACAACAGGAGTTCAACTTGCAACTTTTGCCGATGATACTGCCATATTACCTACACACAATGACGCAAACGTGGCATCATCCACTACCCAAGTGTGCCTGAATAAAATCAAAATATGGCTAGATAAATGAAAAATTAAAACAAATCAACAAAAATCAGTCCACGTTACATTTACACTGAGAAAGGATACTTGCCCACGAGTCTCCTTAAACAATATTCCTATACCTCAAAAAGAAGAAATAAAATATCTAGGAATACATTTAGATGAAGATTGAACTGGAGAAAGCATATTCAAAGCAAACGAAAGCAGCTTGGAATAAAATTAAGAAATATGTATTGGCTATTAGGAAATAAATCACAATTATCTCTAAAAAAAACAAGATATTGGTATATAACTCATTATTAAAACCTGTATGGACATACGGAATACAGATGTCGGGTACAGCTGCAAATACAAATATTCAAGTACTTCAGAGATTCCAGAACATATTTTTACGGCAAATCGTAAACGCACCCTGGTACGTTCCAAATAACTTAATTACCAAATACTTGGCAATTTCTTCAGTGCAAGACGAAATAAAAAAATTCATAAATAACTACAAAAAAGAAAGTGGAAGACCATCTAAACAACCTAGGTCGACTGCTATTTGTTACGCGGAACACAAGGAGACTAAAAAGAAGAATGCCAAGCAACTTAAATATAAAATAAACAATTAACTAAATTATCTGTAAAATAAACTGGAGATTAGGTTTTGTAAATTAGTGTAGGTTATCACTGGATAGGCTACTTCAAGTCATATTTTCATCATAAATATTTGCTTATTGTATAGAAATTAAAATAAATCTTTTATATATCAGAATATAACAAGAGCTTGACTCGATATGATTACTCAAAATAAATAGCACTCAAAACTGTTATATTCAAAATTATATAATTATAGTGGAGCCTTACATATAAAACGTCAAAGTGACAAAATAATATAAATAAAAAGTAAACAAGAATATGCAAGTAAGTAATATTTTAAGATTATTTAAATATTTAATATTTAAATAACAATAATATTGAATAATATTAATAATATGAGATATTTTCTGATTACAGGTTACATAATGACGCTGATGAACATCGTTGGATGATGCTGATGAATTTTAGGTAAGTGTTTTATTTGTACTATGTTATTATTTAGTGTACTCCAAGCGAATTTTTTTCGGTTCATTTTAGATGCTGGTTGAAGCTCCCAAGTAACTTGGAACACTTGAAACTCTCATAACTTTAACTCTTGTTACAAGAATTAAATTAGTTTTCATATCATTCTTATTATGAGATAATTACATTTATTGAGTATTATTCTTATAGTAAGACTCTCGTAATACACTTGCTTTGAGAGTTTAACTCTCACAGAGTTAACACTTGTAAGAAGAACGTTATGAGAGCTTAAGTATACAAATAGTTTATAAAAATACACATCCTATGAGAGTTGAACTCTCATAATGCTCTCATAGAGTAAGCATTATGAGTAAGCATTATAAGAACATTTGTAAGAAGAGTCCTATGAGAGTTTAAGAATAACAATACTTATACACATTCTGTTATGAGAAACAAAATGAGATCATTATATTGTAAAACGATAGAGGTGTGAAAAATATATTCATATGAAGAATAAGTGATTGGACAAAATGGAGAAATTTGATTGGAGAAAGGTAAAAAAATATATTTTGAATTGAAAACGCACAAGTATATTAAAAGCATAATAGTAAGTTATAATCGGCAATCAGCGTTAGCTTCATTTAAGGATACAATTTTATCTTTTGATGCTTCAAATCAAAGCGAAACTTCCTTAGAACCTAACATGAGTAATTTGATCCAAAACCACTCAAATGCACCGATGTCGAAGAATAATATGGTGCTTTGCAACTTTTGGCTTTATGATATTGATAAATAAACAAAACAAATAAACAACTGGCTCTTATTATTTTCAAATACATTATAAACTTCAGAGTTATTTAAAACAAGATGATTTTTATTGTCCTTTCTCCAAACAATCTAATTAAGAGAGTTAAAATCTGATACCAATTACATTACTACATTCTTATTGAAATGAACTTAGTCTCATTAGAAAGCTAACATATATTTGAAATAAACACAAATTTCATTTATTGGAACCATGCCGCCATGCCGGAACAGTCTTCGCTTGGATCACACCAATATTACACATTCTTTCTTGCTGAAAACAGAACTGCAAGCTATATATGTATCCCAATTTTGCAACACATCCCAAAAAACAGTACCATATGTATTTATTTATACAATGCCACATTCGTGCCAATTCGATATTTCAAAAGAATAATTCAGCAAAACTCCTCATTAACCCAATTGAAAACAAAATGATAATAGTATAAAAGTTCTTAGAAAAGATTAACATTCAGAACCTAATTTAACTAACAAAAAGTCAAATGTTAAGAAGTAATCCCGAAGCCTTTGGCTGCCAGCGTTTAAATATTACTTATGATATGCAAAAAAACACTTAGCTCCTCCCTATTTAAATATTTAACTCAAAACAAAGTTCTCTATTACCGTAAAACACTTTATTTTTCTTATCGTTATCGTTCGAAGCATAAAATTTTTGTATTTTATCAATTTGAGCATAAAATTTTTGTCAAAAAGGGTATTTTTTTTCTCTAATACACTCGTTAGAGTCACCGATGTACAACTGTTCATTTTGGCTTGAAATTTTCTTTTGAATACAACTGAGACACTATGTGGAGGTAGTAAGCAAGATTTGTCACCATGACAATAATAGGAATATATTTTTTTTTGCTTGTCAGCTTGACGATATACTTAAATTGGTCAATTAGGAACATTGTGAGGTGGCTATTGGCTAATTTAAATACAAAAAACATGGAAATTTAAAATTTTTTAATAGGTATTTTATTTTTTGTGTAATTACAATTGTTTTGAGGACTTTAAAAAATACTTCTAACTTGAAAAAGCTTCTTATATTATTTATTATTGATTTTAGTATATTTTTTTGTTAATTCAAATGGTCTTATTTCGTTCTTGTACTAAATATACATATTCCTTATGTGGGTTTAGAACTTGGATAATATGTTGTTCTATAATAATGATTTATTTGGAAGATGGAAAAATTTTGAATAAATTTTTTTTTTATTTCTGAATTGGTAATATTTTAATAGCATTACCTAGATACATATATTTAATAGTATATACTATTAAATCAACGATACAATTCGGAAATCATTCAAAAAACGCGGTAAAAATAACTTATATAGGACCCAGTAATGGAATATTTGTTCAAAAGTAAAAATCTGTTTAAAGAGGTAATATCACCTGTTTGAACTTGATTTGCTTGGATTAAAGGAGTAAAAAAAGTTAAAAGATTATTAATATACTAGCTTTGTAACCCGTCATAAATGACGGAAGCAAAATAAATCCTAGTTTCTTTTTTTCTTTCATTAGATTCTTTATTCCGAAATTACAGTACTTATGTTTATATCACTTTTTATTTATTTTTATTTATGTTTATATTGGCCTAACACTAATCTTTTTTTTTTTTATATAACAGAAAAAGAAGTATTATACCAACAAATTTGTATAAAATGTTTGTATTTTTGTATGGTATACTCGTACTCACTTCCATTTAGTTATAATTCGTTAGTTGGGTTCCATTTAGTATAAATTATACCGTATTAGCGTTATTGTGGCCTCTGGGAGAGCAAATTTAAAAATGGGATCTTATTTTCATATAAATTTTGTCTTTTGTATAATGTATAGGGATCTTATTTTGCTATATGAATAAACTGTTATTATGGTATTGTGTTATTTTAAAAAAATATTCAAAATTTTGTATCTAAATTGGTAAAATTTACAAAAAATACAAAAACATTTTCATAAATAATTTTCAATTTCAAAAAAACAATGTTTTATTATCCGACGTAGAAGTAGAGTTTATTATCCTACTCTACTTCTATCAAGTTCTATTGATTGAACAGTGAACCGGAACAGTGAAGTGAACAGTGAATACTTAACACTGAAAATAAAATAATATTTTTGGAATGGAGCATGCAGAACATACAGAATACAGATACAGCAAATAATAAAAAAAAACAAAAATAATTTTTTTTGAGTGAGTTACGCACACAATAATGACAAAAATAAAAGGCAGGAGCAATAAAGTAGTATAATGTATAATATTATACAATACAAATATGCTGATACATGTATATTATTGTGTATAATTTTAAGTAATAAGAATAACCTTTGAGTGAATTATGTTTTTTTTTGTGTTAAATGCTGTTTGCCTTTTGGTTATTATACCATATTAAACTATTGATTAAATTTCTATTAGTCCTTATTATTATAAATCAAAAAAATTGTTTGTTTTATTTATATTATTATTATTATTTTTTATTTTTCCTTATTATTTGCGAAGAAGACTAACATTAAATTAAAAAAATATAGTTCATGCAATCAATTGTTCCTGCAAAGGTTCAGCATGGTAGACAGGGGTTAAAAAAAAGCACCAAAGCAACTTGTATATATATGCATATGTATACATATGCAATTTGTATATGTGTTGGGGCGTTCCGTCGAACTTACAAACATCCAGATAAATGCAGAATAATGTATATATAATTCTATTAATTTATATAAGTAAATTAAAAATTAAAGTATTAAAAGGAAATTTCAAAATAAAGATAAGAATAAATTAGAAATAATTAAAATAAAAGAATAAATAGAAATATAAAAACAAAAATAAGCTTTAGTTAAGTTATATAAGTTAAAAAAAATCTAATTTCGATAAAAAATGTTTAGGTATTAAATTAAAGTTAAAAGTTAATAAACTAAATGCTATATTTGAGTGGACGTTAAAAATATAAATAAAAATAAACGTTATTCAAATAATAGTTCTTAACAATTATAATTAAATAGTGATAAACAATTTTTGCTCAATCAACTATAATAAAGAACTAATATTTCATTTAAACAAAAACATTGAATTGTCTGAAGCTAAGTGTATCAAAAAAATAATATTTTGAGGATAAATTTATAGGAAAAGTTTCTATTTAACAAAGTTGAATATTCAAAAAATTTAACTAAAAATCAAATCGAAGCAATAGTTTTACACAAAGCTGGGCTTTATATCGTATGCAAACAGTGGCATAATAATTATTTTAACGAGCATTTCCAAACCTATATTGTAATTGTTATAAATAATTAATCTTAAGATAATTTTTTTATTTTTGTTAAATCTAATTTTAATGTATTTATATGTTTAATATTAGTTAGTTATTACTGCTATTAGTTATTTTGATAGATTTAATTATAGTTTTTATTTGTATGAAAAAGTACAAGTAAAAGTAAATAATGTTTGTGGAATAAAATGATTTAATAAATAATTAATACTATTTCATTTAATTTGGACTGCTTTAAACTTACATAACAAATATACGTACTGAAAATATAGAATTTACTTAATTGAATTAATATGAAGTATAAAACTATAAAAGTAATAATATTTAATATTAATATTAATGTGATGCTCCTATTATAAAAAAAAGTATGTATACCACTTTGACAAGCTATTAAAATGATAGTATGCATACTATTAAATTTATTAAATTAATATTATTAAAATTATTATTATAATAGGATATACTATTAAATTATAATGTGATGGACTATAATATTTACAGGACAATACTGTTAAAATAATGGTACATTTCAACTATTGATTTAATAAGATTCAAATTGTTATTTTGACGAATTTTAATAGTAAAATATAATTGAATTAATCGGAAATAATTTTAATTATATAGGATTTTTCCTGAGTGTATTCTAATCAATATTTCTGTCAAAATCAGCTGAGGCAAACAAAAAATGGCGTTTTACGGCATGTTCAGATAATGTTATACTTATTTTTTGGGAATGTTCAGATTATGTTATAATTTATAATGTTAATATTATAAAAAGAACAATTGTTATATTAATTTTAATAGCCTTAGCAATTATTGTAATTAAACAACTGATATTATTGTTAAAATGTGCAAAAAAGATAATTTGTTGTTTTTTATACACAATATTTACTCTAAAAATTCATTTTAAATTGAAGTCGAAAACATTCCTCCAAAAATTATATTTTCAATATTCATATATGTTTTGAAATTATCAATATATACTCCACAATATGTCATTACGAAATTTCAAAATGTGGATCAAAAGATTGATGAGTGCATTATTGATGTTAATCATTGTTTTCATCAATATATTGCCAATATATGGACCAGATTATTGATGAAACCATTAATGTGTAATAAGCACCCTACATATTCAAATTTAGCCTTCTTTACAATCTATAACTAAGTATTACTGTTCCTGTGCTGAGTTAGAAAATTGTTTGACTATTTTTTTAAAATATTTTGTTTTTTACCTTTTTTTATCAAAAACAAAAAAAAATAAACAAAAAAAATCTACATTTCCTTTTACTTTAGAACTGGCATCGAACGCTTTCACATTGTATTTTTTAAAGAATATTATTATGT
The DNA here is from genome assembly GCA_963942445.1 of Argyra leucocephala. Taxonomy (NCBI): domain Eukaryota; kingdom Metazoa; phylum Arthropoda; class Insecta; order Diptera; family Dolichopodidae; genus Argyra; species Argyra leucocephala. The sequence goes on along the minus strand of OZ012678.1, from coordinate 65,141,120 downwards.
AGATCATTTCTTTTTTTAAATATTTTCAGTTTATAAAACAGATAAATTAAAATATCAGTTGATTGAACTCAATTTCTTTTTTATTTCGAACATGGAAAACTTTTAATTTGAAAAAGAAAAAAAAAATTTAACTAGCTATCTATCATAAAACATGTTTTAGTATTCCTGTATCTGAAATTTTTAATTTTTCCATTCTACTTTCAAAAATAACTCTAATATACAGTAACAGCATATTGCTATCCATTTTTATAATATCGATTAACAAAAAGTTTCCTAGACATTATGACATTTTCAAATATAAATCACACACATTTTTGTTTCCAGTTCAAAACACAAGTTGAGGACATTTCCAAGGTTTTTCGAAACAAAATAGAAAATAAACCAAACGGACAAATTTTAAGAATCGACAAGAAACATATGCTATTGAAATTTAGTTTTAAGTTTTACTAAAATCTTTCATAAAATCTATATTATTTATGTATGTATGTATGTATGTATGGATGAGATAAATAACTACAGGGAAAATAGAAAGGAGATTTTTGTACATATTATATACGTGAAGCTTTTTTGGATACAATAACAAAAACAACCATAACAACTAAAAAAAGAAAAAACAAAAATTGGAATTTTTTGTTCTCACAATTTTCACAGATGACTTCTTGTTTATTCATTCGTTATAAATCGTGTTATCATGTGCAATCGTCAATTTAATTCGATAAGAAATGTTGTTAGTAGTGGTGTATAAGTATGACACGTACACCTACATACAAATATGATTAAAATTTATACCCTAAAGAATTTCACATATACATACTTTATAAAAATAACACCTATTTCTAATTTTGGTAACTTTAGTTTCCCACTTTTTGATTCATATCATCAATGATAATATAAAACGAGATAGAAGATAAAATATTTTCTGTTTGTTATCATATATACATACATATAATATATATAATATATACATATTATTAATGTGGATTATGAAAAAGTTTTGAATATACTGTAATGAAAATGAAATATGAAAGTAAATCACTTCTGTCACACTAAAGTAAGCCTAGAGAAAATAATCGACTAATACACATATTTATATAGTAAATAATTTCGAATCGTATATGCTGGTGGATTGGTTGAGAATCTTTGCATAGTTCTTAATAGTGCAATGGTTAGGTTGACAGTACAATTTAGGATCGAGTTACTATCAAATGCCTACATTTATGCATTGTCCACGAAATCCTAAATACCAAATATAAAACACCAAAATACTAAAAATCTGAAAATCCCCAAAATTCAAAATTCAAAATTCCAAAATCAAATCTAGATCATCTAGTGTTTTCGAATTCAATTATATTGTTGTATCCAACACCGACTACGAATAAAAATTATTTAAAGTAAATATTCTGGAAAAATTATAGTTACACTCTGTTTTGAATCGAACAGCGGCTTCACTTAAAAATAATTGTATAAATATTTTATACAAGACGTAGAAGTTTGATTTTGAATCCAACTCTAAAATTTCTCCTAACTCAGAATCTCACATATCTATAATATTTATTACACATATACATATTTAATTATATGTACAATATTTATCATATTCTAGCATATCCAGTCAAAAAAAAATACAAGCAAATGACATTCAGGCAAATAAAATACAAGTAAATGAAAATATGGGCATATGACACGCGCCCCTTAAAGTCGATTAAATAGTCGATTAATGTACACTTTAATAAAGATATTGCTAATAAAAACAAATAGAACCAACCCAGAACATACAGGAACCGTCACACTGCCGTCGCACGATCATATATAATAAAGCCAAAGAATGTGACTAACTTTGAGAAAGGCTTATAATTGAAACAGATATAACTGCGTAGCAGTTCGACATCTGTACGTTCCAAGTCTTCATAAATAAACTTAAATTTCGTAATATATATAAAAATAATATTAAACTTAATATATTTGTTGAGATTAACTTATATTTGTTTAATGGTAACTGGTTAGGTTGTATAAAACAAAAAAATATTTCTCTTTACCGTTCTTATCTCTCTAAAATTGTACTACACTAAGTATGCTAAAACCTAAAATCTTGTTTAAAACTTACTCTTTATCTAAAACATCATAATATGCAGTTGTTTTTATACGAAATCTATTATATTGACTAAATAAATAATTATATTTTAATCAGTAAATTAAAAAAAGTAGGGTAAAAATATCTGAACCACTTTAAAACCTATTTACATTACTTATACATATTCAAAATGAAACGTAGCGAGTAAAAATAGTTTTTCCATTTGTTTTTTATTTTCAATTTAAAAATTCCACCCAATGTATAAGTCATCTTAACATACAAAACCTCATAGGGCTCCGTACCTTGTATCTGATAATATTATTAAAATGTGCAAAACTGATCTGGATACCGGGTCATAGTGGCTTGACTGGAAATCAGAAGGCTGACGAAATAGCCAGATCATTGAGAGGAAACATTTATGGCCCGGAACCGGCAGTTGGTATATCTATTGTTAATATTAAACTATCGATAGAAAACACCCTGAAGAGGGAAACAAACATTCTTTGAGATTGTATTGAAAGCCACAGAGTCTCCAAAATATATGTACCAAGAACAAACACTAAAATAACCAACTTCCTGCTAACTCTCAATAGAGTAGACTGTAGGAAGATGGTGGGGATACTTACTGGTTATAACCACATGAATAAGCACATGTGTAGACTAGCACTAAGTGACGACCCAACCTAGAGACACTGTCTGGAAGAGGAAGAAACCTCTACACATGTTGTAGAAGGGTACCTAGTTCCTTCAAGGCTGAGACTCAGGTTGTTGGAAACGCAATACATAACCTCAAAAAGCTTCTGCAGAACAGAACCCACAAACCTATTGGCCTAAAGAATCGAATAAGTTGAGGGTGGAGGAGGGCATAAAGGGCTAAAATCCTACATCCGGCCTTGACAATTAGGCCACCTCCGTTTTAAATAAACAAAAAAAAAAAACATACAAAAACTTTAATTTATCAAATTGCCGGAAAACCACCCCAATTTAAAGTAAATTTCTATTATTTTAAATAAAAGTATTACATACGCGGTTGTTGTCTAAGATAAATCGATAAAAAAAATGGTGTAATGGCGGCAATAAATTGAAATGATGTGAAAAACAGTTCATAACGAAATACTGAGTATGGGTTTCGTCGTAACAACCTTCGAGAGGGTTAATTTAATTTATTTTTTTTTAATTTAAATTAAATTTAGTTTTAATTTTTTTTAAATAAATTATTACCTATGAGGTTTTTGGTTAAGATAAATCAATAAAAAACATAGTGTCCACGTTAAATTGAAATGTTGAAAAGAAATCGAAATATTGAGCTCGATTTTTTATCAAACATACTCGAATTCGGCGAATACTACTATTATTTTATTTGTAATGAAAATTTTAATTTTGTAATATGCAAAGACATTAACCGTAGTTAGTTAACCTTTTATATTGCCTGAATTTATTTCCGGCTCCACATTGAGGAGTTCAATGATATTTTAAAATTAAAAAATTTCACATTTAATCCAAAATAATTCTATGAAATTAAAATAACTCCAGAATACCATTTTATATTTTTAAAATTGCTTAAAAAAATAAAATCACTATACCACTACATTTTTCATATTGCTTAATTTTCATTAATATTTTATTTCATGAATCGAAGTAATTCGAATTTACATAACTATTTTTAATTAATTTAATAAAAATTCATATAAAAAATATTTTTGGATCTAAAAAGCTATTTTCTGTATAACCAATAATCAATTTTTATCTTCCTTGATCTCTGAAGGTTATCTAGTCATTGTTTATCTTTAAAATTATTACAATATCAGCAAAAATTATAATGAAGTCTTTAGTATTCATCGGTAGCGGTTTGATTTTATGCCAATCTGGTTGGTGGAACTGGTTGGACCAAACCTCTTTTTGAGACAAACCTATAAAAATTCTGTTAACCATTTCTATGCTGCTCAACATAACATAAAATGTATAGAAACTGAAAATGTTTAAGCATTTAAACGAACGTATATAAACACTGTAGTAGAAAAGGTAACGGCATTTTAGAACAAAATTTTGTTATTTTTTTCAAATTTATTTAAAATTAAAACAATGTAAGATTACTTGTCCCAAAATAAAAATGCTGCCATTTCGAATATTAAATATTTATATAAAAAGATATTATCATTTGAATAGTGTCACTTAAAACCTTGGACAACCATTGTAGTTTTTCCAAGTTTTTCCAGACAATATGTAGGACCTGAACCAATTAACGTTTTTCATTACAACACAACACAATTTACAAAATCTAGCTTGTATCAGAACTGCTTCAGCTTTTTAAAATGTTATCTACTCATTTAGATGTAGGTATATGAAAAAATCATCAAATCTTTTAATATAAATATTTTTAGTGGACTGATTATTTAAAATAGATTATTTAATATACTTTATTATAGATAATTTAAAACTCATTTTATTACAAATATTTCTAAAATTATTTTGAAAATAAATTAATTTTTAGAAAAAAAAAAAAAAAGAGATGTAAATTTATATTTTGTTTTTTTCTTCTTTTTTGCTACTCTAACCAAAATTATATACTCATTTTTTTTTTTATTGAATCTTTTTAATTTTCTTGTAATGTAAACATTAATATTTATAAACAATTTAATATAAACACAAGCATGCACGATTTGTCAAAAAAATTATAAAAAATGTCTTTTTCTATTTTAGATAAATTTGCTATTACAAAAAAAAAAAAAGCAACAACAACAAAACAGAAATAAAATAAAAAATCTTTTAACAATTTCATTGCAAAATATTTTTTGCTTCTTTCATTTCTAAAGTATAAATATAAGTAAAGAAAATTGAATATTAAGACCTTTTTACGCCACACAGGATTTAAAAATTTACAAAATTTCGAATTATTATTTTTTTACGTAGAGATTTACAACAAAAAAAAAACAACAAAAATAAGAAAAGTAAATATACATAAAAAACAAAAATAACAAGTATATAAGGTAATATCACCGTCATCTCCCCTTGAACGAAATATTCCTACTTTTCTTCCCAGTACCTACCTGATTTTGTGTCTATTTTGTATATTAAAAAAAAAAAAAAACATAAACAAAATTTTTTTTTTTACATACGTAGGCAAAAAAATAACATTAAGAGCTAAAACTTTCATCTCCCTTTAACAGAATTAGGTAAGCAACATTGAATTCATCGTTTATGGCGTTGCCTAACATCCTAAAAATTTTTATCCTTAATATTCGCATCGATGGCGCTGATTATAATCAAATAGGCAAACACACATTACAGTCGAAAAAATTTAAAGGATTTTCCAATAGAACAACAACATGAAATTATGTTTAGGTACACACCCATCATATGTAGTTAAATATATACATATATCTAATATAAAAAATTAAATACACATAGATAGATACTTAATATACAAAATATTATAATAAAAAAAAATATTTTTATATAAAATGAAAAATAGGATGTTTAATAAATATTATAATGTTAAAATAATTTAATACACTAAAGATACAACATACGAATATTTTGTAAAAGCCAGTACATTCGAGAACATTCGTATGAGTGTTCAATACAATCTAGTAGTTCAACTTACTAGATGATATTATGTAAAAAAGTTCAATTACTCAGATTTGTGGTATGTTTTCAATTGCAGGTTGTTTGATGATGCCTTTTATTATTCTACTCCCCATCTCTACAAATAAAGAGTCAGTCTACCTTGAAATCTTGCAGTACCTTCAGGCTTTATCACTGATATAATATAAAAACAATGTTATCTAATACAGAGAACGACATTTTATGTGATTTAATTCATTAAGAATCTAGGTTAGTTAGCGTGATTAATGAAACCTTTTATAAATTAATTATTTACAAGGACCTAGAATTTTAAGATTAAATTTTCTTTTGATGCATTTTAGATGATAATTTTTTTTTTTGGGAATATTTTTCTGTGATTTTTCATGCATAAAATTTAATGTTTTGCATATTGCATGTAGAACATATATGTACTGTATATACATATAATATTATATATATTTATATATAGCTTATTGACGCATATGACCTTAATTTGTTGTCGTATTATACAAATAAAAAAGAAACAAAACAAAAAAATAAATTTCAAAAACCTTTCATACAGTCAAAAATGTTTGTATATTCATTCTAGGTTCAGATTTTTATTACTTGGTTAGATGATGGGAGGAATGCAAAATGTTGTGAAAAAAAAAAAAAACAAATCATATGAAGAGTACCTATATTGGACCGATATGATTTTAATTGTAAAAATTTGACCTCTGGACTATAGATTTTGGATATTTTATTATTCTCAAAGTATAAATGTGTTATGCGTTCATATTTCTAGATTTATACATTCAAAATAATATAGTTTAGATTTTTGTATGTGGAAACAAAAATGAATTACAAAAATGCATTTTTGAAACTCTTTCGTGTTATACTTTTTACATAGAATTCATAAATGGAATTTCATATGTATCTACTTCATTTCATATTGTTTTCCAATACAGAATAGATTTGAAATTTGATTATTAAATTGAAATTTTTTGCAACAGTTTGTCCATTTTTATTAACGATGAGTGTAGTGCTGTACTCATGAAAATACACAAAAAATTAAAAATTTCGTATACACTATATATAATTGAAATAACTAGAGTAAGTGACAAGAGTGTCATGGTATATGATACAAAATAGACTAAAAAAATCAACTAACTAAAAGTAATTACTGTTTTTCCAATCACTTCTTTTGGTATCTACAATTTTTAATAAAGTTTTATTCTCTTTTATATTTTTAGTTTAGTAAATCTAAAATAGCTAATTATTTTTTTTTTTGTTTTATTAATAGTCAAAGAAAAGTGAAATAGATTTTAAACGTATCTAATGAAATTAAACAAATAGTGTTTTCCTCAAAATGGTTATTAATCTATCGTTTCGATATCATATAGCTGTTTGTGGGCTTAGTATTAACGGCAACGGGTAAAATCCGGAAATTTAGGAATACAGTCACTAAAATGAAATATTTAAGTAAGATTATACGTAGACCGGGAAACCGGGTAGACCGGGTAGACCGGGAACGTCAAATCATAATACAAGCAGAGTTCAGAGAATTAGAATAGAATGAAAAAATTTTAACGGAGGATAGATAATTTACCAACCCTTAAGAGGCCTCTACTGAGTAAATACCTTATTTAAGATGTTTCTCATCAAAATTGGGCCGAGTACGAAAGCTTGACTACTAAAATTTTAAATGTCAAAATTATGTGGTTAGAAAATCTCGTTTTAAACTTTTGAAGGTTTGTAATTGTGACTAATGTTGGAATTACTATATATTCAAGTTTCAAGATATATATTGTCCACAGTTGAGAACTATGTCAAGAAATATCACTTTTGCCATCTTTTCAAGACACTAGTAAGCAAGTTTGTTATGTGAGGTGATTTTAATCTATTACTGTGGGAATCGCTTGAAAATAATAAAATGCTAAATAAGCAGTAGAAAAAAGGTTACCAAGGTTTTGGTAGAGGTACGTAGATGATATTTAGAGGTACGATTGCTGTTATAAGGGAAATGGATCTCAGAATCAATACCAACTACTCTTAACGAACATCACAGGAATATACAGTTTACTGTGGAGATAGAAAAGGAAGGTCAACTACGGTTCTTAGATATACTACTGTTAACCAAAACAAGAACATCCCTAGACCTATAGATCTACAAAAGGTTACGGATACCGACAGCGTCATACCGAATACCTCCAATCACTCCTATCCTACATAAGATGGTCTCTATCAACCACATGATCCATTGAATATTAATCCCTCCCATCTCCCAAAAAGCTTCACTAGAAGAGACTAAACACATATTTGAAATTGCGAGAATAAACTAATATCCAGAAAAAACCATTATTGACTTACTCAGTAAACGGAAAAGAAGATTTCAACGGGATTCTCTCGCTAATCTACTCGAAAAGTGAAAGTGAATGTCAATGTGTTTCTGTTTTACGGTAGATTAGATCTATACTAGGTATAAAAGTGGTGCTGGTACACTACCTTATGGGACGCCAAATTTTTTCAAATGCCTGGCTGATATCCAAAAACACGGCTGAAACGAACTTTCTTTCTTCAAATTATTGTTTTGGGGAGTGGCATTCGGATTAAGCGAGATTTCTCTCCCACTCAGAGCCAAATTAAAAAAACAAGGGCATACGATATTTCAGCAACATAACCAATCAACTCAAGACTATTTCAGGCTCAACTAAAGACCTAGTAATAGTAATATTAAATTACAAAGCAGATTCTAGGAAACAAGATTCAGCTGAAAGCATCGAAGTTTATAAAACTAAAAATGGTTGACTCCTTAAATAAAGACCAAGGCAATGTACATTCTTCATTATTTAAGTTTTTAGTAAAAATAATAGAACAAATGAAACCATCCCTTCCTGTCACTCTAGCTTCGGAAATTACATTTCAAATACTAATAATAAAACAAATAACAATATTATGAATAGTAACAATATAATTACTCAACCCTGCACCTGTTTTATTTCATTGAAAAATTATGGACCATTCGAGCTTCAAAAAGTTCAAATTGCTGCCTGCGTGTGCTCCCAGTCAACGTTTCTTCACGCTTCATACGAATTCGTTTTACATCTTTTTCTAGCAGAAACGCACAAATGCGAAAGAGAAAGAAAAATTTGTTGACGATCACTGTTGCGTAGTGTGAGCACAGGAAATACAGCAGTTCTGACTGTGAGAGAAATAATAAAAAATCTACAAAACAAATTGCTTATAAATATACAAAACAAACACTAATTATCAGGCCGAAGCACTAAAAGAGGAATTCTCCATAGTTGATTTGCTTTTTTAAATAAATACACGCTATCTTAAGGGAAAAAATAGTGGGGCACTTACAAATCGGATTATAGCTCGAAAATCAAACATTTTTTTAACCTTTAATCACAGAGGTGAAACATACCAGTTAAGTTAACTAATATAAAAACTACGTAGGAATTAAAAAAAAATTAATTAAAAATAGTTTTTTAAAATTTTAATTTTTTAGTAAAACAACAAAAATTAACCTTTTTTATGACGAGCCTCCGACAATTTTAGCATCTTATTCAAAACGATTTTTAGCATACATGATTCAACAAAATCAAAAATTTGACAAAAATATATAAAAAATTAAAACTTTAAATCATTTAAAAAAGAAAATAAAAAACGAAAAAAATCAAACCTGACAAAACTGACAGAGTTTCAATCAAACCTAAACAAAGTTACGTAAACACAGAGATGACGTAATTTTTACCCCTGTACGTAAATTTTACGTCACCTCTGTAAATCAAATAAAAATTAGTTTTGTTTAAAAAACACGTAAAAATTTAAATTAAAAGATTTTCCTTTATTTTAAAAAATGAAATAGGGTTAAATAAAGATAACAAAAGCTGTAAATTATACCGGGTCTTCCAAAGCATGTGCATAAGCTTTTTAAGAGGAGAGGGGGCGTTATTTTAGAATTAAAAAAATTATTAACTAAATCGAATGTACTCTATCGATTGGTGATATTTTCAACTTCCGAGAAGGACCGCAAATCGGTTTTTAAACCCAAAAATTTCCGAAATTGGCGAAAATTGATATTTACAAATGGAAGAGTACTTTTTGATGCAAATTCGGACTCTATGTTAAAAAATAGGAAAGTATTCAGATTCTATGTTAAGAAATAGGGTCAAATATTGCCCTTGAATTCAAATCAAAAAAAATATCAATGTATATTTAAAAAAAAGCTCAAATAAACGACATGACTTAAATTTTTTCTTTAAAATACTTACATATTTACAGATGTGACGTAAAAAATCTTCTAAGGAAAAAAACTTATTCACAGAGGTGACGTATTTTTTACACCAATTTTCCGATTTCTCGTATTAAACTAACAAAAAGGGGTATTAACCAAGACTGACATGTAGAGATAATAAATAAAAATAAAATATGCGAATAAAAAAAAAAATTGCTTAGCTTACTGCATTTTTTAAATAAATTTTTGAAAAAAGAGATTTTTAAAAATTAAATATTTTATAGCAAGCCTTGCATCAATTTTTGATTTGCACTAAAAAAAATGAAAAAAAAATGTAATTTTTCAGTATTTAAAATTTTTTATTAAATGGGCGCCCATTGAAATTTTAAAAATAAAGCTCGCGAAGCAAAATAATTTTTTTTTTAAAAAATTAAAAAATATCTCAGCAATCTTCATTCAAATGAAATTTATTTTTAATAAAAATTTTTAAAAGCGAAATGTGTAAGAAAAATAAAAGAAAAGCCTACTATTTGAAAGTTGATATTTTGCCTGTATGATTTCGTTCTCGATGAAAAGGGCGATAGAAATAAAAATAAAATAAAACTTTAGACTCGAGTTAGAAACTCGAAATTATTTTTTTTTTCATATATTTATTTTCTTATTAAAGCGAATAGTTTAAGAAAGAACAGTAAAATTATTTAGAGAAAGAGCTTTATTTTTTTTTGTTTTGATTTTTGTTTTATAATTTTATTAGAATTTAAGACCAAAGTATTGGATTAAGCATATACATATCCAAAGACCAAAATGTGCATTTTTTTGTTTTGTTTTTTGCCAAAGTCTTTGGTTCCGACTTTCTGACCGCCGGACCAATCCCAAAATTTTTTAAAAATTATTTATATTAATAATTAATAACGTTTTTTCAGAAAAATATAATTTAAACACGTGATATAGAGCTTCGGCCCCAATTCCTTCGACCTCCGACTTATTGTCTTCATCACATTTAAATGCTATTGTAATGATGACTAAAAAAAATTTCAAGGTCTTCAGTCCTGACACTTGGGATGCCGGACCTCTTGTTTGCATCGTGCTTAGGAGCCAATTGTATTAAAGACCAGTTAAAAAAAACAAAAAAAAATTTTTGAGAGGATTTTGATAGACGGGACCCGGAACTGTTTTTGCTGGAAGCTCTTTTCACCAGTTACCACCTGGAAGATGTAGTTCTGAAACTGATTGATTGATAAAAACTTGCTACATGAACTTTAACTTGTTTGACTTAAACATAGTAATTAATAAATGAAAGGGCGAAAAAAAAATATTTTTTTTTAAACATAGAACGGAACACGTGAGTTTTAAATTTTAGTTTTACACGACTATAAAACCTGTGTACTTTTTTTATATCTTTTATCGCTCTTCTTTGCCTGAATTTAATTCAAACTAAAATAATAAAGCTCTCTGTACAAAATAAATAAAAAAAACGATTTTGTTTCTGAAGAGTTTTATTTTATTTTTTTTATCGCCCTTCCCATCGAAAGCGAAATCATACGGGCGAAATTTTAAATTTCAAACACTGAATTTTTTAGAGTTTTCTCTCTCATAGGTTTGAATGTATTGCACAAGCTCATTGAAGCAGTTCTGTGACAAGTCCTCATAATTAGTATTGGTATTGAGTTGTTACTAAAAGTTTAGTATACACAAAAAGATGATGCTTCAATCAAATGAAGGTAAGTATGATCTTAAATGTGAGGCGTTGCTGGAAAATGCACATACAAAAATAGAAAAATGTAGTAAATGGCATGTATTCAGAAAGACACAATATGATACGGAGCTCGACTTACGAAAAAGAAAATAAATAAAGTTTTTTCTAACAATTTTAATAATTTTTAATTCTGTTATCGTATCACAATGGGGAAATAAATTAGTTTAACTTATATGACCTCGGGTAGTAAGTATATCAAAAAGGATAGCCATAATTGTATGAAAATAAGAAAGAACTAAATTATTATCACATTACAGCCTTTTATGCTGGCTTTTAAAACTGACTTTTTATGACAGCAAAAAAAGCTGGCAAAAAAAGCTGGCAAAAAAAGCTGGCAAAAAAATTTCACCATAAAAATTTCACCGCTTTTTTTTAAAGCGCTTTTTTATTTAAAATTAAAATGTCGTGTAGTGAAAAAGTGATTTTGGAAAATTTAAGAATAATCCATTTTGTTCATAATGTAACAAAACGTTATGAATCACAAAACGAAAAGGGACACCGATAATTTTGGGTTAGGCCATTATTTCTGTGGTCGAAATCAATAACCGAGACGATATAATAGAGACTTTTTTTTTATACAATTTAAGTTTATATCGACCTAAGTTATTATTGCATATCGCTTATAATAACATACATTCACCATATATATGAACTTCAACAAAAACTTATGTCGAATTAAGCGTTTATTGCTTTTCGAAAATAATATTTTATAAAAAATTATTTAGAGTTAAGCCCTTATTGTATTTTAAAAGTACTGCCTTTTGGAAACTTATGTCAAAATAAGCTAATAAACTCAATTTAATACTGAGAAAACGAAATTATTACATATGTAACAAAGACTTATATCGACTTTAGAATGTTAAATAAAATTTTGTTGCTTTTTATAATCGCTTATAGCCTTTTGTCTTTAATAACTTCTTTAATATTATTCCTTTTAATTTTAAACCTACATAAACTTATTTATCTTTAAAAAACCTTTCTTTTGATAAAAGTATTTATTTAATAACTGTCCAAATTTTTTTTAGAAACATGTTTAAATCTTGAAAATTTTTCAAATTCCAATTACACGAAACAGTGATTTTCGACCTAAGCGGTTATTGATTTTGACCACAGATTTATAGACTGAGAGAAAACTGGTTTCTATTATTCAACATATTTACAAATTAAAAATTCTGATCCAGAGATCTTATTAAAAACTTTTGCATGTTTGATTCAGAGCAATACTTATGTTTTTTCATACCTTCTTCCTTTTTATTATATTTTGTAATCGAGCTGGTTTTGCTATTAAACAAGGTTTTGCTATTGTTTAACCAATTCGATTAATTTATTTTTTGATTTATTGCCTTATCTGAAATTTAAATATATCTACATATAATAATATTTATTTCGTAAAATATAGTTTACAAATTATAAAATAAATTAATAAAAAAAATATTTTATCTACTACCCATTTTGAAAAAATATATTTATAACATTAAATCTGACACTTCGTTAAAAACAAGCTGATCTTTGTCTGAAAAAAATCAAACTTCAATTGAATGTCGGCTTTTTTTATTTTTTTTTGTGCTATTCACAATTTTCATATTTCGAATTAAAAAAAAGCTTTCATAAAAAGTTAGCTTTAAAAGCGAGCATAAAAAGCTGTAATGTGGGAAGGCCTTTAGAATATGCAAGAAGCATAGTTTTAAACAATAACCTAATATTTTAAACATTTATCGAAATTGGCGTTTTTGATTTTAGTTTTTGGAAGGTTTTTTATTTTGCTTTTTTCGAACATGGATTTGTTGCCGCATTCGTCCACGTACCATGCAATTTATTTTCGCTATATTTCAAAAATTATTAAGCTGCAATTATTTCATTTTTGTATAATGGATACATTTAATGTTTAGTTGTTCTAAAATAATACACAATATATTTCAATAAATATAAATCTGTTTATTTTTAAAACATGTAGGTACTTACCAAATTAAATTTCAATATAAAAAATAGTGCAAGCGGTAATTGACATAGAGTTTTGTTTTATGGGTTATTATCACCAATATTATACATTAACGTCCTCCCTCACCACCTAGCTGAATTTATTTTTCATTTTTGAATTATGTTTTATTATTAGATAATTTACTAGATTAATCAAACATGGCAACATAGAAATTGGTATCTAAATAGATGAAATTTTAAATCAAATTTTTGCTTTTGATATTTGCGGTTCTAATAATTTATATTGTTTTTATTCTTGAATTTAATATTATGGAGCATGAATTCGAATAATTTTTGTTATTTATTACCTACTATCCAGTTAGAGAGAATTTTCCAGCAACATTTTTGTTTTGTCATTCATTCATCTAAAATTATCAAAAGATTTAAATTATTTGACTGAATATACTGCAGACTCTGATAAAACTCTTTCAAATGGAGACAAAATGTTGTACCAACAAAAAATTTGGTGTTGACAATAATATAAGACAATAAAAATGTTTGTATATAGCATCAACCCCACATATACAACAATACAAATAACGAATAAGTATCACAATCAATTGTATATCGACTGACAGAAGAATTTTGATTAGTCTTAATTATTATCATCAATTCAAAATGTTATAGAAAAGAGATAATAGAAGAATAAAACAGCCATTGTTAATGAGTTCTGTGCTTCACCGATATGTATATTTAGAGAAGACTATAAAAACTAATATAAGTGGATCGGCTTTCAATGTTTTTGAATAAGTTTTTTGTAACATAACAATATTCCACGTAAATGTAATGAAAACGTAAATACTTTCTAGTCTACATCAACACGGATATAGCTATAGATCAAAAATCAACAGTTGCTAATATTGTTTAAACTATTTCAAAAACTGTACACAAGGCAGTCATTTAGGGCCGCTTTTTTTTATAATTTTGGGTTAATAACGTCTAACATAACGCTAACGACATGAAAATCTTTAAAAAAATTACTTCTTTAGAAGATGCTATATACCTACAAGAAGATTTAGATAACTTAATTCGTCAGTGCTGTACAGATAATAATCTTCTTTAAAATGCGTTTTTATGTGCTAAAAATGCCTACTTTATCCGATTTGTTTTAATTATTTTTTAAATTATATAATCTTTCCAAAATAAGCTCAATTAAAGATTTAGAGACTTACTTTGATGACAAGCTTAGGTAGGTAGATAGGTAGAAGTGGCCATTCCAGTTTCTTCTGAAAAACCAATTAGCACTTAATTGTGTCTTTTTGATACCACGACCCGAGTGACCTATTTCATGTTGTCAGTTGTTATAGGTGGGCGTTTTCTTATCTACACTCTCCCCAGGGACTCAGTACTAGAGCCACCCTGTGAGATTAAGAAGGTTGATCAGATCTCCTATTTTGCTTTCACGCAATAAAACCTATATTGCTGGGGAAAGCTTCACCTAAAGTCCGGAGTCTGACTCTAGCTAATGCTGGACATCTGCAAAGGAAGTGTTGAAGAGTTTCTGCCTCATTCTCATCCTTGCAACTGCGACAGTGGGGATTGAAAGGAATACCTAGCTTGGCAGCGTGGCTTCCTATTGGCCAGTGACCCGTACTGATGGCTACTACTCTTGCTATATCTGTGTGGGATCCAGTTAAGAGTTGTTTGGTTTTATTAATATTATACGCGGGCGACGTTTTCCTCGAGGTCGCACAGGTATTTAGTCTATGCCCCCTTTCAGTCGCTCTGGCTCGAAAGTTGAATGGATGCGCTCCTTGACGACTCTCATTGAACAGTGAATGTCTTCCCCAAGGGACCTGTCGAGATTGGAACCTTGCCTTGCCAGTTCATCGGCTCTCTCATTTCCATCTATGTTACTGTGACCAGGAACCCATAGTAGAGAGATCGAGAACCGGTTATCTAAGTTTCCAATTTCGTTTCGGCATTGTTGCACCAGCTTAGAACAGATAGTGTCCGCCACCAAAGCTTTGATAGCGGCTTGATTATCCGTGAAAATGGTGACTTTTGTTTTGGTCGTATGAATGTTATTAAGGGTTTTAAGCGCTTCCCTAATTGCAAGCAGCTCTGCTTGAAAGAAACTAGCGTATTTAGGGAGACTATAAGATTTTGATATTTCTAGATCTTCTGAGAAAATTCCTGCACCTACTCCGCAGTTCATTTTAGATCCATCAGTGAAAATTCTTATATCATTTTCCCTTTTCTTTAAACCATGCTTCCAATCGGCCCTGGCAGGAAAACTTTAGGCTTTTTGTTGAAGTTCAGTTTAGGAGTGATATGATAAGCTTAACTTCTAATCACATTATTGTAATATTATCAAAAATGCCAATTACTAAGTTTTACAAAACGTTAATCAAAGGAATTCAACGATCCATATATGTTTACAAATCCTCGTGAGGCATGAATACAACCTAATTTGGAGTGTGCCAGTCAAATTTAGCCACCTTTCTATGAAGTTCATATCAATATAATTGAAGCAGTGTAGAAAATTTAAGATTGAATTTGCGAAGCTTCCAATGGTCAAATCCTTCATTCAATTAAAAACTTTGAAATTAAGACAAGAAGTGGCTGATGTTATTTTTCTTACTGAAATTATTAAAGGACACATTACCTCTCCGAATATTCGCAATAATGTTAACACTAGTTTAAACTATCGCTTACGTAATTCTCATTTATTTACATTAAAATTCCATAGGACCAATTACGGTAATTATGAACCAATTTATAGAATGATATTTTTCTAGACTTTCTTACACACAAATAAACATTTCGAGTAGTATTGAAATTCAAAAATAGCAATATTTAAGAATGTAGAAACGAAATAAATTTTCACACCATTTTTTAAGTCGAATTTTCCATCATACCTCTTTCAATTAAGTATGTCAAAAAATAATGATTCAGGGCTTAGAAATGATTCAAACTTATTTATAGAATACACGTTGGGTGGCGCAGTTCGATTCCCGACGAAGCAAAATAAAATGCTTTACCTCTAGGTCTAGTCTAGGATGAAATAAATGACGAAAAGTTATTGTTAGTACAATCTGGTAACAACTTAAAAAAAATTGAGAAGACCATTTAAAATTCCATTTAAGAAGACAATAGCAATAGTTTTTACACATTTAATTAGTCAAGCTAGAAATTTGCTAAATAAATACTGAAGACAATAGCAACAGTTTTTACACATTTAATTAGTCAAGCTAGAAATTTGCTAAATAAATACTCAAAAAACATTGTTGCAGAACCGTACTTAATTAACCACGAAAACGTAATATAATCTATCTAAGTTACTGTCAAGAACATAAAAAAAAGAAATACCGTAAATCGCTAAGTCCTCCTAACTCAAAATGTCGAATCTAGCATATATTCGTAATAAATTGACCATTGAGCACATTTATTATTGAGTTTACCCATTACCATGTAGAAAATGAAGAAGATGATGAACAACATTTGTAATGGGCACTGTAAGTTTTTAATTTTATCAGATAAAAGCGTATAACAGTAAGTTTTTGATTTGTTTGGTTTCATTTTAGCAAACAAAAGCATAGTTTCACAAAAAAAATTCATCTGGAAGCCTACTCTTTTAGACTCAGTGGATAATCTTGCTAATACTAAAATAAAGTACCTCTATCGCTTTGTAAAACCGAAGTAGTTCAGATAGTAGGATTCACTATAAAAAAAACTAGATTCTGTGGTATCATAAGGTATACCTCTTTGGTTTGGTCTACGTATGCAGAATTTGATAGCCATTCATATCTATCTACCTAAGCAGAAAAATTATGGCAGTTAACAAAAGACGTTAAGAAGTACAACAACATAAAACACTCAAAAGTGTTGAATTCGAATCCTGTAAAGCAAAAACCAGGTATTTACAGCGCAGAAGGTTTTATTAAGAAAAAATGATTGTGTCATTGTTAACATTCTAAGATTCTGTTATCATAAAGACATGATCAATACTTTATACCATGACATAATATATTCCTTCATCATCGACACTAAAAGATATAATATCCATGAGAATAACAAGCACATTTTCTAAGATTTTTTCTAGCAGCTCAACACTTTGTTTATACCTCGGTTACTTTTCACATTTTTCACGCCAATTTAGCGTAAGAATCAGCAAAAGATGGCAATTAAAATATCATCATTATATTGGTTGCGAAACATTGAATCATTAGACTCATTGGAATCATTGGAATCATTGGAATCATTGGAATTATTGGAATCATTGAATAATTGGAACCGTTGGAATAATTGGAATCATTGAATTATTGGAATCATCGAATCAATGAAATCATTGGATTCATTGGAATTATTGAATCATTGCAGTCATTGAATCATTGGAATCATTTCAATCATTGAATCATTATAATCATTGAATCATTGGAAACGATGAATCATTGAATCATTGGAGATCATTGAGGCATTGAATCATTGAATTATTGAATTATTGGAATCATTGGAATCATTGGAATCATACGAATCATTGGAATCATTGAATCATTGAAGTCATTGGATTCATTGAGTATGATAAAAAAGGGATTATTTCGCTAGAAAAGCAGCAGAAACCGAATACCGAATTTGTCGATTCAGAAAATTATATTTTATAACCTTATGAAAGATCTATATCTTCAAAGATATGAGATAGTGAACCAATACCTGTTCTAAGTTGACTTTGCTAAACGAATCTCTTATATGATTATTATTTTACTTTACTAAATGAGTTTAAAATTTGCAATCAATTTAATCAGTATTCTTAAATAGAATTCATGGCTACATGGGGTTTGTCAATCAATATAAAAATTGTAATATTTTACCGAGTTTTATCTAAATTTCAGAATACAAGTAAATTTTAAATGCTTGAAACTACCACATTTTCACTTAAAGAAAGTAAAAATTTTCATACTCCTGTGATTTTGAAAATGAAAGCAAAAATTTTATTAATAATAAAAACTCATTTTGGAAAACAATTTATTTAAGTAACAAAAAAATAAAAAAATTAAATATAATATCGTTGAGATGAATTGTTGCCTGCTGTTATGACGTAAAACGGATTAACAAATACAAAAAAAAAAAATATAAAAATTTCAATATACCTACATTGAAAAATTTCTTTTCTCTAAAGTTGTATAATATTACACCTATTTCGATTTTTTTTTTACTTACATTTACATACATTTCAAAAACATATCCACACGCATCTATTCAAGATAATAAACAAAAGTAATTTGCATTTTCTTACCATGACTTTTACTTTAGGTTTCAATTGAAAACCTATTCCAAAACAGATACAACCTTTTCGAAAAAAAATTATATTGTTTTGTTGTTATACAAAAGAGAGGTGACTATGTTTTTCTGTTTTTATTTTATTTGTTTTTTTTTTACATCAATTTTCAGAACATTTGTACATTTCTACAGGTACAGGATAATTTAAGTTATTTTCTATATAGCCATATCTATGGATGTACATTATCTGTTAATCTGATGTGCTTTGTTGTTTTATCATGTTAAGTAGAAAATTTTATGAATTTTATTTTTTGTTTGTTTTCTCTACTCGAGGGAAAAATTGTTGATAGCAAAAATATATACAATATAGATACAATGTTTATAATCTATTCTTATGGAAGCAAAAAGAAATAAATGTTAGCAAGGCATTAGCACAAAATTCCCAAACTAAATATTTTATTCATTTTTAAGCTAAACTCTATCCTAACTCTATCAAAAGTTTCTATTGTTTTTGTTGTGAAATTAAAATGTGGAAAACTAGCAATACCATTTTTGAAATGGCAGTTCTCTATTCCTTGCATTTATGCATTTTTGTAAGCAGAAAATAATAAAACACATTCGTTCTCTTTGTCTTTTCCACAACTTTCATAGAAATTAAAGTTTAACAACAAGGTAATAATTACAAAAATTATCTACATATTTATCGATTGGATAGAAATAACTAAAAAAAATTCAATTTCATATAAAAAAAGTTGTTAGAAGAGTATCCACTGAAAAGTACTTTTAGAGGTAATTTAGTGTTTTTAGAACACAACTTCTTCACATTCATTTTATATACTTTTATATTAACTCACCAGTATCTGCATGATTGGTAGGTTGGTTGGAATTTTTATTTAAGATTAAACCCAACCGCAAAATGAAAAAAAAATGATTTTGTTTGAATAATTTAATTATAGAGCTCAGAAATTTTGTACAGATGATCAAACAAGGAACTGAACACGGTACTCTTTTTTTTGTAAGTTGTGGAGTTCTAAGTAACCGGGACCTCTTAATATGTATTGTACTTCCCCGTCCATTTCAGAATTGCAGGTCTATGCCCTTGATAAACGCCATTATTGCTTTGATATCAAATTCAAAATCAGGCGATTTGTATCCCTGGAAGTGTTTGTATCTTTGGCGAACCCACGACGCGGTTTCCTTGTCCGCGCACCCAACAATAGCTTTTCCGTTTCTTGGCCTAAAAAAATTGAGTCACCGACCGTGTTCATTATATTGACTTGTATCTGGTCAACATTTTCTATCAAAAATTTCATATTTGGAAATACTGATGGAATTATTGCCAGGTTGATGGCTTTTACCACATCGCTGTACTTTTGGGTAATGGGCTTCTTTTTGGGTTTAACCCCGACCGTAAATGGTTTTTATTTTTTTGGAGGGTTACCTTTTGGTGATACCTTACCAGATCGATTTCTTTTTAACGGAGGTCGTCTTTTATTTTGAATTGGCACAGTTTTAGGGCTTCTTCTTGTGAGCTACCCTGAAGGATTAGATGCCGTAATTTTTTTTTTGCAGCACCGTTTAGGTCTGAATACTGCTTTACATTAAGATATTTCATACTATCTTGTAGGTCCGCTGTTGTGGAATTAGAAACAGTCTCACAGTTAGGCAAACCAGGACCTTGAGTGTGAACAGTATCTACGACTGTGGTGTTAAGGGAGTTATCATATTGCTACTCTATTGGTGATGGAGCCTTCTGGACTCCGTGGTGGGAATCTTCTGACTACGAGAAATTTTGATTTGTCTGAGGCCTCCACGACTCGTCGTTATTTTTTCTGTTGTTTTCTGGTGCGTTCAAAGGAGCACCACCCTTGTTTATTTTTATTTCTTGATTATCCATGCAAGAATTTATTTAGATTAAGGAATAGAGGTCGACCACCGCATAGCCTCTTACAGTGGCAAGGCTTATTTAAACCGGAGGCTAGCAGGTATCCGGAGTTCCGTCTTAGCGATCAAATTTTTACCCCTCTGATCATTTAGCCCTCAGCAGCCGTGTCTCATTTTGACTTGAGATTATTATTAGGGACTGATTAAGGATTGGGGTTAACCGTTACCTTATGCCCTGTTCGCACTAGTTATTTAGCTTCATTTTAGAATGGATTGCCCGATTGCCACCGCGTGCAGGTATACTAACACTTGAGTTGCCAAATTTATGAAACGAAAATATTGAAAATTTGTCGAACCGATTTTCATTATTATTATTTTAAAGGATAGATAATATTTAAAAGGAGACGTAGCGACAAATATTTATTAAAATAAAAATGTTTGTATTCAGATTCGGACTTTCTACATGTTTATTAATTCAAACCCTAATGTACTTACTTTCTTTCGAATTTTCGTATTTGTTCCAATAAGGCCGCGCTAATGTTATAACAGATAGGTACAGCATAGACAACCTTCGGTCTTATTAGTGTTTGGCAGCATATTATTTTAACCTGTTTACTAATATCTGTATTGTAGAAGAAGCTTTATGTTGTCATACATTTTTTTTTACCTTTATCTAATGAACGTTTTACATTATCAATGAAGTTTATGTTCCGATGTAAATGAACCCCAAAATATTTCGAAATATTACCCAATTATTCTTTGTTCTCGAGTATTAAAATAGGCGATTTAAAACTAAATTGTATCCACACTATTGCGAAAGGAAATGGTATTAATTACATTGATATTTTTGAATAATATTATATAGGCTATTCTTATCATTTGAATAGAGCAAAACAAATCAAAGACGAGCAAGACGAAAAATAAATAAAAAATTTTGTTTGTTTATTCAAAATAGCTATGTTGTATTTTATTTGAGATTTGGCAAAATTCGATAAAAAATCAAATTTTGCACAATATACTAAAATTTTTATGAGCTTTTATGGCTGTATTTAGAGAAAGGTCTTAATTAGGAAATGTCATTTGTTTTGTCCAAATATGTTAACTTCCTAGCTTTCTTTCAAAATATTTAAATCCTTCTCTTGCAAAATAGTCAATTTTCAACAATCGTGCTTTGAAAATACACTCCTCTTTCATTGCAAATTCAAATTTAATTTCATTTCAAATCAATTAAAATTTTATAGTGGTTTTATAAATGGTGTAATTGGTAACAATAAAGTGAAAAATATTGTTTTATATTTATTGTTTTTGAACTCTCTTAATAATACACAAATTAAGCTAAAAATGTGACATAAATTGTTACAATAGGATTTGGATTTATATTGAACTATTTCATCTTGCAAATAAATATACAAAATACACGGATTCAAATGATAATTGAAAAAGACAATCGAAAACTCTAAACCAAAATAAAAATCAAATCAGTCGACGAGTACAAAATTTAAAAAAAAAATGCATTTTATTATTTCAATTTTGAATATACAAATTCATATCGTTCCTAGTCACCTGAACATTTTAAAATATTTATAAATGGTTGTAACTACCTATTTTTGACACGATTCCAATTTCCGAATATATTTAGTTTTTTTTTTTTTGTGGAAATTTATAAACAATTGAAATTGAATACTGTCAAGGAGAAATATGATATGAAAATTCACCTCATAACTTCAACCCATTTTAATCTAATAAAAAACATATCACATCTTAAATTTTTTGCCAAAAATAAGTCCTTAAAACAGAACACCACAAAAAAATGACGGTATGTAAGGCAAAACAAAAGATTTTTCGGTTATTATATAAAACAGCAGGTGTATATAAGAAAAATCTAGAATATTTTCAACTAAGGAAGACTCATCTTTTTCATCTTTTCTTAAAATTACTTGGTATCATCATTTCGGTCATAAATTCAAACTTTTTTTTCATAGTTTTTATTGTGTTTGAAATTGTGACTCTCTTTTTTATATTATAGCCAAAACTTAGGTTATTAACCTTTGAGCACTTGCGTACCGTTGAAAATTTCAAAAAAAAAGCGTAGTTAAAGGAAAGGAAAGAAAAAAGACGAAAAGAACTGTGAGAAACAGCGAAGATTCAGGTCCTTGAATCGTTGAATGTCTTTACTTTTTTAAATCAAAGAATTGGTACCGAATACTATTATCTTAAAAACAGCTTTGAGCTTTGGAAGTACTAAACTTACCTTTTTTGCTCTACCCAAGTGGAAAATTATGGATAGGTCGTTGTTTAGTGCGTCGGCGATCATTATTCTTTTAGAATTGAGTGCAGAAGCTGTATCATAAGCTTTTTTCGAAAATCATATGATGCTAGTCGAGAGTGCTGTCGCCAGCAAAGCCATGGATTGGATTGAAAGTTAATTTGAATAGGTCTTTGATTTGAAGTTGATTTGAAGAGAAACATCAACTGAAACTTTGATAGATTGATTTAAAAGAAATCCTTTTTGAAAAGGTTGCACCAAGATAATAAGACCAAAATGACAAACATAACAGCAAACGCACCAGATTTATGAAGCCTGTTGTTGATCTTTTCGTATAGGCATGCCATGAGATTATCCATGGAACGGTGGGTTTGACTATCATGACTGACTTTACTATCAAGATATTTCACCTTGACTTTCCTTTGTATTCAATAGATATACATAGATAGTAATTGTGACTTAATATTTATTGTACTTATTACATTTAGAAGTTTTCGATGCCATCGAGACTTCGTCCAGCTATCGTGATCTTGGTCTACCTCTTGCTCTTGTATTGTACGGTACTGCGTCTAATATTCTTTTTGGCATCCTTTGATCATTCATCCTCACCACATGTCCTGCTCATCTTAGTCTTTGTGCCTTAATAAATTTAACAATATTGTGTCCTTCAATTCGTGCTTCTAACTCCTCGTTTGATCTGATTTGGTATTCACTATCGTCATTTATTTTGGGACCAAATATTTTTCTCAGTATTCTTCTTTCGAATACTTTCAATTTGCTTTGCGCAGAGGCGATATCGTGACCAATGAGGTTTTACCGAGGTGCGATTATTGCTAGTTGAAAACTTTAACCAATTTATTTTCGTCACTAATTGTCATGGTCCATGCTTCGCATCCGTATGTTACAACCGGTTGTATTATGGTCTTGTGCGTTCTTAATTTAATTTTCCTGGCTAAAATTTTTGACCTGAAAAGGCCTTTTTGTGCGTAGAAACATTTTTGTACTGCTGGAATTCTATCATTAATTGTCAGATGCATGTGATTTTTATTATTTATTAAGGCACCTAGATATATAAAACTATTTACTCCTTCAAAGTTATAATCCATTATTGTTGTGTATTGGGCGGATCGTCTTGTTTCCGTGCGCGCCATCTTCATATATTTGGTCTTAGCCTAGTTAATTTTTAATCCTACAGTAGCAGCTTCTTTTTCTGGAGTCAGAAATATTTCTTTTAATTCGTCAAACAATAGCAATTCCTACAATAGCAATATCGTCAGCATACGCATTTATTATAGATGATTTTATGAATATGTGTCCGCCTCTGTCTAAATCTTTTACACTGCTACCTTGCATTTAGTGTGTCTGAGTGTTAGCATACTTAAATTTGTCAATTTTCTTGAGATTCCCATGTTATTAAATACAGCTTCTACCATATCTCTTTTTATTGAGTCAAAAGCTTGGCTTTGATGACTTCCATTAATAGGTGGAGATTTTTGTTGTAATCATAGCATTTTTCCATGCTATGCCTTGGTAGAAATATTTGATCGGTAGTAGATCTATTTGGTCTAAATCCACTTTGATATTCTTCTAGAATATTTTCGGCTATACGTCTTAATCTGTTATTTATAATATTGAAGATAGTCTTGTACGCTGTATTTAATAATGTGATATCTCTATAGTTGGCGTAGTCAAGTTTATTTCCCTTTTTGTGCATGGGGACAATAATGCTTTTTCCCATTTGCTTGGCAGAATTTCTGTATCCCATATTGTACATATTAAACTATGTAGCTTGGAGATGAACATTTCACCTGCATTTTTAAACATTTTTGCTACAATGCCATCTTCTCCTGTGGCTTTGTTATTTTTCATTTGTAGAATTGCATCTTCTACTTCATGTATGGTTGGTATTCGTTCGTCTGTATATTCGGAAATCGTAATGTTGCTATTTATAGGTATCACAGTTTCCAATTCCACTGATTGTTCAATATTTAATAATTCGTCAAAATATTCTCTCCATCTTTCTAGTATATCTTTCTCTTCACTCAGTATTACTTTATTTTTGTTGTAACAAAATAGTGGAGATTATAAACATATTAGAAATATCAAGACCCAGTAAGATCAGATTTATAATTTTCTAAAGAACATGCGCATAAAATAATATATCAAATATATGTATTAGTTAACCAATGATATTAGGCAAGTGCATCAACTAGTATGAAGACTTTCAGAGGAATGGATGTTGTACCAAAAGATAATCAATAAACTTGTCAAATATCAATTATTTGTTGCACATAAATAGTTTTCAGATTTTATAATCACTTTATTCATCCGAAAAGCATTTGACACTGTCTTCTGGAATTTCAGATATAATATAACTTGTAAGTATGAAAGCCTAAATAAAAGTGTTGATTGATACAAAAATATGATCAATATCATAAAATCATCTAAATATCGCTAAATTTCGCGGCGTTATGGAAGAAGATTAAAGTGTAGTATCAGTTCGTCATCAGTTAAATATTTGACAGACCGAAATGAGTCACAAATGTTAACCTGATCTTTGTAACTAAATGGCTATAATTTTAAATTGTTATCATTATCTTAGGTAGACTTACCTTTTTGTACATTGGAGCTCCAATTTTTAATACATAAAATGTAACAAGTAATATTTTGACGAACATATTTAATTTTCAATATTATGGAAAATAGACTAATTAAACGTGGATGAATACAAATGTTATCAAGAACTTGGTGTTACTGATTAGCATAAAGTACGCGACGGGTTAGTATAGTATTGAAGTATATCGTCATCATCTTATACCTCTCTAGCTCTGGAAAAGCTTTGACCTTCATTACAATACACCTCCAAAAATCACGATCTTGCGCCACTTGCCTCCGTCTATTTGCATCAATACTTAAGCGAGGCTCATGTGATGATTTCATAACAATGTTTCGTTTTTCCGATGTCCGGCTGCTAGTCCCACAAAAAACCCCAACTAGTAGGACCTGCGGCATTACAGTCCTAGTCTAAGAATCTAATTGTTATTAGAAACTTAGTTGTCAATGGTCAGAGCGTGAAGGAATTAAACTGTTCAGCGACCGATCAATGTCTACCTTTTTTACCCTAATCCAAAGCATTATTTGACTTTATAGTTAGGTGAAAAAAATATAAAATATAAATAATATGCATTACAAAATGAATTATAATAATATGATTTAAATGCAAATTGTTAGAATAGAATCAACACTTTTTTTTTTTTTAAATATTGAAATTTCACAAAAATCGCTACTTTTCGACTGTATTTATTTAAATTCAAATTATTGTAATCGAGTGCACAAAAAACAAATTCCCAGGTCTCATTTTTTCCGACTAGCTACTTTACAATAAAAACAAATCCTATTTTTTTATTTGGCAAAAAGTTCAAGTCACGTACAATAGTTGTCAATTTGTCAAATATGAAATATTCGCGGAGATCCTTTCTGTTTTTTTTTTTTTTGCTTATTATTCTTTGTTTTGTTTTTATATCTATTATATCAATATTTTTTTTCTCATCTTCTTTTTTCTGTTGGAATATTTTTGTTCTTTTTTTTTGTTTTGCATATGAAACCACTTCTTGTCCCATAAATCAGAATGTTAAGCTAAATTTTAACCCTTTTTTTTATTTCTTATTCTGCTTTTCCTGATTATAATGTGCCATAATATGAAAACAACGATGCCATACCATTACATATATAATAGAGTGATATATGAAAAAAGAAAAAAAAAAACACAACAAAAAGAAAAATAAATAAAGAAAAAATAGATATCCTTTTAACGTTGATGTTGATTTGGCTGCAATATGACGCGATATTATAATTTGACCTCTATATCTGATGCGGTTTATGGTATAATTTTGACAGACTGTCATTGGTATCCATTTTCTCTACAGTAAAGAAATCAAAATTATAAAAACAAAAAAAAAATTCCAATCTTTTTGTTATGATGAATTAAAAACCAAAAATTTACATTTATTTTTTTCCTCTACTTGTAAAAATGATGTCAGCAACAATTTATTAACAATATATGCCAGTAGCAGTTAGTAGACCTTATCTAAAAAAGGGGTCGACTAAAAAAAGAAATATTTTGTTTTTTTTTTGTTTTTATTTAATATAATCTATTGTACATTTTTTTTGCAGTAATATTTTTATCAAATGTAAATATTTAAGAAATTCAAAAATTGTAATTTAAAGCTAGTAAAATTCATTCATTTTCAAATTATTCACTTTATTATAGAGTCAGTATGACTTTTAAATACAAAAATGAATTTAGGTTCTTTATTTATTGAAGACTTATATAACATTTCATTGTATTGCTAATAATCAGCCCAAAATGCATAAGAAAAGTTTAATAAAATCTTTAAATATACGCTCAAAATATCAATGCCCCATAGTTTTGGTGGCGAACAGACTTTAAAATGTTCACTGGAATTTACTACATTCTATTTACATTCTACTATGAATTCCTAATCAACATAGATGGAAATCAAATTTTTAACGAGCTGGATAAGTACAGTTCTTATTTTCACAGTTCGTCTTAGGATTAATTTCTGTTAAGGATTAATTCATGGTACCAAGGATGATCAAACACAAAGTAGTGTCGTCTATATACTTGTAGGCTGCTATAAAAATATGACACTCTTGTGTAATCTCAATAAAATAATTCAACTTATAATCAGGTTTCATATTGATGTACCAAGTATGGTGACGAAGAGTACAATATAGTCAAATTGAAATTGTGAAGTCAAGCTGTGCATTCTTACCAGTTCTCATTATCAAAGCAGAAATTACGTTAATAAAAAAAAACTATTCTTGAATGGTTCATTTGCCCAGTACTAGCTAAAGCCAAACTCTGAACTTTAATTAAAGACTTTTCAAATAGTATAACATATAATATATCGGGAAATAAAATTAGGCACAAATTATTATCTACTTCTAGGGCTACGTGTTTTAGATTTGAATTCCAAATAATGATCAATTCCCATAAATGATAATATAATACCCATGAGAATACCAAGCATAATTCTAAGATTTTTTCTAACAACCCAAAACTTTGTTTGTACCTACCCTCTCGGTTACTTTTCAAACTTTTGACACCAATTTAGCGTAAAAATCAGTAAAAGCTAGCAATTAAAAGGTCATCATTTTGTTGGTTGCGAAACATTGAATAATTGGAATCATTGAATAATTGAATCATTGATTCATTGGAATCATTGGAATAATTGGGATCAGTGAATTATTAGAATCATATAGACTCAATGAATTATTGTAATCATTGAATCATTAAATTATTTGAATCTATGACTCATTGAACCAATAGAATCATTGGAGATCATTGCATAATTGGAATCATGATTATTGAATCACTGAATCATTCGAATCATTGCAATCATTAAATCATTGGAATCGATGAATCGTTAAATTATTTGTGATCACTGAATCATTGGAATCATAGAATCATTAAAATCATTAAAATATTTGAATCTATGACTCATTGTCTTGAATCAATCGAATCATTGGAATCATTGAATCATTGCAATCATTGGATTCATTGAATCATTGGTATCGTTGAATCATTGAATCATTGATGGAGATCATCGAATAATTGGAATCGTTGAATCATTGGAATAATTGAAATCGTTGGTATCATTGGAATCATTGGAATCATTGGAATCATTCGAATCATTGGAATCATTGAATCATTGAAATTATATGCAAAAACCGACTATTTCACTAGAAAAGCAGCAGAAACCGAATTAATCGATTCAGAAAATTATATTTTAAAACTTTATGAAAGATCTATATCTTCAAAGACACGATACAGGGAACAAATAAGAACAGGTGTTGACTAAATTAAACGAGCCTCTTATGTACATTATTAGAAATGACATAACACTGAAATCCATATTTATAATACACAATAGACCTCTACAATAGGTCTGCAAGGAGAAGAGGAGCTTATCTTTTTTAAGCCAACGAAATTGCCGCGAATTATGTTTTTTCGCTTCCCGAAATGCTAAATTATTTGTAGGATTTCCATAAAAATTTGATTTGATTTGATCTCAGATTCATCCAAAATATTCTTTAAATATCTTTGTAAGAATATTATAGTGTAATAGTTACAGAATAATAATTTTACAAAATGTAATACACAAAACTACCATTGAAGCAATTTAGTTATATAAAATAAAAAATAGTTTTTATTCCATAGTTCTTATCCTGACTCAAATAATTCTAAAAAAATTTATAACGGTAATGTTACCAATAAGCTATTTAAATTCATAATTCTCTTATGTCACATCTCAAACGTAACACCAGACGTGTTTCAAAATTTATGATAGAAGGATAAAAAATTATTTTTAGAATATTATTATTATTATACTTCCTCCAATGTCATATGTCAAGAAGACATTCATTATCTTAAGGTTAAATATAAAATATTTAAATTTTTTTTTTGTTATTTTTATATATTTAACTGCTTGTAACTTGCTTATGAAAATACTTTCTCTTCTTAAAATAAAATACATTGACACTTATATTAAAAAAAAAAACAAAACAATGAAAATAAAAAAAAAAAATTATTATTTGAATAAAGTTGTAAAAATCACTTAAAAATTACATTAACAATTCACAAAAATTTCGAAGTACAAAATGTCTACATAAATTTTTTGAATTTCTCAAAAATATGAGAGTGAAATGAAAATAGGTTAGAAAACAACAAAAACAAAAAAACTGTTATAATCTTCCTGGTACTCTTACTAACTTCTCTTACTCCTCACTCACCCAAATTGTAGATACATGCTGTAAAAAAGCAAATTTTCTTTAATACGTTAACGCATTTCCGTTGAGATTTTTATGAGCATTACATATTTTTAGGTTATAAAAAATAAATAAAAAAAAACAAACTTGTGTATTTGTTCGTCCTTGATAAAGAGATGTTGTTGTATCCTTTGCGATTTACTATATACATTTCATTCATGTTAGTATTCCTTGCTGATTTTTTTTTTTTGAATTTTTTTATTTTTGTTTTTCGTCGAGGACATTTTTAGTCGTAAATGTGTAAAATGATCGTAAAAGAATAAGCCGCATCTTCATTTGCAATAAAATGATTTTCTTTTATGAGTTCTTTACCGTTTTATTTTTTTTATTATTTTTTGTTTGTTGGTTTTTTTTTTGTTTTTATATTATTTTTGTTCTATTTCCGTATTTTTATTTAATAATAGAAATGTGTTGTGAATGAAAGTATCATACTACTAAAATTACGCTTGTAACACGTTTTGATGCAACAAAAGTTGTTGTATTTTATCGATATTAAGTTTTTTACTATGCATGTAAATCAGGCTATGTTCAAATTTTAGTTTTCGTCATACATTTAATTAATTGTTTTATAGCAAACGCAAAATTATACAATAGAGGTTGGTTAACATTTGTTAAAATAAGGATAACAAAATGCGTGTTAGAACAGGTTCTAATATATAGAAATTATTTTTACTGATATGAGATTTAAGTTTTAATTTAACCTTCATTTGTGTTGTATAAATTGAAAAAAATAGAAGAAATGTTCTATTACATTCTAGTAGTAATACGATGTTCGAAATTTTTTTTGTTCTTTTCCTGTAAAGGTAAGTAAGAAGTGAGAAATGCAGAAAATATTGTAATAGAAGTTAAGAAATTTAATGAAGAAATAATTTATCAAAGACAGTAAATATAGCAGGTATTCAAGAACATGCGTGTTGTTTTTAAGGAGGGAAAGAGACGTTATATTATAATTTATTTAAAAAAAATGTATTAACCAAATCGAGTTGCTTATCGATGGTGATATTTTCAACTGAAATCGAAATGTTGTTATTAATTTGGTTGCAAGTATAAATATTATGAAACACAACAAGCCAATCCCATAGTGGATAAAATCAAAAAAAAAATCTTTTAAGAAAAAGTGCTAGTTTAAGTAAGTAATTAGGACGTGGTAGAGTTGACCTTTTCTGGAAAAGCTTATAGCACTTAATTGTGCGTTTTCAAACCAAGACTCGGTATTTGTTGTTGTTAATTTCTTTAGGGACTCACTATCCCGTAATCACTTTCTGAAGAAACTCAGTACTAGAGCCACCCGCTGCGGATGAAATGATTTATCAGATTACCAATTTCGCTTGTCGGAATAATACCTATATATTGTTAGGGAAAACGATACCTAAAGTCCAGGCTCTGAATCTAGCTAATATTGGGGAGCTGCAAAGGATATGTTCAATATTTTATGTCTCATTTTATTTTTTGCAGCTAGGACAATGGGGATTGAACGGAATACATATAGCTTAGCTGCGTGGCTGCCAGTTGCAAATCAATTCAGACAAATAACGACCATCATAAAAAATCATCATAAAAAAATCATAAAAATAAAAAAATCAAATTCTTTATTTATGTTATTGCTTATGGTAAGGGCTTTAGCGTTCCCTGAACAATGAGGGTTACCCAGCATACCATTGAAGAATATCCTGAGTGTTATCACAAAAACAGATATTCTTTATGGCACTGATTATCATATTAACTAATAAACACGAGCTATCACAATAAGCCCATTTGAGGCTGCTGTGATATAGAGGACAGATTCCCTCCCAATATTTAATATCTAATCTAATCTAATTTTATTTATTTCACTTTATTGTTTTTCGATACTGCAAGTTTTTGGTACATATTTTTCTTTTATCAATTTATTTTATCAAATTTCTGGGTTATAAATGGAAGCGTATCGAAGTCTCGTCAAACAAAATCTCGTGGTTTTATAAATCTCATTTAAAAAATTTCGCGAAAAAATAGACAAGTATTGGAGTAATCATGACGTTGTATTGAAAAGTTTAGTAGGGGCTTTGGCGGTAGTTTTAAGTTAAGTAAAATATAATAATTTAGGGTATTAATTTTAAATATTTCCGTAAAATATTTTTCCAGAATATTTACCTAAATCATTTTTATGCGTAGCCGCTGTTGAGCAATAAAAAGAAGATATCTCTTTTCCCGAGGATTAATCTTGCCACAGTTTTATGAATTTTGAATTGATTGATTTTTTTTTGTTGTTATTTTTTGTGGATTTTTATTTCTGGATATCGGTTTCTGAATTTGCTCATTAAGTCGATTTTAGTCGTTCTTATTTTTTGGAGAATAAGAAGTACTTGCAAGTTTTGTATTATTTTATTTTTGAAAAATTTGGTTAAATATTGTACATGCTATATCCGAGACTATTATTGATATTACTAATAAATATCAAGATTGTTTTAGAAAATCATAGATTATCAACATTTTTTTCCATTTTTCTATTAATCTTTATTATGCTCAAAGTAAGATGTGGATAAGAAAACTAATTTAAGTTAGTTTATTGAAAAAACCGTTCGCTATTTATTGAATAAGATTTTTACTAAAAAATTTCATCGATATTTTATCACAGTATAATTTAGTTAACTGAAAAGCATCAAAAGACGCTTCACAAAAGGCTTAAAGAGTGTTATAAATATTGGTATCATATCTTATTATATGATTGCTATTGTATTGATTATAAATTAAAGACAAGCCGACAGGTCGCTAGTAACTTTATTACTTTTAAGTTCCGGTTTGAGATCCCATTCATAGCATGGGCGTTTAATCAAAGTTTTATTGTAAAATAATAAAATATTATAAAAAATTTATAAGACTGTATTCTGATAATTACCTAACCCTTCTGCACATATTCAAAGTATACCCTGTTATATACAATTTGTAGGGCGAAATTACCATTAGTAAACATTAGAAAAGTGAAAAAAATTCATTTTAAAATTGTTTTATTTTCATTTTTATTTTATTTTTCGTTTTGTTTTAAAGCAAAAATATATAATTAGGTAAATTTAATTAAGTAAAATTTTTAAATGGTTTGGCAATTACAACAAATTATTGTTCTGATACTGTGCTGTTTACAAACATATTCAGTATTACAATATGTTAAATATTTATTTGAATTTTTGGGTTGTTGGCAAAACTAGCAGAGCGTTGTTTTTTTCGTAATGGAGTGCAGGAAGAAGTTGTAACAAATTGGTTTTCTTGATAAGTACTAACTAAATTCTTAAAAGCATTACCATAATGTAATCTTTTTCGACATAAAATATATTTCTCTAATTAGTTTATTTCCTAATAGTTCAGACCAGTAAAGCCTTCTTTTGAATAATTATTATTATTGTTACAAATTGTTTTTATTTTCGTCCATTTGACGAACACAGAGTATATGCAAAAATAATTGAAATATAACGCAACTGAACATCGTTTCACAGTTTGGTGTTTACATATTTGGTAAGTAATCGATCTAATGCATCAACTCCAGCTTTTGTCCGGTTATAGTAGTGGCTTTAACTTTTATTCGTCTGTAGTGGCTTTTACTTTTATTTTTTGATGTCTTTGATGTCATCTTTGTGAAATGCGCTCAGTAAATTAAACGATTTATATTTTTTGTGATCATATAGGATACAATTATTGTTGTATCTTGAATAAATGCAGAGTGGTACATCGTTTTTTTTTACTTTTATTATCCTTTGGAGGGACAAAAGTTTTTTGGTTTTGTATTGGACTTTCATTGTTGTCACTTCATAAGTTTCTAACAATCACACCATGTGATTTATAAATGCTGGCCAATAACAAACAGAAATAGCTATTTAACTTGACCAAACCAATTTTATCCCAAGATGTATTTTTACATATATTCTTAATTCTTTGAGATTGGTTATTTGCACATATATTTGTGTTATGTCTTAAGCTGGATTTTCATTGGCCAATATTTAAAATCTTAAAAATTTTATCGGCTTTAAAAAGGGAGATAACATGAAATGACATTATTTTTTTTTGAGAGCTCAATGCGTACAACAAGAACAGAAAATATCATTTATCGGGGATATTTTCATAAACATTGGGAATATTTTCAAAAAATTTGGGAATTATACTTTGATAAAGTATATTTTTTAAAATTTCTGAGATAGTTTCTTTACACTGACAACACTTTTTTTGAGTAAATGTATGTAAAAAAATAATTTTTTTCAACAGATGGTTTTAACGGTAGAATTGTTGTTTTTTTGTGTATAAAATAAATTTACCAAATAGAAATTTAGAGAATTCTTTGCAAACGGTCTATTTTTTTCTTACATAAAAATTCAAAAAGCTATCTCCCTTTTTTGAGCCAATAAAATTTTTAAGATTTTAAATATTGCTCAATGAAAATCCACCTTTACTCTTGTGATATAAAAAAAAGACGATTTGACGTCAGTGATCAGTAAAATTGCGTATCTATTTGTGGCTGTCATGGTTTTAAATATATAATATTTTCCTTATAGTTGGCATAAAATGTATTTATATTTCGCTAAATAATGAAAATTGCATCGCTAAATTGAAATTATGATATTTAATGATAAACTCTAGTATTATGTTAAAAGGTCAAAATGACCCAATTTTTATAATTAAACGGAAAACAATTAAGTCTACCCCAAAGACAATCTACTAACATTTTTGGCTTTTATTTTGCTAATACTTAGATATTCCTGTTAAAATTGTTGACAATTTAATAAGGTTTCATCTTGATATTATTTACCAAAATAGGAATTTTTCACATTTTAGCTAAATAATTGTGTCAAATATTGACACAATTTGTGCAGAAGGGTTAAATCAATTGAAGTTAACACAATACTCATAAAGCATAAGGCAAATAAAAAATATTTCCAGTAACATAAATAATAGTTACATAAAAATAAAAACATCCGTCAATCTTTTCAAAAAATTATTCGTTAATTTAACCGCTGCAATCAGCCAATGCAAAAAGTAATAGTATTTTCCTGTCATTATTCCCTATTAAATTATTTAGTAGAAGTCACTTGTTAGTTAGCTATCTGGAATCAAAAATAACCGAATCGTAACCAAAAACTCGTTAGTTGACACAACCAAATTTAAAAAAAAAAAAAAAAGTTCTCATTATTCCTTGTTACCAATTTTACACTTTACAATTTTTCTCATCCGTTTTATGTCTGATATTCTTTTTTTAACGTTTTTTCTTTTGTTTTCCTTATTTTGTTTTTTTTTTTTTTTCTTCAGTATCCGTGTTTATCAGCTGGGCTTCCTGTTTGGAGATGTTCTGATGTTGAATTATGTTAAATTTACAATACAATTTTTCATAAAATTGCATAAAATAAATTTATATACTTTCATATACATATATATATATATATCTGTATAATATAAATACATAGAAAAAAAGCATGTAACCGGAAATTATTATTTTTGTTGCGTTTTTAAATACACAAACACACAGATTATTATGATATAAGTATATATTCATAATATAAAAGTGAAAAGGACTTAACCATTGGTGTGTTTATATTTAATAAGAGAAGAAGAAAAAAATATACAAAAACAAAATAAAAAATTAGTTTTAAAGGTTACACAATCTAATCCTAGAAGCGAATCAAACTTAAAAAAATACTTTTTTTTTTTTTGTTTTGTTACCTTTTAATATGTTTCATAAAATTTATAAAAGGATGAAAAATAATAACAAGATACAAGTATAAGAAAATAATAATAAAACAGCAACATAGCAGCAATGTAATATTACGTGTACATGTGTATGTGTATGTATAAAAAGGATATTAAATTCTAAGTGCTCTTTAACTATGTACCCATGCAATTCTGTTAATATGATGATTTGTGCTAAGGATAGCAACAACCTTTGGTCTTAAAATAATTACAATAATAATAATAATAACAAAAATAATAACAAAATAAAAATATTAATTTGAAAATTTTCCATTAGGTAAAAGTCACAGTGTCATTTTATTGCGAGAACATTTTTTTTTGACAAAATATTTTGATGAAAATTTATAAAAAAAAAAAAAAAATTATGTCACGTACGATGAAAATTCGTAATTTTTTTGAATAAATCGTATCCTTCAAATTTTAGGTTATATTAATTTTTTCTTTTTTGTTGTATTTTATAGCTTGATTATTTTTTTACAAAAGCCTGTGTTAAAAAGTTAACCTTTTGTGCTATAACGTTTTTTTTCAAAAAATTTCTTTTCCTATTATGTTTACTTTTGACGTCGGGATTATATTGGCGTTATTCCATTTTAATATTGAAATTTTTAGAGCCTTGTTATGATAATCTGATTTCTTATTTCCAAATAAAGTTCATGTATGGGTTAGAGTTGACCAAATAGCTTTTCATGACCTATGGCCCCACGAATGCGATTAAATGATAATAATGAAACTTATCCAATTGAGCTAATATAAATGAACCTTAGCTAAATTGTTTGACTTAAGTTTTCAATTGACATGAAGTTTCGATCGTATTAAATTGTCAGAAGAATGTCGAATATATAACAATATTATAACAAGTCGCATAATATAATTGCCGCTGCATCAAAAATTTATTACTATTCATAATTGAAAAAAATTAAATAATTAAGTACTTATTTGTTTTCCGGACGTAACTGGAATGTCCACTTCTACCTACCTAGCTATTAACTAATGCCTACTTTTTTATAATAATTCCTATATGTACATATTTTATTTATTTTTTAATTCCAAATCTATCGAAGAACACCTTAACTGCTTTTACACGGAGATTTGTAATACACTATTACATACTATCCATGGCTAAAAAAATGCTGAACATTGATGAATCAGTGCCAGGATATACATGGTGAACCTACCTACATGATACACCTACTGTTCGTCCTCTAAGTAAGTAGTCACATACCATAGTTTTTTTTCTAGAATTATTTATAGATTAATTAAATGTAATAAAAAACAATATCTATCGTAGAGTAACTACGGCTTCAGAATAGTATAGATCCATTTTATTTTAGTGCTAATGAAATTGTATTACAAATTAATTTCAAAGAATAATTGCAAAAACTGTTTACAACACCCATGCTTTGAGCGGGATTCGAAACCGGAACCCTCTGATTTGTAGTCAAATGACATAACCATTACATCATATAGATAGACCAACATATAGAGCTATTTGATATGTACAAAAATGGTTTCGGGCATTATTCAATGTCAACCGATTCAATTTCCTAATGTCGATTCCTTTATTATTTTAATTCATACAAGTATTTTATTACACTCGGATCAAAACTTCTATATTACGATAATTAGCTTGACATCATGAATACACATTCATAGTGGTTAGAAGAGTTTATTTAGAGTATAATTAGAAAATATTCACTTAATTTGAGTTATACATAATTTCAGAAGATGGTAGATTAAAATGCAATTCAGATTGGAAAGTTACACACACTGAAGATAAGATAAGAAGATCATGTCAATTTTCTACTTCTCGAATAAATACGCCCGATCGTATGTTCAGTAATTCACAAAATTACTTTGAACCTTGTTGAGTATAATTTAGTTCACATATTGACGATGTGATGATCGTTTTATTTTAAATAAATTAACGTGAAACCTTGTTAATATAAAATCTCTGTTGACTGAATCTTGAATTTCATCATTTTATTATTTTGTTTTAAAACAATAATTTTTATTTTTATTTTATTCTTTTTTTTTTTTTTGTGTTCTATTTGTCATATTTGAAATGAGTTGATGTTGAAACGCAGAAAAACAAAATCAGAAACAACAACAAAAAGTGAGTAAAATAGAGTTTTTATAATAGTAAAAGGATTAAATATTTTACGGGACAGGATTTTAATGTTAAAAGATTTTTAATGAAATTTTTACACATTATGTCTAAAGTTAATTAAGTGGGTACCATGGTATAATAATTATTGTTAAAATGATGGTAGAAAAAGAATGGAAATAAAATTATTATAATATTAATTTATTAAAAAAAAGAAATATGCGAACTGTGTTATGAATTTGAAGTTTCGATGTGTATAATATTTATTGTTCAATTCTTTAATTTAATAACCATAAATTATTTATAAAATGAACAATAATACTTTACAAATACAATGCATCAATTTAAGTCAATTTACAAATACAAAAAATTAATGCTAATTTGCTTCTGGATATTTGAATCATATTAAATGTGTCATTAACCAGCAAATTATTAACTAATTCTATAATAATTATATAAATAACTATTTATTATATTATAAAAAATTAAATAGTTGAAATAGTTAATGTTTTCTAAATATTGTCTGGTATACTGCATCTTCTTAAAAAAAGGTAGAACAAAAATAAATACAAATTTGTTTTATTACAGATATATCAGGTGGGTAATAATGCATCCGCATGGTTTATTTGAGCTCTTCAGCTAGAAATGAAAATAAAACACAAAATATTTTTCACGATTTAAGGAAGAATTTGAAAGCTACAGGTTGCCATAAACCAAACTAAACCCAATACAACAATAGAAGCTTTGAGAGAGGAGTTAAATTTCTACTCCATAGGGCAGAGAAAAAATGCATTATCGTCAAGGCTAATAGCCAGGGTAAACTTTGTCTACAGTATCCGTTTCACAATATAATATTCTCAAATATCATACAAAACAATCCTTTCTGAATAAAACTTCATCCATAGATAAAATTATCGCTCTATTGATCCACTTGAGTTCGATCTGCATGTCTCCCCTGGGTCATACAACACCTGTAGACCAACTGAAAATCATATATACATAATAATTTATCACTGTATCCCAAATTAACTACACCTTCTGAAATGTACAAGCCACATGTAAATTGAACTAAAACAAGTCACTTCCCACGCATTGCGAAGTATTCGCAGATGCATCAAAAGGACCCACGGCGTAGCCTGCACGATAAACAAAAATTAATCACTGTAGAAGGCAGAAACCCTACCTAGGGGGATCTTCTATTCTCACAGCTGAGCTTACCGTCATATACAGACCAATCCAAGCTACTGAAATACAAAACCAAAATTTCATAATTTTAACTGGCTGAGTTCAATCAAACTAATGGAATAATCACTACAACAAATGTTTAAATGTCATCATATATCAGAAATTGCATAGCCAAAAAGGCAAACTGGTGGTGGGGTGACCTAAATGTCAAGCCCACACGACTATGATTCTAGGATACTCACCCTCCCATCTCATAAACATTTTTTGTATAGATCTTTGTGGCATGTATTAATTGTCCTGAAATACAAACCATAAAACACATTCTTACAGAATGCCCATCTAACATTGCAATTACATCTCAATACAGCCAATACAACTACGTTTATTCCTAAACAAAGATCATATTTCCCTAATTGAATCACACATTTCAGAATCTGGAACTATATTTTTAGCAAACCAATACAAAGATACAAATTATCATAATTATTTAACGAATATAATACAACTTGGAACCTTAATTTGGTTATGCATTTTCTAATCTATTAGTTACTTAGCATCTGTTTTTTAGATTTTTAGAACAAGGCATAATATAAAATTTTATAGTATTTAAATAAGATAGTTCTTAAGTCTTGCATTGTTATGTTTAAATGAAATGTATTCAATTTATGTATTTGCCAAAAAAAGGCCCACATCTCGAAAGAGAAAAGGACCTGAAGTTGGCCTATCGCAGGTCCACTGGTCAATAAATAAATAAGAAATAATTCAATATTACAGAGTGCTTACTATAGTATGCACTTAGCGAATAATTTTCTTTATGTACAAAAAGATTTAAAATTTGTATGGAAAACAGCTATTAAGGTATCAGACATAGAGTAAATATAATTAAATGACGGTCTATAATGGAATACTTAATGGAATCAAAATGTTTTGAAACAATCTTACTTTTCTGTAATTTATATTATAATCTGCTTTCTCAATGCAGACTTTCATGCTTCTTCTCGAAAAATTTGTAATTCAAATTTCTATTCAAATTTCTTTGTGCAACTATTCTAACGTTTGAACGGTTGTTTGGACTAGGTACAAGACTACCTATTATGGCATGGTCGAAAACTAGGTTGCACTTAATTTTTTATCTTCTTCTTCTTAAATATATCATTCAGTGTTGTGCCACTTAAACTATACATTATGTAGATTACGTTATTTTCTACACGTAGACAATGCACTGTAGACAATATAATTATGTCTACTTAATTGAGTAGACAATGTTTACAATTAAATAGTAATGAATTACAATTAAGTTAAATGAAAATACTGATTTTTTTACAAAAAAAAAAAGAAGCAAAGTTATATTATTATATAAATTATATAGTTTCCTGCATATATCTGTCGCTTCGAGGACGCTACAATACATATTATACAAATTGTTTTGATCTGTGTTTTTAACATAAAATAAATAAATTTCGCTACCCAAAGTGCATTAAATATTAAAAACAAATAAAAGTAAACAAAGAAGACCAAATAAATATTCTGAGACCAGTAGGACCCACAATAACATAAATTTGAAATGAAAACTCTAATGAAGGAAAGAAAAAGCTAGAATTTATTTTCGCCGAGTTACAAGTCGCGGGTTACATGTCTAGTTTTATATACTTATTGTAAAATGCGTAACATAAATTTAATCCGAGTCA
This sequence comes from Argyra leucocephala, assembly GCA_963942445.1. Lineage (NCBI taxonomy): Eukaryota > Metazoa > Arthropoda > Insecta > Diptera > Dolichopodidae > Argyra > Argyra leucocephala. Next base: position 65,100,604 of record OZ012678.1, on the reverse strand, counting down.
TGCAGATCCTCCGTTTCTTGAAACACTCCTACGATTGACAAGTATTAATGAATTCACGTAATTGGTAAAAAAAGTTTTTTTTTCCAAATTTCCTATATATTGATTTGATCATTCCAGGATCACATGGTTTAATCCAAATTCTACATTAATCAACCAACAAAATTTTCAAAATCAACTTGCTTAAATTCTTTTAAAATAGATGTCACTTGACACATTAATTTTTTATTTACAACATCTTTTGCAAATAGATTGTTGGCGTAGCCTGTTACAGTTACTATATACCACTACTTTGAGACAATTTTCCCATCTGTTTATGCTACTGTCGAATACGAATAGCATAAACAACAGTAGGAATTCAGATCCTTTGCGATATCAAAAGACTCCACAACAATTTCAGACCATTTCACAGCTGCTTCACATGTACTGTTAAGCATGTAAAAAAGAAGCTCGATCTCTGATAGCAGTATATGCAACATTGAAACAATCGTCCTATAATTGATCGAACCATCTTTTTACCCATCAATAAATAAAATTGATTCTAAACTCATAATAACCTTAGCTGACATAATCCATTTTTAAATGCTTTATCAAACCAAATTGATGACAGTGTTTTCCTACTTTAGGAACTTTATTTAATACGCTGGCCGATTTTTTTTTAAATAAAGTTCTTGAAATTAAGCGAATCTACTGGAAAAATAATTATTGTTTACATCATATAGTTGGAATTGTTTTTATTCTGTACATACAGTTTACATTGTCTACAGTAAATTACTTGTTTTACATTAAAGTCTACTTCAAAGTGTAGACAATTAAAAATTACGTGTAAAGGAACAACACTGAATTATTATTTACTATTTTTAAATTACAGTCTAACTACCTATATGGGGTGTTTTACACCTTGTCAAGTTTTGGTACGTACACAGAGAGAAAAGATATTCTAATTTCAAGAAACACCGATTCATAACATATGAAATTTTGAAAAAATACATATTTAAGAATTTTAATCTTGATACTAGTAAAAAGAAACTTAATTAAAGAATTTTACTCTTGTTTTATGAAAACATAAATTTTCTTAATTTATGATTCGATTCTTAATTTAAGATTTATTTTGATTCATATTTTATGAAATTTTGTATTTGATTTAAAACCATAATTACAGAATTTATAAAAATATATTCATGATTATAATTTAAGTAAAACATTGTCTTGACTTTTAAAAGTTTTGCTTGAATCATGAAATTTAATAATACACAAATTATAACTTATTTTCTAAAAATAGGATTTTCTAAAAATGTTTGACTTTAAAAATAACTTTAAGAAACATATGCAGAATAGGTGAATTTCATAAACATAATATCAATTTAAACAAAATAAAATCTTGATTTCTGAAAATTTAATTATTGATAGTTGACTCAAATTAAGTTTTTTTTTTCACAAATTTTATATTTAAGAAAATAATAATCAAGCTAAAAAAGAACGCCTGTGACTCCGTTAAGCTTAATAAACTATAAATGTATTCAGTCTGAATAAAGCTTTGGATTCAACAAGTTTGTTTTTATTTATGTGAAGTACTAATTTTCAGTGATAAAATAAAATATAATTTTCAAAATGAATACAAGCTCAGAAGAAATAATTACTTATTTTAAAATATCAGATTTAGGAGTAGATTTCTATACTTTAAAATTAATGAAATAAAGTATAGCTATAAAGAAAAGACTGTGTTGGTCTTGACGAAAAATTTAAATCAAAGTAAATTGAATTGTCTACAGCTGAAGAAGGTAAGGTCGTTCTTATTATTTTAGAATTGAAAATTAAAAAAAAATTAAATTGTGTGTATACATTCAATAACTATAAATTCAAAATAGAAAATAAGTTAATGTTTAAATATTTATTTTACTTTTTCGCTTAGAAGTTCGGTACTATTTTTTGCTTAGATTTATTTTCAGCTTTGCCACCCAATGGACGAATCAGCAGAGACAACAAGGAGACGCGTGGATTTTAGATACCATAGATTGAAGATTTTTTACATTCTTTTTTCATAAAGGTAAACACAGAAAATGATTTACAGCCACAATTATATTTTTTTAAAAATCATAACAACGAATTTGCTTTAACAATGATGACTATAGATTGTTGTTTCAAAATATTTTGCACCTTAAATTTAAAGTTTCCAAAAATATTTTTATCAAAATGATTCTAATTTAAATTATACTGTAATTTCCGATTTAAATAATTAGTTTTATATCTTTTTAATAATATTTTTCAATACTTTCATATCAAACTTATTCTAAAAAATAGGTTTCTTTGTAATGTATGTATAGTATTTGTAATATTTTAGTTGATAAAGAAATAATTAATGTTATTTTTATTACATAAATAACCAGATGGAAAGAACAATTTGTAAGCCACGCTTTATGTAAATACTTATTTTTTTGTATATTTAAATATGTATGTGAAAATGAATTTAAAAAAATAAAATAAAATTATTTAATACTAAAAAAATGTAAAAAAATTTTATTTAAAAAAAACCTTATTTCAGAGAATATTTAAGTATATACATGCTTAATTTATACTATCAAAATATATTGAATTGAGAAAAAAGTAACTTATTTGGTGCTAAATGTTTCATGATTTTGTTTTTTACTAAAATAAGTAATATTAGACATAATTCAATCAAATTTTTTCTTAAATTATGAATTTTTTTGTGTAATTGTTTTTTAATTTTTAGTATTTTTTTTCTTAATTGAAGAAAATATTTTTATAAAGCACTAAATTTTTGAAATTTTTTTTCTTGATAGAAGCAATATATTTTCACATTTTATGTTTTAAAATACATAATTACAGATAAAGCTACTTAATAAATTAAGAATTAATCAATTCTTAACTGAAGAAATAAATTCATGTTTTAAGAAATCACAGTTTTAAGAAAAATTTATTCATAAAACGTGAATATTCAAAAAATACTCAATTTTAGCAATCTTTTCTCTCTGTATAATTAATAATGCGTTTAAAAATTTAATAAGATATGGATTACGAATGTCAAGAAAATTCATTTTGTAAAGTAAATGTATTGAAGTCAAGCTCATACATACTTTATAGAACATCCTTTGAAACCATATTGTTCATTAGATTTCTTTTACAAAGTTCAAAAGTAATTCTAAATTTTTCTATTCCTAATATCCCATACTTATTCAAAACATTTTATATTTCATTCCAGATTAATAAACTCACCACATCAAAACATACCATAATGAAACTAGCAGTCGTTGATTTTACGTTCATGGTAATTTTTATTTCTATGTTGTTTTTTATTTATTTATTTATTTATTTATTTAACAGTGGACCTACAGATTAATCTGCAGGCCAACTACAGGCCCTTTTCCCTTTCGGATGTTGTTTTTTGTTTTTAGAATTATTACGATTATTACGCTTTTCGTGTAATGTGGTATGTTGAACCATTGAACTTCAGTTGAATTGGAACCTATATTACTTTCGTTTTAAATTTAGAAAACAATTTTTAATGTTAATTTTAAGAAGAGGGAAAATTATCTTTAAAGTATTTTGGTTTTTATTTTATGTAATCAAAAATATTGATTAGAATGAATTTATAAAATGATTAACATTTTAATTTGTATTTTAAGTTGTAGTTTATCTGAACCATTTCAAAAGTCTATCTAAAAAAAGACGTAGCGAAACTAATTTTTCTATAAAAATTTTTTTAATTTTCAATTAGAAATTTCAAGTATCAAATTATAAGTCATTTCAAGATACAAAAATTTGAATTTATACAATTGCCGCAACAACACCCTCAATTTAAATTTAAATTGTATTTTTTTAAATAAATTATTACGTATGTGGTTGTTGTTTAAGACAAATCAATAAAGTTGATTCGCTGTCCACGATAAATTAAAATAATGAAAAACGATTCAAACGAAATGCAAAGTACGATTTTTGATCAAAATTCCTCGAATTTGGAGGAGCGGGTGAATACTACCTAACGAAGGTTTTAAAAAAAAAAAGTTGGGTGTTCAGTCAGGGTTTAAGTCGAATCCGTGTTGCAAATGTTATGTTTAATGTTTAATGTTTATTCAATTCGTTCCAAGGTTACACTTAAACTGTCTTAAATCTATTTAATTCTTATTGACCTACTTATGAATATAATTATTATTATTGTTATGTATGAAATGTATTAAAATTAATAATATTCAATACAGGGTTGTATTAAGATAAACAACATTAATTATTAATACAGTTTACGCAATTTGAATCAATAAAAATGTATGTTAGGCAATAATAATATATTATTTAACAATAATAAAAAAATCGTTACTTCATCAAAATCTAAAACTATTTATGTAAACTTAAATTACAAATTATTTAAACACTAGCATTTGAACTAATAAGATATAATAAGTGACGAATGAACGAATAAAATGAAAATTATTATATAGGCTATCTATTAGCAGCCTTTTTTTCAAATATTCTAATAAATTTCTTTTATAGAAATCATAACATTGAGATATTTGGTTCGAGAAAATTATAAAATGTGTGATCACGTTTAAAAAAAAACAATACAGGTAAATCCTGATCTGATTCAAGGTTAAGATATTTTCCACCTTGGCGCTTGCATAAAGGTTGAGATTGGCTGACGAACTTCACGAACGAATTTTCAAAACCAATTTATTTCGATAGATAATATCTATAGTGGTTGGATCCGAAATCCGAAAGTCAAAATCTTAAAATCAAAATCCCAAAAAAAGAATCCCAAATTTAAAAATCGCAGTGTTACAAAATCCCAATATTACAAAATTTTGATTAGGGTCTTATAACATTGGAACAAAACCCCAAGTTGCAAAATAATAAGTTTTATGCATATAAAAATTAAAAATTAACTTAAAATTAACCGAGCTAGAATATGTTTTGTCATTTCTATTGCTTTCTATGTTATTGTTATCTAGAAAAAGCTTTTTGTTTTAGGTATATTAGAAATATAAAGCAACATTAATTATTAAATGTTTGTACTCATTTTGTTTTAAGTTTGAATAAAATTCTTGTCGTTCTGGGAGTCATTAAATGACAGAACGGCTGTACGAAATTCCCTAAAACTAAAAACGAACACAAAAATAAAAAAATAATTAAGGTAAATATGCTGTAAAAGGGATATATCCCCCTTTTTGCATCCAACAGCGGCTATGCATAAAAATATTTTAGGTAAATATTCTGGAAAAGGGATATATCCCACTTTTTGCACCCAACAGCGGCTATGCATAAAATATGCACACAAATAAACAAGGTAAATATTTTGGAAAAGGGATATATTCTCCTTTTTGCCAACAACAGCGGCTATGACAAGAAGAACTACAGAACTCACGGCAGTCTGCTGGAAATCATTATCTCGATAAAGGCCATCAAATCTCAGAATAGTATGTAGTATTACTTCAAAATGATGATGACCATGATAATGTCGAGCAACCTGTTGTAAAAAAGTAAAGTAATGTTAATGGTATTGTTAACATTATTGTAACTGCACTTTCCTTTTAAATATTTGATTTTTTAATTCAGGTGTTAAAAAATTGAATTACTAAAAATTTGAAAAATCTATATTATTGAAAGAAATTAATTAAAAATTTTTATTATTCACATCATTTATTAGGTATTCAAAAATAGATCAAATTTCAAATAAATGATATCCTTCATTTTAATTTGCATCTCTGTTCACCGTAAGTATTTTAATAACATCCAAATTATTGATGTTTTATTTTCTCTCTCATTTTCTACAAATTCAAATCAAATTTCTAAATATAAGGAAATTGCCAATTTGTCAAAAAATTTCAAATATTGTCAATCTCTGAATTTTTTTTTTATTTATTTTTTTATTTTTACATCCCCTTTATAGATTTTAGAAATTTCTTTATATCGTCAACATGCTCATTTGATTTTGATTTACAAAATTTCATTTTCTTTTCTCTTTTTCACTTTTTTCCACATTGTTGTAGCTTCTCATTATTTTCTTTCTTTTTGTACAAAAAAGAAAAAATATACAAAAAAAAAAATTTTAAAAAAAGGATCAAGAACCCTTTTGCGTCGTCCAGTAACATCATGTACTTGACCCGAAATATTTTTAAAAATAACATATATGACAAACTATATTTCCCATACAACATAACAACTAGATAATAATTGACATAATATCAGTGAAAAAGGGTTGCCTACTCTAACGGGATGTTGGAGTCAAACACACTATGTACACGTGTACATATATTTTTTTTCGAAAGGTAGGAGGTAATCGTCAAAGAACTTAGTATGCATATCATTTTAATATTACACTAATAGAGTTTAATTATAAGGCATATCGATCTGAGTTAGATTATGTTCTAGCTAGAATATTAATTCGGTTTTGTAAAATTTCTATATTGAAAACCCGCGTCTTGCAAATGAATCGAAAACCATTTTGGTATCCTCCTTCTGCAAAAAAAAAACGTAAACAATCCGGAAATATAGTTTTTGCTATATATATTTCTTTTTTCCAACATTATTTTCCACAGTTTTAGGATTTTGAATTTATGGATCTTTTTTGTGGATATATATATATCTGAACTCCAGTTTGTGTATTTACTTACTAACCCATATATTCTTCAAAAACTGTGCGTGGCCATTTATGTGTTAACATATTATAAGCTATAGTTAGAAGACATACCCAGACAATCATGGCAGCATTAAAGATTATCACCCATATTCTCTTAGACCCATCGTTGACGAGAAGAAAAAATTCATCTCGTCTCTTCTCGCTGAATATGCATTTCTGTTAGCGGCGCGATAGAACATTTTATTTGTTGGTAGTACTGATCAAACAAAAATTATTGGTATATAAACAAAATATGATTTTTAAAATTTTTAGAAAGTATTACTGGGGTTTAGTTTTATAATATTTTTTAAATAAAAAATAAATAATAAATATATTTATGTTTTAAATATTTTTTGGTTTAGTACATAAACAGTAGTAAAACAATGTAAAGATGGTTTTTTTTTTCAAAACAAAAACACAATTTTAATAATAATGCAAAAAAAATAAAAAAATTTTTTTATTAATCTTTACTTAACTATTTTATCTATTCAATTTATTTATAAATTAAATTTTTTGATAAAAAAGCACAAAATACTTTGACGAGATAGTTTATCGTTTAAAATTTTTGGCGAGATAAAAAATGGCTATCACGTCTCGTCAAAGGTCTAACAGAAATTACTCACGAGACTGTTTTGACATTTGTCGTTGCGGAAATTTGCTTTCATGTCTGTGGTGTCTAACAAAATACAAAACTATCTCTTCAGAGATATTTTCACGCGATTTCGAGAGATGGGTCTAACAAAATATGGGTACACGTACAAATATATTTACAAAATTAAATTGAATAAAAGTAATCGGCCTGTATGCAAAATGTTAACTTTACAAATATTTTCATATGTATTCATAAAATTAAACAGCTAAGATATAAGTTTTTCGTATATATTAATCGGGGATTTCTTTCGTGTTCAGAACTTGTTTATTAAACAAATACATTATATTTTTTAAACTAGTTTTCCGCACTATATCCTACGGATGGTGTTACAAGACATTGACGATGACTCATAAATTTTTTTGAAATGGATTAGGCTTCAAAGTGACGCATACAACGACATACAATGCCTAAAATAACATAATATAAGAGCTTTTATTCCTACTTGATTGAACCAATACAGTAAATTATATTGCTTAAATTTTATAATTTTATATCCCTGGTAATCTTAATTTTTATAAAACAACCCTTATGGCATTCTTGTACCTATACATTTCTACCTCCATATTTCCCGAAAAGAAATATTTTTTTTCTCTAAAACAAAATTATGTTATTGTTGTTTTGAGTTTTCATCTTCCCACTAAGATCCCCATCAACATATCCAAACCACCTAACCTTCCAGAAATCCCTACAAAAAGGTTAATTTTGTTAACGTTTTTTTTATAGCAAATTGTTGAATCCTTTTATGCATACACTCACATAAATTCATTTAGATACTAATCATATAAGAATATTCTATTATTATTATATACATACATACATATTATATAAAATAAAAATAATAAGAAAATTTCCAAAAAAAAAAAATGAGAAAAAAGAAATAAATATACATAAAGCAAGAGTCCTTTTAAAACTAATTTGGTCCAACCAAACTACATAAACAAAACACACATGTGTACAATAATATGATTTAAGTTATATTGAGAAGAGTATGTTGGAAAAAAAGGGAAAAATAAAAAAGTATTTATGTTATGTAAAAATATAATTTCCCAGGAGAACTAATTTTGTTTACAAAGATTAAAAAAAAATAAAATCTACAATACTAAAAAAAAAAAAAAACAAAATAAATATAAAAAAATTATTGATTTTATCATATATTTTGATTTAAATGAGAGTTTATCAAAAGGACATTGATTGAAGGATATCACAGATTTGGATATAATATATATATATATATATATATATATACATATATATTTGCAATTTTAAAGAACATAATAAACTCATATACATTCAAAACCAATAATCTACAAAAACCAAAATTTTCTTACTGTTTTGTTGTTTTCTAAAGATTTTTCTTATTTTCCTTTTTATTTAAATAATTTAATTTAATATTGAAAAAGAAACTGAATATAGGTATATTTAAGATAAATTAGATATTATTGTATAACCTACATCAAGATATAATGTTTTTTTTTTGTTACGAATTTTCTTGTTTTAATACATAATATTGATATTATATAATATACTATACTGTAATATACTCATATTTGTATACTCATAACAAATAACAATTGCATAATTTTGATAGAAAACGATAAGAGTCACTTTTCTATATGACTTTATAAATATGTCGTAACTCTGTTCTGAAAATGTTTGAACATTTCTATTAAAAACCTGTGCTTACCACACCACACCTACTATATATCAAGACATTTTTTTTATACTTAAGAATATACTTTTGTATTTACAAAAAATATATATTTAACTTTTATATGACTAACAAGGCACTTTGGTCTGTCTCAGCTTTTCTAGTATTTAACACTTTTTTATTCTATTTTTTTTTTTAAATATTCTTGGTAATAATGATACAATTTTATTTTACCACTCTTATCAACAGCCTTGTGTAACTTTATTTCAATATAATGATAAAAGAGCCCAAAGCTAGATTTAGCATTGAAAGAAGTAGAAGAAAAATTTTTAAATGTGATATTTTATTACACAAAAATTAATTATTTTAAGCAAATTTACTTTAGATTGTTATTAATATTATTGCATGGCTTAATTACAATAATAATATTGTAGATAAGTTGGCAATTGTTAAATTCTATTGGAAAACATGTTATATTTTAATTAAATTTATTTAGAAATCATTTATTTATAATTTTTTAAACACAAATATTTATTAATATGTACATGTGTATTGTAGTACACATTTGGACTTTGATACAGAAATTGTTAACTTTTAAATGTGCATTTAGGTACACATTAGTACCTAGTTAGTTTTTTTGAATATTTAACGAAAGTAAGTAAAAAATAACTTAACAGATTATTATAATAAATATATAAATAAATATATATGCATACTAGTAAATACCCTGTGCAATTGCACAGAAGTAGTTTTTTCAGAAAAGATTTTATATAAAACTAAAATATTTGTGTTGGTATAATTGTTATTGGTTTCTGAATCGCTTGCTTCTTGATTATACATACTTCATAATAAGATCAAAATATAATACCTTTAAATGAATACTAATTTCATTTTAAATAACTAATTTAATTTAAGTAATGTGTTAGATCAATAAATTAGTGTTTTCGCATAAAATATTAAAGTGGGTCTTAGAATTTTATTGTAGAATATATTCTGGAGCGTATTTAAACAATTCATTCTTCAAATTTGGTTCTTTATATAATCAAAAAAAAAATTGTGAATAACAAAGACATCTGTAATTACCAAGCCGTTCAAGCAGTTAGGATATTAATCTTTCATTTTCGAAATTATAAAAATAGACAATTTGATCATTTTAATGCCCTTGTATTTTATTTATCCCATATTTTTCCACTTCTAAGAAAATTTATTTGTACTTTTCTATTACCTATGGACCACAGAGCATTAACAATTCTTTCTTAAATAAACAATTCATTTTTTAAATATTTGACAACTCCATGATTGAATACCGTAAAATTGTATATTAATTATTACTTCTATTTTTTACTTTTGGTTTTGTTGGTATTTAATTTTAAATGCTTCCAGTATTCGCCACCGTTTTGCATGTTTTTATTTTTGATTTAAGAACTTGCTAAAATTTTAATATTTCTTGGGGTGTAATTTACTATTTAACAACACTATTCTTACTTTTATATTCCCCACGTCGTCGATCTTAATGTAATATTTATAAGATATATATATATATACATATATAAATATACATATACATATATATAATATTATATATTATATTATATAAAAATTTTATTTAACAGAATATGCAGAAATAGAAAAATTAGCTGAACTGAGCGATTATGATGCATCTAAAAATGAAAGAAAACGTCCTCTTCGACATTAGCCTGAAACTTTAGAAATTTAGAAATGATTCCAAATCACAATGAAGATTTAAATATTCTGAACAGAAGTATAACATGGCTTGCAAAAAAGTAATTTTTAATTAATAATAGTTAATAACTTATTTTTAGAATGTGAAATGAAATATCAATTGATTCGACAGATATCATATCATATCATATTTTGTGAAAGTTTGAATATTCTGAGTATATCGTCACCCCACCATTATGCTGTCGTACATCAGAAAATCGAAAAAATTAGCTGAAAATTCTATGTTCATCCATTTTTGATGCTCTATCGATCTGTGTCTTCGGCGTTATCTTATGCAGAGATATTTCGTTGCTACTTTGCCGTAAGTGACACCGAGATTGATGTTTTATTCTTATTTTGACTTAAATACCAAATTTCTAGATATAAGACAGAAACGACGTAACGAGGTGTAAATTAACGTTTTCAGATTTTTGCAATTATTTTGACGTAAGTTGATAAACAATAGATTGTTATTTAAAAACATAATTTCTTTTAGTATTGTTCAAGTGGTTGACAACAGAATGGTGGTACTTTTTATTCATCAATAATTAGTATAGAGGAGAATTTCAAAAAGTTCTTCAAGAGGATGAAACTGGATGTCTGTTAATGTGAAAAGATGACAAAATAGTTTTACTTCTTTTCTCGTGTGTGTGATCGGAACCAATATATCCAATATTCGAGTTTGGTCTAAAACTGAAAAGAATAATATGTTAATGTAGCTCAACCATTTATTGTAAATATAAATACATTTTACATACAATATTCTTTAGTCCCTTAAAGTATTCTTAGGTTCGTCGCAGATAGGAGCAGATGGAAATATTTTTCTTCGCAATGATGATGAACAAAGTATCAACGGTTCACTTCAATGCACATTTCTAGGAATCATATTATAAAAAAATCCAAATCAAATCATTTTTACATAAATTAGCTACCGATTTAATTAAAATTCACATAATTCGATGTAAAATTAAGTCAGAGCATAGTAGCGTAGAGGATACAGTGTAATAGTTTGAAGTATTGAATATTGCGTGAATATTATGTAGGTATAATATGTGGCCTATAAACGTGAACTACGAATCTTATCGAAAAAGGTTCTAAGTGTAACTTCATTATTCAACTTCTATTTTGTGTTTGTTTGTTGTTTATGTTATGTTATCTGACGTTACTTCAAGCCAAGTGAATCACCATCGTAATCTTTGTATTTACTTAGGGGTACCTAATATATATATTTTTTTTTTTTATTATTTATTTATTCATTTAAATCTCAAATGTGAGCTCAAAGACCTTGTACAGAGTTAATTTACATTTGTATTTTTATTATTTATTATTGTCAAAAATAATATTATTTATGATTGGTTATGAGCTCAAAATTGCTCATATATTTTTTTATACTTTTAAAATAAGTAAAGTCAATGCAGTGCAGGATGGTATTACATTATACAGTTCTGGTGGAAAAATAACAAGGGTTGCCTTTTAACTTAATATTACACAGATTAATATGAATATCATATCTTCATTCGGTTCATTCGGTTGTTGAATGAAAGTAAACAATAAATTAATCCATATCGAATTTTTTTACTGAATATGTATCATATTATAAAACACCTACACAAATTTATTGTTTTTCCAACAGAAATCGATCTTACTAAAACTACATAATTTCGGTATAGGAACGAATTACAGAGTGATAAAAATTGTTAATATTACGTTGTGCTTAGAAAGTCTTTACTAAATAATTAAAATTAAAAATCTAACTATATTTTAATGTCAAGGGTAACCTGGAGTTCCCTTTCGTTTAAAATAGATAGCATTCAGGGCATAAATTGTTGTTAAACTAACTTTATAATAAAATAATATTGAATGGCAAAATAAATATTGGTTTAATGTTATTTATTCTTAAAACGAAAATCAAATAAACACCTTTTTATTTTTAACTAAACATTATTAGGCTGAATTAACTTTCTAAATTTTAAAACAAAAAAAAATCCATTGACTAAACTTAAGCAATATTTTTTCCATATTAAACCATATACCTATATTGATTCAATATTATTGAACTGTGGTTTTAGGCCCGCTTGCGAGTTCAAACTTGATATAACAATTTTTATAAAACCTGTACGAATAAAATAAATAAGACAATTTTAGATTTCTTTCCTCAGTCGAGTACAAAACACTGAAGAAGTCTGCAAGTAGTAGACGAAATACGCGTATCTGTATGATAAGCATATAAGTAAAATTAAAAGGAAAATATTCGACTATTTTCACTGTTAATTTTTATAAGTCATAAAACTTAAAAATAAATTTTTGTCAAAGTTGGTGCCGAAGTAGTTGTTTAGTAAGACGATTACAAACATACAGATTTTTTTCATAATACCTGTATAGAAATTTTCCTTTTTATAAAACCAAATATAGAAGCAACTTCATATTGGAAAATTTTATATGTATACTTTATTTATATAATATAATTTATTATTTTATGTATTTTTATATACTTTGTATAATAATTTGATGCTAATTAAAACTTATTTAAAACAAACTTAATTTTTGGCTCAGCATAACTATTCGGTTTATATGAATTTCCCTACGTAATAACAAGAGCTATTCTTACTATCTTATCAACTAATTAAATTATTTTCATATTTTATAATTCAGTTTCTTATCAACAGGCTGGCTTTATCAAAAGTTTCTTATTTTCTACGAATACAACAAAATTGATTTAATTATGTAAGTTGTATGTTAGATTTTTCCGGTTTGAGAAAATTTTGAGAAAATAGAAAAACGCTGATAAATGTTTTTCTCAACTTTTGTGTGAAAATAACTTAAAACAAATAAAATAAAATTTCATCTTTCAATTTTTGAAGAAGATCTTTTGAAACTCTTTTATACAAAAGACGATTTTCGTTTGCATATAAAAAAAATTTTCATATTGTAAATATTTAATTTGACTTCCATTAAATTTTTCTTTCATTTTTTTCTGTTTTTCTTTTTTTTTGTATTCTCTAAAAATATTTTTCATTTAGTTTCTATACAATTTCTTTTATAAAGAATCTTAATTAAGTACAGTAGGGTTAAAAAGAAAGAGTGGGGGAGAGAGAGACAGAGTTAAATTAATTTTCATTTCTAAACATTTTTTTTTGTACGATAATTTTTCTCTTACTTCTTAAATTTTTGCAGATATTTCAAATAACTTTAAGATATTTCTCTTGAATCTTTGAGATGTTTTTTTGTTTTTAAGAATTTTATTTTCTGTTTTTGGATCTACTTGAGATAATTATTTTTCTATTTAACCTTGACTAATTTATAATTAAATTTTCATTTTTTTTAAATTAATTCAAAGAAATTAGCTTTTTTTTTTGGTGGGATGTGTACCTAACTCTTTATTTGATGGATTTGGTGAATAAAAGAAAATTAAATTTCGAAAATTATTGTTTTAATTTAAGTGTTCACTTACAAAAAAAGAAGAGGTGGAGGCTTTTATTTATTTTATCTAGACTACCTTATATGTACTATGTAATACTCATTTTTGTATCGAGACATGATTTAAGTTAAAAAGTTATTAAATTACGATAATAATCGTCAAATAAAATGTCAAATCGTTTTTGTTAGTACTAATAATAATTATTTCACATTATTAAATTAGCTTATTAAATCATATCTCAGAGCATTTTGGAATGACAAGGACAATAGGTTAAAATATGGAACTTTAAGCAGCACAAACCGTTTATTTTTTTATTTTTTTTTTCAAATACAGTGTGGCATGCAGTTGTTAAAAGTTAAGTGAATAGCGGTGACATCGTAAATGTCTTTAAAAAAAACTTAAACGTGATACAATATAAAAAAACTAAGCTGTTAATTTTATTCGTAAAATAAGTTGGCAACATTGTGTAATAAGACCTTTCTGAGACATTGTGTTTTAATTCATTTGTGATCAAGCAAAATGAACATACAGTTTTTATTAAAACTGTACAACATTGGGTTTTTAAAAATTTTTATTAAACCAAATACCTGTCAAACCGGGCTGAGTACCTTCAACAACAATTGTGATCATAAAGACAATGTCTCAAGCTTTTGTAGACATTTAAGCTCATGTGAGCGTTGTATTCAACTTTGTGTTGAGACATTTACGATGTCAAAGTATATGAATTATTCTCAAGCCGAAAGCCTTTGCAGCTAGTGCTTATAAAATTGGCCATAATTTAAATTATGATCAATTCAATAATAATAATAATAATGAATTATTCTTGTTTAAAATATTTTGAATTAATTAAAAGAAGAACATTTTTTTAAGATAGTAGACAACTGCGGGTTATAGAATACTGGCACCCTCTCACTTTTACTCAAAAAACTTACTTCTATTTGACTAATTTTGTTTAAAAAATCTGTGTTTTTCACCTAACTCCCTCTTTTTTTTCGTAGTTCCAGTTAAAAAAACTTTTAAACAAAAATAAATTTGGAATTTTATCTTACAATTCCAAAAACCATTTTGTTACGTTTTCATTTAAAAATTAAAGTTTAAAAAAACATTCATCATAAAAAGAAAAAAAACCTCACTCGTTGAAAATTAAATTTCTTTATATGAATCATACATTTACCATTTATATAAATCGTTAAAACTAGAGAATAAAACGATTAATACCGAATGAAGTTGCCGTCAAAATCTTCGTGTGCTCTGGCCTTCTACAACGCGCAGTGCTTAGACTACTAATATTTTTTCGGAATACCTAAGAGTGTCCTAAAATAACTTATATTATTAAACTTCATTAGTGTAATTCTGACAGAAGTTGTTAAATTATGTCAAAATTATTTAATACAAAATTAATCCGTTATGGGTAGATAATCAGTAGACCTATTTATTACCTGACATGACAAATATAGTATCATGATTGATAAGTTATCAATACTGATTTTAAAAGTTATTGAAATGAGACAACTTCTATATCAAAAGTACTATAAAGTCTAGTTTAAAGAACAAATTCATCTTCAATTAAAGTCAGTTGGATGGTAGTCCAAAAATTAACGACTAATAATACAAAAACAAAATATCTAATAATTGATCAAAATCGGGAAACAATAAATATTAAAATCTCTGAAGAAGAAATGAATATTATCTCGGTATTTGGATTGATAATGGATTAACATGAAACATACATACAAATTATTTATACTAAACAATGTCAGCAATTTCAGTTGTATTCAAAACAATTTCAAATGTGTTATCTGATTCTATTAAAAGATCAATTTGCTGTGCCATATTTCATTACCATATTAGTTATGGTATATAGCTGTGAGGTACCACCATTAATCAAGTAATTGATAAGTTCCAAATAATACAAAATAAAGCAATAAATAATGCATATGGATTAAACTGGAGGGATCTATTTACATAAAGAAAATAATATATTATTTCTGAAAGACTTTATTGATGTAAAGTTAATACTTAACATACAAAACATAATCTATGAACAAATTCATGCCAACATTTCTCTAACAAAACGGAAAGATATTCGCAATGTAAATACTAGAAATTAGAATTTACTACACTTAGACTGAAAGTCTAATAATATGGGTCTGCAATAACCATATACAGAGCTGTCAAATAGTATATAGACATTCAGCTAAAATTTCTAAATGCAATGCAATTAAAAAAAAAATAAGAATAACTTGATTATTTTTACTTTCATTTCTCCATAAGTTTTAGGTATTAATTCCAGGTTTTGAAATAACTAGTGTGTTAATTGAATTCTTAATCCTTGTTATTATCAGCAAAATCTGGATGTATGTTTAGAGTACTCTGATTCACTTGCAAAGTTTGATAAAAACCATGATAACCTTTGTCAATGTACGGAAGCACAGAAATAAGATCATCCTATTCTTATTTATTTTGATTGGCACATTATATAACTTTTTAACTTGGAACTGCCTACAGGACGTATAAATTGGTACTAATGAAGGGGTTGTATCCATATTTTCTTCTTACTTTTTCTGTGAGCGTGACGTGTATCACATTCCATATGCGTATGCCCTGGGATCAGAAACCTATATTCAATTTAGTTTATACTTGTGGAAGTTTTAAACATAGTAACCGCGTAAGAATTTCTGTTTTGGGTAGCAATCGCTGTAATATATGATATTGTCTAAATTAGGTGACAAATTTGTCCATTTCATTGCTCGACTAGCAATAGCTTCATGCTACATGAAACATGAATGTTTATTAGTGTCACTATCATGTATTGTTAAATTGAATGTCCATAAAGGACGTTTGTAAGAAAACTAATGTTTTGAGAAAAGGAGTGGGAATACTTTAATAGTTGGAGTTTGTTTTGATATGTTCTATTTTTTTCTGCGTATGCTAAATCGGTTTCTTCTTATTGAATTTTTGGATCACAAATTAAATATTTTTGCTCTTCATCAGTTCCGGCTAATATTTTTATTTTTAAAAGGCTGCAGCTGGTACAGCTATTAATTGTGAGTGTGAATATCACTGTACCAACATAATTAATTTTGTTCTTCAGCTTCAAAAGGCTTTAACAGCACATCGCAATGTGTTTCATGATGCCTCTTACAAAATCCACCATTCGTTTTGCTCTAGAATTCATCTTTTTTTAAAAAAAAATCAATTTGTTATAAGAAAAAACAATTTTTTCGCTCGCCACTTAATAAAAAAAACTCTTAATATTCACAAATTGTTGTTCATTGATCAACGAATAACCAGTTACTGACAGATAAGTTAAAAAATTTTTAAATAAAAATAGATAAAATACAACTTAAGCGGTAAACACAATTGCGACAAATGACTATCAGCGAAATTCGCTTCGCTCAACTATTTTTCGTCAAATGAAACACAATTGTAGTGAAACTAAAAATTAAAATAAATTTTTTTTTTTAAAAAACAGCAAATGTCAATAAATGATATAACCTAAACTTTAGAAAAAAAAACAAAACAATAAATTATTTATTATTCTAATTTCAGATTTCTTGTTATTTTTTGATTATTAAAAAGGTGGTGAGAAATGTCAAATCGGACTACCAGCGAAGTTTTCGTTTGTTACAAAGTTACAACCGTTAAAAAAATATAAATTTAAGTTGTTTTACAAAAACCAATTGTAGTTGCAACGGCAGTTAAGTAGTTTTTAAAGAGGTGTGACTCTGTAAATAATTGTCCGATTCTAACCAAATTTTGATGGATCGTAAAGCTTAGAAAGGGCTATTAAATGCACCAAAAATATTTAAAACCAATTAAGTGCACTTAAGAGGTTATTACTTATTGCCACAGAAATTAAATAATTAAAAAACCAAAATTTTATTTATCCGATAAATAATTGCTCTCTGTTTTTTTAGTAAAATTGTTTATTTGCTCAATGCTACAAATCTTGAGAGATCTGGGAGCTTAGCTCAACTTTACCCTATGTTTTCTTTATCCTAGTAAGTAAACTTTTACAGTTAGAAATATGTACAGCCTCCTTTAAGCTTTCACTTCGAATATTTTCTATTGTGAGCTTATTTTATTTTGTAAGAATGGTATCAACATGCAGAAGATACTCTTTTTTGAATAACTAACCACACGTAAATTAATTTTTGTACTTAGATAAAAAAAAATTTATTTGTATCTTAAATTGTTTTAAGGACAAAATATATAATAATTATAATATGTAGCTAGCTAATTAAATTGAATTAAAATTTTAAAACTAAAGATTTTAAAATTACGATTAATTTACGAATTTAATTGCGTATTTTGTTAACGAATAATACCTATATTAAAAGAGACAATGGCAAATATTTACCCAAATTTTATAATAAATTATATTTAACAAAATTTCAATTTTTATCGAGTAAAATACCTAAATATATTATTTAAGTAGATTTGTTGGAAATATTACCTATAATTTTCAATATAGTTCCAGTTTCAAATATTGAAAATTATTTTGTATAAAACATGGAGTTGATGGTACCCAAAATATTTCCTTTTTCCTTACTTTATTTTTCCTCGTAATAAAATTGTAGTACCTAATGCTGAACTTAGAGTTTGTCAAAAATTTAACCCTAAAAGTCATATTTATTTGTTCATCGATAATAACATTATCAAGCCTTTTCATCAATATTTTTAAATATTATACTTTATTATTTTTTCTAATAGGAGCTATAATTTAATAAGGTTCTCGCATGTACCTTCACTTGTATCATTATTTTCAAACTGAATAAATTTCAATATTTTCAAATGTTTATACAACTTATAGTAGTAAAGATTAAAAACTTAAGGTAGGTTTCAGTATTTTTAATTAATATCGCTTAATTTTAATAACTTTATCGGTTTTGAAATTTTTTTCACAAACAGTTTTACCAACAAATAATTTAAAAATATTTAAAATATCAACAAAAAATGTCCAGGATAATGAATGAAGAATTCAAACAAAAATTTGTCCAAGTATATGACAAATTGTTGAGGTTATCATGATTCATACAGACCTAATTTCATTGTTACCAAGTAAGTCCTACAGACCTAATTTCATTGTTACCAATAATTTCTAAGTTGTTTACTACTTCTTAAAAGAATGCAACCTCTGAATGAATGAACACAGAAACATTATATCAAATAATAAATTTAGAAAATAACATTCAACTGTCGAACAAATCCATAGAATAACTGATATCATCGACAAAACATTCGAAGAAAAATACATCTGCTATTCAGTGTTTCTTGACGTTACGCAAGACTTCGACATACTATGCATGAAGGGCTTATCTACAAGCTACGTCGGTTGCTTACCGAAACATCTAATCGAATCGAGTACTTCAAATTAATCCAGGTAAATATTATTCTCTGGTCTACTCAATATTTATTTATTTATTTATTTTATCTCAAAAAGGGCAATTTGCTCATATAGAGTATATATATATTGTTCTTAGTTGTAATTTACAATTCAGTGTTTTAAGATTAATAAAGTGAGTTTAAGAATTTAAAATAAAAAGAATAAAGGGCTAAGTAAATTTACAGAAAAAAAAGTATAGAAGAGAGAGAAAATAATATAGTTACAATATAATAATTTTTTTTTTTTTTTTATATTAGTTCAATAAAATATTTGTTTAATTCCGTTTTAAATTGAGTGTTGTTCATGTTTTTCAAATTCATCGGGAGCTTGTTTGTATTCTTTGACAGCATTATTGTAAATCGAATCATTTCTGATACCACTACCAACTCTATTTACTTGAAGCAGATGCGATTTTCTAGTATTGTGTTGGTGTACTTCGTTTATTGTACTTAAAATTTTATTTATATTGATGGTCCCAGTAAGCATTTTATGTATTTGTATGCAGAGCATTTTTTGTATATACAGCTGCAGCGGCAATATTTTGTGTGTTTTATGTATTTGTTGTGTTGATATTCTCTGTTTTAGTCCATATATGTTTTTTATTACTTTGTTTTGAATTACTTGTAATTCTTGTAATTTGGTTTTGTTCATGTAATTTGGTTTTGTGCTATTCTTCTGAATATACCTGCTGTTTTCCTACCTTTTTCAATTTGAATATTTATTTGTGTTTTCCAGCTCAATTCAGCATCTATTACGACTCCTAAATATTTATATTCGTCAGTTTTTTGAATTTTCATGTTGTTATATAGCAGATTTAAGGACTCAGAGTGTTTAGACTTAAAATATATATACTTTGTTTTTTTATGTTTATCTTCAATTTGTGTTTGCACATCCATTTAAATATTGTGGCTAGGTCAAAATTCATGTTTATCTCTAAATTCATATTACTATTAGCGTCATATATTTAATGCAAGATCATCAGCATATACAACCAGTTGCCCCTGTAGATTTAGTTCAGCAAAATTGTTTATGTAACAATTAAGAAGTGTAGGACCTAGCAAACTACCCTGTATTATGCCACAGTCCATTTTTTCGATTGTACTTCTGATGTGTTCTGTACATGCATATTGTTTCCTTTCAGTTAGATATCTCCTAAACCATTTTTGTTCAACACCACTTATTCCATATTCATATAATTTACATAAGAGAATTTTCCTATCTACCATATCGAATGATTTCGTGAGATCAAAAAACATCACTGCCAGCTTTTTATTGTTCCCTAGTCTAATTTGAATATTGGTTTGGACATCAAAAATAGCCGCGTTCGTGTTGGAATTTTTCTTAAACCCATATTGTATTTTACTTGTTATTTTTTCAAAATATACACGCAGGAATACCACAAGGGAGTATACTTTGCCCAATACTATATTTGCTATCCATCAGGGATTTTCTAGAGATAGAATATGCGATGGAAGCTAATTTTCATGTGATACTACTATATTAGCACTCGGCAAAAATATAAATAAGCTATAAATAAATAGCAACAAGCCAAAAACAAAAATCACCATTTAGTTTAAAATGTAGAGAATTAAATTGAATGAAGCAAATTCCACGCACGTTAATGTTAGAAATAAAAAAATTGAGTTGTCCATTCCAATAAAAATAAACAATGTCGTCATACCATATTAAAATTCTGCAAAATATCTTGGTATGACGCTTGTCGCTTGACGCAAAACTTAAATAAAAAGATTAAGTTAGGAAAAAAAACTAGAACCAGATCTGAAATACAAACAGTTGTATTGGCTAATTGGGTGGACATCTAAAGATTTCAACACTTAACAAAGTTTTGATCTACAATCAAATATTGAAGCCAGTCTGGGTTTACGGTGTTCAATTACGGTAAACAACTACACATACGGTAAACAACCACGTATTCAAACTATCCAAACGTTCCAAAACAAAATATTGCGAAACATTGCTAATGCTGATATTCATAGAGATCTCAGGATCCCTTTCATAAAACGAGGAAAAAAAATCGGTAGTACGCCATAAAAGTCGTCTTTCTCAACATGTCGCAGTTTCACGTCTAAAGAACAACCAAAACTTTGTTAGACAGCTTAAACGAAACCGTTTTAACTGTGTTAGATTAAATTCTTTTATCTCTCAATAGGTGCTAATGTGATCTTGTTTGATCAAAGATATCTGAAGAAAAGAGCCAAAATTATATTAATGGTTAGTCTTCAAGACTAGTTTGAATTTTAACAAAAGGATGGTAGTTTTTATATTATATTATATATATAATAAAAATTGTTAGAAGTAGTTTAAGTATTGAATAACCCAATCAAATACTATATTTTTTTCTATTGTGTATGATTTGAGCATCCAAAAGTTCAGCTCAAACAGTTCCATGTAGCAAAATTAACTTTTTATGGATATTTTTTGTTAGCACTATTTTTTTCTATAATGTTAAAAAATTAATAAATTAATAAATATTGAAATTTTAATTCATGTACATTATAATGCGAATAATAAAAATACATTAGACATCTATGGTTTCCTCAGATTAAGTTTAAACATACTTTATGATAAAATTTTTACAAAATACTTTATGTTATTTTGGGATTAACTATTTAAAAAATTTATTAAATTATTGTTTCTTGGCATTCAATGTTTTAGGCATCTGCATTGCTGTAAATCTATTCAATTTGGTACTGACTTTTTAGAAATTAAAAAAGGGAATTTCTAAATTATTTCCATGGGTAGGAAACAAAAGTATCGGTTGTATTGCAGGGTTAATAAAACTGTTTATAACGTGGTATATCACATTACTCTCAAATTTTTCAAATCAGACGTTTTGTAGTTCTTGTTTTAAAATTTAATGGAACAATGTACAAATGTGTACAATAGTGAAGAAATGTACAAATAATAGAAACAACTTCTGAGAACAAAATAAGGTCTCATTTCGAAAATATAGCTCAAAATGAAATAATAATATGTATCACAATACCCGAATTAACTCTACCTGTACAAATACCCCCGACAAACCAAATTTTATCGACTGTTTATCAAAATTGGGATATCAAAATATACGTGAAAATTGAACCGAATTTATGCAAAAATTGATCATCTATTAACAAAAATATTATCATTTTAAATAACATAGAGATTGGATAAAATATACTATTTCTTTTATAGGGTTAATATTCCATTTTTTTGATTTCTAAAAAGTCAATATTTACTAAATTGAATAGATTTACAGCAAAACATAGATGCCTAAAACATTGAATGCCTAAAAACAATTAATTTAATAAGTTTTTAACTAGTTAATCCAAAAATAACATAAAGTGTTTTGTGAAAATTTTATCATAAAATAATTTTAAACTTAATTGTAGGTATGTTTTACCTTAACAAAAAAAAAAACAAAAAAATTAATACTAAAAACTAAGCATAAATTATTTGTAAATGAGTTAAAAATACGGTCGTTAACATCGTCCTATAAAATTATTAATGATAATAATATATATTTGAATATATGCTAATTATCCTTAGGTATAATTAAATAAAAACAAACTTTATAATATTTTAAACAATAAACCTTCTAAATATGAATTTAACCTAAAGTCGAATGGTTTATTATTTATTTTTTTTTTTATTATTATTATTATTATTTTGTTAGAGGTTATTATAATAAGGATATTCTGCTCGTGGTATAAAAAATATTTTTTTAATTAATGGAAATAAAATCTCTGCACAAAAATCTCAGCAAAAACTATTTTAATTGTTATAATAGTATAATTTTATGTAATCAAAACAATGAAAAACTATTTCCTGTAAAAGTTTGAAATATTTTTTTCTTCTTTTCGTTTTTGTTTTTTTTTTTTTAATATAATTTTTTACCCACTAGTGTGTATTCAAATAGCAATTTTATTATTCAACGAAAATACTTTTCCAATAATTCTAATTGGTTTTAATTTTATGTAGATTCTAAAAATAAAATTTACAAGTTCAAAATTTAATTAATTATTTTTTTTTTTCTGTTTTTGACATATTATATAGGTTCATAGGATCAAAAACAATAAAAATCTTGAGTTAAAAAAAAATTTAACAATATTAACAGTTTTGTATAATTACTTAGACAATATGTTTAGCAAGCAGTATACTTTCAATTTTAACATTTTATTAGTTAAGGTATTTTTTCAACAAATTTGTTCACGTGATGTAAATTTTAGTATATTTTTGTTCGTTATAATGAAAAATTCATAATATATTTCATATTAACTTTTTGATCCTTAAATAAGATGTATTAGAATGCACTTACCAAATTATTTTGAACAGTAGTATTTCATCATTGATTTTATCGCTCCTCGTGGGTGCATAGAGCATCAACTAGCTTCCCCCACCGAACTCGATTTTGGGCAAACGACTTGAGTTCATTCCAAGTTTTTCCATATGCACATCCTTTCATACGACTGTGCCTTCTTTGATGCCACGGACTCCATTCAAGAGCTAGTTTTGCGAAATCTGATACTGGTCGGCGAAGTTTTTAACCGATTCATTACCATTTTTTGCGTTTAATCCTTTTTATGATTCCCCGTAATTCCTTGTTTAGAACTTTTCCTGGCCAGAATATCCGGTAATTCGTAGCTAAATGCGCGAGACGATTCATTTTGATGTTATCCATGTTTCGCATCAATATAAAAGAACTGAGAGAACGGTAGATCTGACGAATTGAAGTTTCATGGTACTTGAGATGTTCGGAGATCTCCAATATTTTTTTTTAAAATACCATATGCTGATCGTGCCGTTTGGATACGGCATTCCAAGTCCACGCCACCATCCACAGGAAAGAAACGGCCAAGATAGCAGATAGAGAGGCTAGGTGGTGTTAACTGGATACAACAGCATCTGGATAAAACGTATCACTACTCCTTATTAACTCCAATAGTAGTGTATGAATCACAGATATTTATGTTTCCTAAAGACAAATATAGTTTTCTTTATAGAAAAATAAATTTTTTAGAACTTTTCCTCTCTGGTTCTGTTCTATAACATTGTTAATTTGGACGGTGTATATTTCACATGCTTTTTTTTGTTTTTCTTTATTAAATTTAAATAACATAAAACATAAATTCTAACATTTAATTATAATACTCATACAGCTGCAAAAAGCATGTAAGTTATAAATAATTTTTTTGCGAGCTTTTATTTACTTATATTATAATCCATTGTTATGATTTCTGGACTTTGATATGACTAGGCTTTGAGTTTCGAATCAGAAAAATATTGCGAATTGGTACTGTCAGCTTCATTTTTTATTATCTTAGCCTGCCTTTCAACCGAAGGTCCCAGGTTCGATTCCCGACGAAGGCAAAAAATGCTTTCTGGATTTTTCGACCTGGTTCAGTGCCCTTTATCATTGAAATAAAATAAATGATAAATAGTTGAGAGTATAGTGCGACGTTCCGGTTTGAACACACAGGGCACTATATTTTACAAATCGGAGCAGCTCCTGGGTTTCGCTGATGACGTCGATATTATCGGAACACCACGACGAGCAGTTATCGAAGCCTTTACACAGATTGAAGAGGAAGCAGGTAAAGCGGGTCTTCTCATAAATGATAATAAAACAAAATATATGCTGTTGACAAATAAAATGTCCTCACAACATCATATAGGACACAACATCATTGTCGGCTCATATAATTTTGAGGTAGTTCAGGAGTTTATCTACCTTGGAACCAACATCAACTCCACCAATAACATGGATGTTGAAGTAAGGCGAAGAATTGCCCTTGCAAACCGTTGCTACTTCGGTTTGTCGAAACAACTGGGTTCAAAGCTCCTATCCCAAAATACCCAGGCACAATTATACAAAACGCTCATCCTTCCGGTGCTGCTATATGGTTCTGAATCGTGGACATTACCAAAAGCAAGCAAGCATGCACTTGGTATCTTTGAGAGAAAAATTCTGCGTCGCATTTATGGTCCTGTGTCTGACGAAGGGGTTTGGAGAAGAAGATACAATGCCGAACTATACCAGCTGTACAACGACATGGACCTAGCTAAAAAAGTCAGAATAAGACGGCTTCATTGGCTAGGCCATGTAGAGCGTATGGATGAAAATGCTCCGGCTAGGAAACTCTTCGAATCCAAACCCCAGGGAACGTGTCGTCGAGGGAGGCCACACCTTCGTTGGAGAGATGAAGTATCGGCAGATATGAAAAAACTTCAAATCACCAACTGGAGAGATTCCGCTCGTGACCGAAATCAGTGGAGGATAATTTTGCACCAGGCCCAGGACCTTCAAGGTCTGTAGCGCCCAGCAAGTAAGTAAGTAAGTTCAGAGTTTTGGTTATCATTAAAAATAAAATGGAACTATGCTATTATGAAGGCGAAGTACTCTACAATAGATATAGTTTTCATTTAAATTAGTAGATATACCACAAAAAATCTACAGAAAAAGCTATTGTATGTGATTGTGTATATCAAATCTCTGTGTAAAAAGCAGTTAGGGTGTTCATCCCATAGACTTGGAATTATATAAAAAAAAAAAAAAAATTCTTGATTAAATCGAATAAATTTTATAATATTTAAGGTGGGCTTTTGGCTGGTAAATATTTTAAGTGTGAAAATATTTTGCTGACTCTTAAAAATTCAGCTCATAGAATTTTAACATAAAAAGTAAATAGATAGCTAAAGAAGAATTAACATTGTTAAACCGTCAAAATTATCTGTTGGAAAAATTATTTTATTTACATTTACCTATAAAATTTTGAAAAAAGTGTTACTTAATAAAAAAAAATACCGCTAGTGTGGAAATATCCCAATGTCAGGTATAATATCATCAGTATATTATGATATTTACTGTTCTTGTGCTTTCTGTTCTTATAAAAAATGTCATTTCACGTTATTTCCCTCTTTAGAGCCAACACAATATTTCCACACGTAAAATGTTCATTAGCTAAGTCCCACGTTTAAGAAGCGCTTTGATGACGTGTAGATACTGTACAGTGGGTGAACATTATTTTGCATAAGCGTTTTTAGGTTCTCAAAATTTAAATTATTTAGATCTCTGTAATAAGGATATCAAATGCCAATCCTTTCATCATTTTTACGTCAATTCAATTTTATTTATCTCAAAAAGAGCTCATTTGTATGTACAGAGTTAAGTATATACTTAAATAAAGTATCTAAAATATGTACTTAAAGTAAGTTAAATATAATAAATTTATTGAAAAATAATAAACAATCAAAGTCAATGTTTATCGAATTCAGCTTGACTCTTTTTATTTGTGTTTTAATGTATAATTGCTTTTATTGCCGAGTGTATACGAATTTTCAAGCCACTCAAAGTATTGTACTCGAGTTGTAATAAAATTGTTTAACACGAAATACTTTGGCTGATGAAAACCGTATAGTAGAAAAATTTAATTTTGTTATTTAAATTTATACTCATCACTATATTTTCGAGATCAAGTGAATTTGAATCCTACTCCATTAGCACCTAATCAACTTCCGTAACCACTGAAACATGTTATAACTTTACAACACAAGAATTCACTCTATTTTAAAATTGGTTTTATTACCTTTATTCGTTACATTGATTGGTTTAAGAAAATTTATTACTGTATTTTAAAAAAGTGCATTAAGCCTAAACAAAAAAATAGTTTTTCCGGAAATTTAAACAAACAAAAAAAGTTTAATATAAAAGTTTTATATATATATATATATATTATATATATATTATATATATATTATATATTATATATTTATACATATTTGATAGTACCGAGCATGTTCGTTGTTGACAGATTGAAGGTTAAATAAAAAATTTATTATAATTGTTTAATCTGTTCTAGGTTATCCACATGAAAGAAAAAAAATATTGCAGTTAACATAAAAAAAAAAAGATAATTTATTGTTACAGTAGACTTCCATAGAAATTATTATGGCAAACTTGTTATTTTATTTGGCGATATTTTTGTAATTTACAAATTAAATATTAATAAAAATTTAAGAACTTCAGTCTTGGATCATAACTCTAAGCTTATTATTTTATAAATTACGAAATGTATTGCTTTACTAATTAGATTGCAATCTTTAAAAATCAAGAAAGATATAAAAATGATTAATGATGAAGAACGCACGATGAACAACAATATCTGAGCTTACTAAAAAAATGATTAATTAGGGAGCTAAAGAAGGTGACTAATGTTTATACTTTATCGCAATTTGGGGCCTAAACGCGTTTTCATCTTCATGAGAATACATTTCATTTGTTAACACTAAAAAAAGGGTGTTTTAGTGTGCAGTAGCTGAAGAATTTCTTTGGTATGTACATGGAAGTACTAATTCAAAATTATTACAAGACAAAGATGAAAATATTTGGAATAATGAAATGGTAATATTACCAGGGAATTTTTTTTTAAAAATGGCTTTACAAATCGAGAAGTTGGTGATTTAAGACCAGTATATGGTTTTCAATGACGTCATTCATTATAAAGCATGTCATGATGATTCTACTTAATCAAGGTATAGATCAATTGAAAGAAGTTATTAATGGTATTAAAATGGATCCAAATGATAAAAGAATAATTTTAATGCTTGTAATCCAGTTTATTTATCAGATATGGTTTTACTCCATTGTTATTCTTTGGCTCAAATTAATGTTACAAACGGTGAATTATCTTGTCAATCAATGGTCAGCAAATATGGGTTTAGGTTTACCACTTAATATTGCAAGTTATGCAGTTTTAACATGTATGATTGCACAATGGACATGTTACAGGACTTAAACCTAATGATTTTATTCATACATTCATTTGGCCCATATTGAATCATTAAAAGCGCTGTTAATAAGAGTTCGAAGACAATTTCCAAAATCGAATATTAAAAGATTTTTATATTGAGCATTTTGAAATTGTTGGTTATAAACCGTATCCCAAAATCAATATGGAAATGGCTGTATAAATTGTGCTGTAAGATACAATCTCAATAAGTATTATAATTACTTTATTCGTTCAAAAGTCATATTAATCTGTATCAAAGTTGAACTTTACGTTCTTATTTTATTTAGATATTTTGAGCAAGGCTTTTAACAAACTGTTCATTTTATTTTTAAATACATTTTATACCAAAACTATATTTTATTTATAATATAGATATTGTTTGCATGTTTCAACTGGTAATAATATTAAATTTATGTTGAAATAGGAAAAAAAAATGGTTTATTTATTAGAAAAAAGATACCAGAATTTAAAAATGATACAAACAACACAGTTTGATTTGAGATTTATTACCAAATATATTGTTATAGTTATGTAAATACACATTAATGCAGCAGCAACAAACTATAGCGTCCCACGTAACATTTTATTGTTATAAAAACAAAATTAGTGCTACAAAACTCCTATATGACTCCCGTCAAGCACTAAATAGGTGTTAAAATGATGTTTTCGGATGATTAATATATCTAATACCAATGGCAGGAGATGTTATAATGGAATTTTCAGCAAGTGCTACAGCAATGTTGTCATAAGTCTAAAAGTGCATAATCATATATAACAAGAGTTAAAATGTTGTTATAAGAATAGAATTGCTAGAATAGCAATAGAAGTGTTATTTTTTTACTGTATTTCGATATTCAACTTACTGTAGCTTTTCAGTTTTTTTTCTTCTAGTGTAATAAAAGTATTTGTAGAAATAAGATGTTATTATAGTTTTATTTTGACATTTTAGTTACTAATAGTGTTATTTATTAATAAAAAAAATTTCCTTTAATTTAACCAAAAGTTAAATAATTAAAAAATACGTAAATACACAGTTTTAACTTAAAAAGAAAAGAAAAAAAGTTACAATGGATAACTCGGAAAATTGGAAAAAATTAAAAATAACAGTGGTTTTCACAGATATATTAAAAAAAAAAAAAATTAATTTAATTTGTTCAGCTGAAATATTAAATAATAAAATAAAAACTGTTTTCCCGTTTGCTAATAGCTGTAGTGCACCAACTTTAGTTATTATTGAAAATATTGGTTTGATATGATTGGAAACAACTGGTTCTTCGTTATTGAATGACAAATCAAATAAGGATGAGAGAAAAAGTAATAGTGAGAACGACGTGAGCGAGCCTGATTCAAAATAATTTGATTTTAAAAAAATTAAAATTTCATCAAGAACTGTAAATTTGGGCAATTTAACAAATTCAATGTTAAACAAAATGCCATGAAAAATCTGTTAAGATTATTAAGCATAACTCTTGCCTAATTCGTTGCGCACAAACTTTGCTTCAAACACCATCTAAAATTAATAGAACAATTTCCAAGTCAGATTCGAATGATAATCGTTATTGACACCAAGGACTAGAATTTTGTTTAAGAGGTTTTTCATTCATTTTCATTCATTCATTCTATTCAAACTGCAATAAATATCCACATTAACATTGATGGCTTCTTACCAATATTCAAAAGCTCTAAGTAAGAATTTTGGCCAATTTTATATAACGTAAATGAGTATCCTCACATAGCGTCAATAATAAATTGGAATGTACAGTGGTAAAGGCAAACCGAAGGATATAACTTCCTTTATCAAACCATTCGTTGGAGAAACAAAACACATTTTAGAGAATAGAATTTATGTAGATGGAATATTTTCGATATTTTCGTTTTCTATCATGTTGATAATGTTTTTTGTTATTTATAGCTTGTCTTTGGTATTAGCTATATTATCCACAAGGCTAATAACAAATTAGTATATTATTCCATATAATTTGTATAGAATTTTTCTTTCAAAGATTTTCAGCTGCTGTATCATTAGAACTAAGACTAGGGGCCCCTGTTGAGTAATTATAATTCAAGTTGAAGCCAAATTTAAAGTTTCATTGCATGTAACTAATAATAATAACTGATTCGTTTGTTTTTGTTTTTTATTTTATTAAAAACTCACATATATAATATGCAGATATTTGCTGAATAATAAAGCCATATGAGTAAAAAATTTTCAACTGTATGCGCATTATTGTTTTACATACAACTTATTTATATATTAGGAGTTCATTAAATAGCGAAATAAAATGAAGAGGTGTCTACTGCGTAGGTCCTTAAATACTTGTAAATTATAATTATAGATTAACTAGGAGCATGTTCAGCTTTTAATTGATCTATTGAAATTTTCTCAATAGCTTTAATACATTTGAGTATAGACTTTTAAAAGCCTTAAACTTCAAATCTTTCTAAATTTGATTAAATGTTTGGTTAGTTTGTGAAAGTAAATTGATTTGAATCAGAAAATAAAGAAAATTTATTTTTTTATTTGACTGGGTTTTGATCAAAACTTCAAAATAAAATAAAATCTTAAATAATTACTTAAATAATCTTTCCAACAAAACTAAAACGAAAAAAAAACAAGAAATATTAAAGCTCATTTCAATAAAAAAACAGATTTTTATTTTCATCCCATTACAGCGTTACTATGATAAATGTTTTCAATTTGCACAAATTTTCACCTAAATGACTTTTAATTACAAATAACCAAGAACAAAAAATAAAATAAATAAAACAATAACAACAAAATAACAACAGGACAAGCTTTATTAGCATATGCATTATTTTCTTATTTAATTTTAATTCACCCTTTAAAATCCTTCCTTTCCAGAATCCTTAAAATAATTTAAATATTTTGCAAAATAAAAAACAAACAGAAAAAAAAAACAATAAGACAACTTATAACAAAAAATATTTAAAAAATTAATAGTGATTGTTTAAAATTCTGAAATTAAAAAAAAAAAATCAAAAGCCTTACCATTATTTACATCGACAGAGATACGGAGAAGGCAATTACAAGAGATTTCCCAAAATGAAAATTTTCAAAAGAAAATCACACTAGCGAGAAAATTTCAAATGTAAAAGAAAAAACGACTTTAATAAAACAACAAAACAAAAAAACGAAAAACCTTTCTCTGAAATTTGCATAGCGAAGTTAATTAACAGAATTGTTAACACAAAAAACAAAAAAAAAAAAAAAACAGACAACAATCAAATTTTCCGAAAATTTTTCAGTCCAAGATTTTCAAGTGCCTTACAAAAATATTCAAAAATTTTCAACTTTTAACAGTAGTGGTAGAGTAGTAGGCAACAAAAAGAATTCAACAGAAAATAATAATTGTACAAAGTTCACATTTATATGATAATTTTATTGAAATTTTCCCAAAGGAAAATAAAAAATTTCTGGCGTTAATTCATTCACAAGGAGACCTTTAAAAAATTTTTTTTTTGTATGTTATTAAAATAATATGTATACATACATCAGAAAACTTGAAGGACGATTTTTCTTTGTTTTAATATGCAGATGAATTTATGAAAAAAATATATTTGTTGTATGTACTTATTTGTGATTCAATTTTTTTTTTTTAAATTTACCTCTTCCATTACCCGAAAACTACTCGTAAATAATATTTAAATTTTTCTTTCAAATGTAAAAAAATAATATCTACCTATATGTATATACCTACATTTTTTTTTTAAATTTTACAATTTTAATTTATTTTGATCGTGCTTTTTAAGTATGTATCTATACTATCTTTAGCTAACTCTATACTAACTTTGTCAAAATTTATTTCTCAAGGAAACAACAACTTATTTAATATATAAGATTTACCCTTTCGTCTATGAGTATTATATAAACTTAAAATTGTGTGTACTATAATTTAGTACCTTGTATACACCAAACTAAGTAAATGTTCCAAACAATCTATACAAACATATCAATAAATTTGGAATAATTTGAATATTACACATCGCCAACACCTTGTATACACCAAACTAAGTAAATATTCCAAGCAATCAATATCCTATCTAACATTTCAATAAATTTGGAATAATTTGAATACATTAAAAATATTGTATAACATCACGTGACATCGTAAATGTATCGACATCAGCACATTGGCGTATGATCCTAAATGTCAAAAAAATTTGTTTACATTGTCTCATGATCGGTAACTAATTTGATAGTGTATTCCCGACTCATTTTTACGACTAGGGCTGTTAAATTATGTATCACAAAATTTGTTGATATACCAGTACAGTTTATGTTGAGTTTTCTTTTATTAAGCAAGCAATAAATAAAAAAGATGGAGGAAGAAAAAGTTATAAAATTAAAGAATAAATTTTAATTCATGTTTTAAAAATTAATTTAAAAATGTTTTTTTTTTAATTTAATTTACTTTAATTTTAATAAGAAATGGACTCATGATGAAATAAAAATGCTTTAATTAAAGACTAAAGCACGAAGAAGATTTTTCTTCAAAAACAAAAAAACAAACAAAAATTTTACGAAATTGTCCATATTAAACTTTTTTTCACAAATTTATTATTATTCAATTCAAATATTTTAAAAAATTATCCACCAAAAAGGTATCCACAATTGAGTATAATATTTTGACATTTGATTTGACGTTTATTTCGTAGACAATATGTTTAGAGTGATCGGAATTGTAAACAAAGTACATTATGTTGCCAACACAATGTTGTTAGTTCAGAAAATTTGGCATATTGTATTTGTATGTTTCGGTTGAAATTTTTTGAATACGTAACCGATGTAACTGGCCTTCACAAAATATCTAACCAATATTCCAAATTATTACGCTAATTTGTACCTGATGATAATGCATTATTGTCTGTCTCTAACTGTTCAAATGAAATCACAAATAACCTTGATGTGGTTAAAATGGTTTCAAAATAATTCATAATTTCCTATTTTAAATGGAATCAAAATTAACTTAGAAAAAAAAACTAAATCAATTTCCTTTACAGAAAAAAAATAAAATATCGTTATTTGCCGAAATCTATCAAATTTACAAAATAGATCTTTGTATAAAAATGTTATATCCAGTCATAAATAAAAAATCTAGTTTACTTGTTGTAAAACAAATTATTAATCTTTAAGTCCATTATTCGAAGCATTTTGTTGTATGGTTTCTTCGAATGGATGAGTGCTGCCAAAACTAATTTGAATTTGTTTCAGAGAAAAGAAAACGCTATTCTTAAATTCATTCTAAGTGCCGTATAAAACAGTCACACTATTTTCGAACAAAACATCACTTGTATTTGTTGAAAAATGTTACCATTCCGAAAATCTATTTATAAGAGGGATAATAGATTAACGGATAATTTTAGCAAATAAACGTTAGTTTCGCTTTAGGTTAGGTTAAAATATACATATAGAATATGATTTAGGTTCTAGGTAAAACATTATTAAAATTAAATATGCAAATATTAAAATTATAGGTACACTCTAAAAAATGGTGTGGATTAAACTACAATCAATGTAGTTTTTGACAACGTCTTTTATAGAGAATTCCGATCAAGCGAGTGAAAACACGCTTTCAAAGTGTATTTTTTAAAATAACTAAAAAAAAAAAGCGTGAAATCCCTTTACTATAGTTAATTTAGACGATAATGTTTAATTTTCAACATAAAATGTGTTATTTCACTACAAAAATCTGTAATTTCACATTATTCTTTTGATATTTAGCTCTACATGATTGAAATATACCACATTTTGTTGTTGGTATTTACGCATTTAATATTGTATTCCACGCCGTCTATTGAAAATGTACACGTTTCGTTTTGTTTGATGAAATTACGTCAAATTATGGGTGGAAATACACAAAAATAATGTAGTTTATAATTTATTAGTATTACCATATCGTTATAACAAAAACTTGAAACATCGAAATCAAAAATATATAAATGGATATGATTCAAATATACTATAATATAATTTTTATAATAAATTCAGAAAATTTTGTAAAATCTGTAAAAATCTTAAGGACGTGGTATTTTTGGGAAGAAAATTAAGACTTTGATAATTGTCCAAAAATATGGTAATCAAATAAATATGAAAATATGACAAGGTTGTCCACTATACCGTACTTGAAACTTTACGTTGAATAACCGTCAGCATTCATATTTCATAAGTCAGTCAAATTTCAAACGTGGTGTTAATTAAATGTAATATAATTGTTTGTGTGATACAAAAAAATATAATTATATTTAATAAAGTATAATTTTTCTATAAAATATTAAATTTAAAACCATTCTTTATTATTTAGAATTTAATAAAATTAGTAATATCTAAATATAATGAAAAGCTTAATTGAGATTGTATGTAATTATTATTATAATTATTATTAAATAAGATAGTAAGTTTAAGAAATATGTAATTGAAATCACCAACAATTCTACAAAGTTTATGGATTAGTTAATTTAAATCATTTTTGAAATTATATTGAATTAAGTAATTAATTAGTGTTCATTTAAAAAAAAATTATTATTTAATAAATAAATTATAAAATAAATTATGTATAAATGTAATATTTGTGAATTAGTTTTAAGTATTTGTGTAAATTATTATTGTTAAGGTGAAAAATATATATTATAATTAAAAAATTAATTTGTTTTCGAATTACACTTTTTTTGTAGGGAAATAAAGCATCGTTGAAATAGTTGAAATGGGATTGTAAATCACACTTCTTTTGTAGAGAAGTCACATTTTTTTTGTTGAAAATCACTCCAAATATGATAGTAAATTACACTTTTTTGTAGCGACATTACCCTTTTTTAGTGTGAAAGTTAACAAAATTATGGTCTGTTGAATTTCACTACAATTAGTGTACATTTAGGTTGCCTACATTAATTGTAGTGAAATTCAACAAAATTTTTATTAAATATTGTAATTGATTTCAGTTATTACACCCTTATCAGAAGAGTGACAGTCAGAAACCGAAATCGTTTAAGATCTTTTTTAAAAATTTTTGAAACATATACCTTAAGTTTTAATATTTATTTAAATGTTCGGTTTTAACATAAATTTTTACAAATTAAATTTATTCTAAATACATTTATTCTAAGTCAGGTTAGTCTAAATATTTTCAAATTAAAGGTGTAAATATTCTAGTATATACCTAAGCTCTTAACATATAGAATTAAAACATATGAAATCAAAAACATTGTGCAAATACATCATTAAGGCAATAAAATAAAATAATAATAATAATTAAAAAGAAAAAATAATAGCTAAAAAGAAGTTATTTTGAATCACCGTTTGTAAGAATAACAGTAATATTATTTTTCCACTGTTCTCAAAAAGAATAGAATATAATATTTTTTCCTCCCGAAAATTTCCCTCTCTAAGAAATGTAATTTTGTTTGAGTGTAAAATTATTTTGTTCTTTCCCAACAAACCATAGGAAGAATGTGTTCTTTAAGAAGAAATATACACAAATCTCAAGGGTGAACGTTATGCTAATGTTCGCCTGGAAGAATTAAAAGCGAATTAATTATATATCATTAAAATAATGTTCTCTGAGAAGAACAAATGGTGAATGAAATAAAATAATTTTAGACGAATGTTCGCCTGGAAGAACTTTACTCGAATACTTTAAATTAATTTTAAATGAATGTTTTCTTAGAAGAAGAACAGACAAATGTAATAAGAGAACTTTAGACACGCCTGGAAGAATTAAAAGTATTCACACCCTTTGACTCGGGACTTATTAATTTTCGAAATAAAAATTATTTCTCTAACTACTCCTTAATGAACTTCTAATATATATAATATATAAGATTGTATATAAAACAAAAATGCGCACACAGTTGAAAATTTTGTACTCATATGATTTTATTATTCAGCAAATACATTATGCATTTTAAGTGAGATCTTATGAAAATAATAAACAAAAGCAAACAAATCAGTTATTATATTTTATATTATGTACTTGCGAATGAATCTATGTATATATGCCAAAAAAAAAACAAAGAAACAAATTCATCTAAAATAAAAAATATAAAAACAACAAAAAAACAAATCACTTGAATTCTTCATTTTTATCTTTTTAAATAACTGTTTCTAAATTTTGGTTATTTGTAGTAATAATATAGTTTTTATTAAAATTATGTATTATGTAGGTATATATATACATACCTCTTTAATGACAAAACTTTTTATTTTTAGTAATTTTATCACTAAATGCCACTTACTATAGGGAATATATCGGAAACGAAGCAGTATATGAGGGACGTATATTTATGTGTCCTAAATAAAACTTACTAACCACAAACTTTTTATTAAACATGAGTGGTTTCTGCTATATCGTGCGAAGTCTATGTCAGTACGTAAATTACTGTTTTTTTAAAAACTTAAAATTTGACTTGAACTTGAAATATAATTACTCAACAGGGACCCCTAGTATAAATATACTTAATTAGAAATTAGAATCGGTATTTTAATTAGAATTACCTGCATTATATGAATAAATAATAAAACCAAAAACGAATTCTAAATAAAAGAAACTAAGTGTGCTTTTATTAATTCATTTTTAAAACAAAAACTTCAATTCAATATTTTTTCTTATTATCTAGGTTCATTTTAATCAACGTCCTCCAAAACCTCAACTTCTCCCGGATTTTTATGAGCGTACTCCAAATTATCATAGAAACTTCTATAATAAGCAGGAATATATTTTGATAGTTCTAATAAATCTTTATATTTTTGAACATAAGATTTTATTTTTCGCCCAATTTTTAGGTTTAGGTATCCTTTTTTTTACAAGTATCCTTTATCCTTTTTTTTAGGTTTAGGTATCCTTTTTCTTACATTCTAAAGTTAAAAAACTAAATTAGTACCTAAACATGTATTTCCAAACTTTACAATATGGTTTATTTAATTATATTGTATGTAAATTTTTTAACCTTTTTCCTCTATTTGGGATATACTAGGTAAAGAAGTAACAATAGCATTTTCTGCTGTAATAATTTCATAACTTGACAGCCATTTTGAAGCTTGGATTATGATCCTTATGTGTATCTATTTCAACTTTGTGATAAGAATACGAAAATAATTGTTAACTTTTTATTGAATTTGAAATTATTTTTTTTTATACATACCTGCATTTAGTTGGTGCTTGTATAAAGTTGGTGAATTAAATGTTCTATTAAACTCTAACTTTTTTCTTGAAGAAGTTTCTATAAAAAAAAAAATTTCACTCAAAAATAAACGGAAAAATAATCTTTCAATATTAAAACTTGCGACTTTTATCTTTTAATACTTCATTGACCATTAACTTTCCGCGAAACATTATTTTTTCAACACAAAAAACTTTAAAATATATTTGAATTTATCAAATAATGTCCTCACAATTTATAAACTTCTAAACTTTATGACAAAATACAAAAACTTATATCAGAAAACCGTTATCAACAAAATTACTCAACTGTCAAAATTCTCTAAACTTATTTATCGTAAGAATACATACAAATTATACATTTGACATTTTGTGACAAAATAAAGTATACATACAAACCCATTTGGAAGACAGGTTTTGAAGTACATCCGAGCATAAAAATTGTATGTCGATATTTGATTTAAAATGTACGTTCTATTATATTGTATGTCGATTTACAATGCACTAAAACGGAGAGTCAACGAAACTGACGGAATGTCGTAAGTCTTCAACCTGTCATAACTTTCGAGGGAGTCAACGTATCGCTATGAAATTTATACAGTAGATGCGTCCTGTTATTATCTTCAAAATAAACCATTCATTCTAGTATATCGTAAGTCGACTTACGATATACTAGAATGAGGTGTGCGATATTATCTAAAAAGTGTTAATAGTTTTTAATAGTTGTTAACAGTTGTTAATAGATCCTCAATAGCTACGATTTCTTCTATACAGGAGTTGTCCGACAATAATTTAATACACTGTTTATCACAAGTCGAGCTTTATAAAATTTGTGTTCATTATCTACTGGAATTAGTAGTGTAGTGTAGTTCTCAAATTGATCAAAAAATTCTACATTTTCTTGGAAATTTTCATCCTCAACGTTGTTCATTTCCATATAATCTGCATTAGCATCAGCATTACTGATCCCATTATATTGTCAATTAAATTTGGTCTTTTATTATTTAATACTGCTTCATTTACATTATTATATATTTCTTCACCAGAACTAACTTCTAGATCAGAGTCAATTACATCCAACATTGAAACAATATCATTTTTTGAAGGACTTACTTTCGATTCCATATCTGCAAGTAAAGTATGATTCACATAATTTTTTATGCAATACACTATTTTTGTACGCAAATAAGGACATGTACATAATGTATTTGCGTACATAACATTTCCCTATATGTTTGTACGCAAATGTGTACAGCTTGTTTTAGGTATTATTAATTCACTAAAATTTATCCTTTTATACTAAAATTCAAGAGAGATTAAAAAATCTACATTTAATTAATAATAAAAACTAGAATCAAATTAACTATTTTAAATGTAAAATATAGCAATAATTGAAAAGCACTCACCTACAAAATTTATTGTACTTGTGAAGTCTCTTGGAATTTTAAGTAAACTAACATAATTGCAACCTGCTACATAATTTATTTTGACATGTAAAATGACAATATTATTTTCTCTTCGTAATAAATATTCTCTCATTAAATTTTATTCACAAGAAGTGCAGGAATTTAATCTGGACATTGATGTACGCAAATGCGTACACGTCTAGTCAATCGGTTAATTACGTTTCATTAAAAGTGGGGTTATTTTTGTTTTCTGCATTTTGTATCTATTTTTCATATGTGTATGTATATGAAAATATTTTCAGTTATTTTTTTAAAGCGCACGTGTTAAGTATAAACTTACAAAATTTTTAATGTATGTCCTACATAAAAAAGTAAAAAATAAAATAACCTTAAATACATACATATTTATATAATAAATTAATTAATATTAAATTTTGATGAATTTTATTGGAAATTATTATAAGTTCCTGGAACACATATTATCTTCTTCTAAAAATTATATTTTTACTAGGGGCCCCTGTTGAGTAATTATATTTCAAGTTGAAGTAAAATTTAAAGTTTTTAAAAAAACAGTAATTTACGTACTGACATAGACTTCGCACGATATAACAGAAACCACTCGTGTTTAATAAAAAGTTTTGTGGTTAGTAAGTTTTATTTAGGACACATCAATACACGTCCCTCATATACTGCTTCGTTTCCGATATATTCCCTATAGTAAGAAGCATTTAGTGATAAAATTACTAAAAATAAAAAGTTTTGTTATTAAAGAGGTATGTATATATATACCTACATAATACATAATTTTAATAAAAACTATATTATTACTACAAATAACAAAAATTTAGAAACAGTTACTTAAAAAGATAAAAATGAAGAGTTCAAGTGACCTACTATATCAAAATGAAGTACTCTAATCTACTATATAAAAATAAATTTGCTAGTCATATGAACAATTCAACTGATTTTTTTTGTTTTTGCTTTTTTATATTTTTTATTTGAGATGAATTTATTTCTTTGTTTTTTTTTTGGCATATGTACATAGATTCATTCGCAAGTACATAATGTAAAATATAATAACTGATTTCTTTACTTTTGTTTATTATTTTCATAAGATCTCACTTATGCATAATGTATTTGCTGAATAATAAAATCATATGAGTACAAAATTTTCAACTGTGTGCGCATTTTTGTTTTATATACAATCTTCTATATTATATATTTTAGAAATTCATTAAGGAGTAGGAGAATCGAAATAAAAAAAAGGTGTCTACTGTGCAGGACCTTAAATGCTTGTCAATTATAATTATAGATTCTACTAAACATTCGCATTTCGTTCATATATGAACTCATATTATCTTCTTCTTAAAATTGGCTATTTATTCTTCAAAACATTTATATTTTCTTCTTCCCGGGGAAACTAATGGGATTCAATTTACGATTGTCGTAGCAATGTCAACCTTTTCATAATACCAATGAATCGCAGAAGAATAAAAAAATAATTCGCGACGAACAAATACATTCTTCTAGGGGATACTTCGGCGATAACTTTGCGATTCTCAGGGTTTGTTGGGGTTGTCGAAATTAGATTTTTGTTCTTGAAAGTAGGATACTTTCTGTTTGTTGACATAAAAAAAATAAGAAATTCATTATTCAATATTTTTCTTAATTCTATTCCTATTTTTAATTTTTTTCAATTTTACAAATACATATGCATTTGTAAAATATTTATTATAGAATATTATATTACCCCTAATTCTCATATTATTTCTATTGGAAAATAACAAGTACCAATAATAAAATCCTATATCCCTGTTCCGTGCATATCTTATCTTCTATTATGATGGCAAAAAATAGTTAATCTGGTTACTGTAGATATATATTAAAAATGGTTTTATTTATTATCTACAAGATAGTGGTACCTGGTGGTACCCATATATATATATATTTAACATAAGAGTCATAGAATTAAAGACGCATTGAATATAACATATCGTAATTTAATATTTTTGAAAATCAGATTATTTTTTGATATAGCGTTGATAACATCAAATCTCATAATATTTTGTTATAAATAATAATTTTAAAATAAAAATAATAAAACTAAAAATTTGAATAATATTAAATGACAGTATTTTTTTCTACGAAAAAGTAATTAAATTTTAAATTGATTTAAAAATACTTATAACCAGTAAAACAAAAAAAACAATATGTAAAAGAAAAAACAGCAAATCAAAATATTGCAAATTTAAATATTTTAATATTATCTTCGAAGCTGAAAATGTAATTGAATTTTACCATAGCGACCATTTTAAATCC
This sequence comes from Argyra leucocephala, assembly GCA_963942445.1. NCBI lineage: Eukaryota > Metazoa > Arthropoda > Insecta > Diptera > Dolichopodidae > Argyra > Argyra leucocephala. Next base: position 65,059,463 of record OZ012678.1, on the reverse strand, counting down.
ATAGCTATTATTATTAAATTTTATATGAATATTGTGTTAAATTTTTAGTAAAACCAAGTTGATATTATAGATATAATAATTATTATGTATAAATATAATGTTACCTATATACATAATAATGTTACCTATAAATAACATACATAATAAATATTTTGTATGGAAAAGGACTCATCAAAAACAAATATTTCAGAAAAATTTTGTTTTTGTCAGTATACAATGGTAGATCAAATTTTTACACCTCAAGGTTTTGCAGTTGTTTTTTTTTTTAATAATAATATTCAAAGTTTAAATATGAGAACATAAAATATTTCATAGCTACGAAAAAAAAGTTAATCAACTTTATACATACATAATGTTCATCCATATATGTATATTATAGTATGTATACAAAACCAATAAAATAGCGATAAATGAATCGGGATAGGTAAATAATTCAGAGAGTCAAATCAGAAATGCTATAATGATGAAAGAATAATTTTGGGGTAACGTAATTATATTTTCTTATACTGAAGCAAAAAAAAAAACATATCCCGAAGGATGCTGGTATTGAACAAGATACAAAAAATATTTTTATTTTTAATGTTCAAAAATTATTTACTGAAAAAAAAACAATCCACATGCTGTGTAGAAGCTGTTTAAAGAACTGTACAAAGCTCAAGGCTAAATTATGTAGGTTTGAGTATTTTGTACTTTTAGATAAAATACAATAAATTACGTATATATTATTTACCTGGGAAAGTAAATTTGAAAAAAGAAATTCTATCATCTGTTCTCCATTATTAAATTATCGAGATTTGGTTATAAAACTATACTAACAGCTTTCCTTTAATACTCTTTGTAGTTTGTACGATTTTGTATTTGTAGCTGGAACATTTTAGCTAAAAACATAGGTACAATGAGACGAATGTTAGTGGTTAGTATATTGATAAAATTAGTTTTGATAATTTCTTTATGAATATTATTTTACTAATATTGTACTTTTAAGGAGTAAAAAGCTTAAAAATAAAAATTTGATTGTGAACATTAATAGCTATTTTTGGTATTCTGAAAGCGAACTTTAAATATCCAATTTCGTTCTTTTTTCAATTTAATTTCTATAGAAGTTAACTTTTATTAAATTATTCAAAAAAATGTAAATAAATGTTATAAGCGTGGATTGAAATTCAGATTATTGTAGAATAAAATAAAAAAACAGTTATATGTTATATGCTCAGGTTTGGCAAATAATGAGAAAATGTCAGCGTTAGCTAATAAAAATCATTATATAACATAAAAATTATAGTATTAAGAGTTTGATTTCGTAATAGTTGGGCTTAATTTAAAATTTTGTTTGCCAAAGTAACTCATATTAATTCTGTTAAGTTTTGGAAATATAATTCTATTGAAAAAAGGATGGTTCTAAGTTTTTACATTGCATATATTGAACTAATGTTAATTTCACACCATTGCGACATAATTTTAATTCTTATGTTCAGGCGTAATTTTCTATTTTAATTCAGCATTACGCCTCAATCGAGACAATAGAGTTCAAATATCTATAATAGTGTTTTATTATAACAAACCTCTAATTCCTTTACATTATGATTCCGTTATTACAGTATTTTTAACTAAAATGGAACATTATAATAATATAGTACGAAAATTGATTTAACGGAGAAGATATAATACTCAATTAACTGTACAAATGGTGTAATATTAACATTTTGCATTACAGGACGGGTATCCCGGTAGTTTATTATATTATTGGGCTAAATTATATACCTACTACCGGGGTATTTACTCATGTTCTTAAATTTAAGAAAAAAAACTGACAAAAAGAAGGAATTATAGCTAGCTGTCAAAGATTACAACACAATTGAATTTGAAGAGCTTCAATCCTGCAAATTATTATAGAATAGTTTTTTAAAAATATGAACGGAAATTTATAAATCAAATTAGATATACAAAATCGAAATGTATGCTGATGATATGAAAATCTTAAATAAAAATTACATCACTAAATGATTCATTACTAATTACTCTAAATTGATCATGATAACTTCTTCATTTAGTGAAGTGTGAAATATAATTAAATATGCTATAATGTGTTAATATAGTGACATACGACATAGTTTCCAAATGACTAATTTCCTTACCGGACAAGTAGATATTAAAAAAAGTTAAGTCTATCAAAGATTTGTGTTTTTTTTTTAATGAAAAACTCTTATTTAAATTGCATTTTAGAAATATTATAAATAAACCTAATTCAATGTTAGGTTTTATAAAACGATGGTCGAAAGACGATTTAATAATCCTTATATCCTTGTTAAGCCTCTGCTAGAATATTCCAGCCAGGTTTGGTCTCCCTATTATGAAATTCACGGATTGAGGCAATTCAAAGAAATTTCTTAAGATTCGCGTTATGCTACTTACCTTTGTCAGACCACATAATTTTGCCACTATATGAGCCCAAGTTGAACTTAATTCATGTTGTTACATTAAAGACGCGAAGAATTAATATTAATTCCGCTTATATTTTCAAGTTAGTCCAAATAAATACCATTAGACGCTTGCGTTTCTAACTATGGAATGAGCAATCCAATCATCAGATCAATATTACTGATTTTTCTCTCTCTAAAGATACCCTAAAGAAGCGCTTTTATTCTGCATCCATCTCTCTAATAATTCTAACTCATCTTGTAGTTGTTAACTTTTCTCCAGTTACAGATATTATAACAGTAGCAACAATTCATTCTTAAATTTAAGATTTAATATCAAAGTAATATTGAATAATTCACAAATGATCTTGAAAATGTTTGAAATTTAAATTCTATTATTTTTTTTTTCTTACTTACACAGATAAACGAGCTAACTTCTATTTGCCTAACCAACAAACCAATTGTTGCCGAGCTCTGTTCTTGAATAAATTAATAAATAATTTAATTTAGATTCAATTAACTTTAAAGCTACTTATTAAAAGCTGTTTTAATTTAATGTTACATTTTGTTTTTTTCATAATTGTTCATTTAATCTCTCTTGTTTTTTTTGTTTAATTGTTTTACTTATTTTTATTTTATTTTCATAATAATTGTAAATGCAATTATGGTAATCTTAATTAATTATTGGATTGTAATTTGCTTGATTTAAACAAATAAATAAATAAATAAACAAAAAATAAGTATCATAAGTTCAAAAGAACATATTCAAACGAACACAAAAGTTTAAAAGTGCAGTTACAAAAAAAAAAAATAACTCACGAAATTAAATAAAGGTGCGCAGATTGGTTTTGAATACCTAAAAACTTGGAAAAACGCCCAATTTACGGTTTAATTCATAAACTAAAAAAAAATAAAGAAATATTTTCTATTTTAACAATTTAAAAAAATTATTTTGAAGTGTAGCAAAAAAATTATTTATTTTCGTAAATCATTGCTGCATATTCAAATTTAATATAGATATTTTGACAATTTTGTGAATTTAGAAAAAAAAAAAACAGTTTTATTTCGTCCTACATTCTTACGTCGATTTGAAATTATTTAGTTATCATCCAAAAAAATAATTTTTCTTCACAATAAATGGCAAAATGTCTAATGATTTTTTTTCAGTTGTCTGCAGACCCAGCCGATTTGACAGTTTATCTTAAATTTTTAAAATGAAAAAAATTTCGTGTGTATCATAAACAATTTTCTGACCCGTTAAAAGATTTTATAGCTTTTAGTTAGTAGATGGGGTGAGCTTCAATTTGTGAAGCAGCTAAATTTTAGTTGAAAATCTCGCTACTAATTTTTTCGTAATAGTAGTAAACAGAGCGAAATCATATTATGTGATATGATTAAAGTGCAACACATAGATTAAAAATATTTGTGGTTCATTCTTTTAAGACATAGAAAAAAATTCAGTTTCAATTTTGCATGTTTATTAGAGAAAAACAAAACAAATCAAGTAAAAAAGTAAATTATATTACAAAAAAACCATACACATAATGTGATGTGTATCCTACCTACCTACTAAATGAATTTTTTTTTTTTATGAATAAACTTAAAATTCGTGTATGAATAATTCGTGTAAAATAAATGAAAATAAAAAAATTCACTGCAAAAAAACAGGAAGTGTGGGGACAAAATAGTTCATAACTTCTTAAACACTGATCGACGTATAGTCTTTCGCGGATTTTTTTTTTAAGTGAAAAAATGATTATTTTAGAACTATCGCTATTGAGTTATAAACTTAAAAAGAAATAAAAAATAGTCGCAGAATATTTTTTTTTTCAATTTTATTTGTGAATTGGTTTGCTTGTTTTCTGCTGCTCTCCTGTTAGTTTCGTTTTACGAACCACCGACACAATCTCAAACTATCTATTTGCTATTTGAGAATCGAAAACAGAATCGAGAATCATGAAGAAATATTCATTATCATCGAATAAAATGTAAAATTGCATCAGTTTGCAGAACTTTTAAAGCCTTAACCAACCAAATAAGATTTAAAAATTACAAACATTTTCTTGTTCGTAGTAGGTATTCAGTAAATTTTATGATTATTAAAATATTCAAAATTCCTTCAAACCTATTCAATGCTTTAACATTCTGTTTATGCCCCACTTTGATGTACATAATATTCAAAAGATATATTTTTCTATACGAATTCAATGCAAAAAACATTGTTAAAGCGACATCATATCAATTATATCAATACAATCTGTATGACATATATTTCGCACAGAAAATTTTTACCTCTAAAAAGACACAATTTATGCGTTTATCAATAAAAATAATAATTTTTGCTTCAATACAAGGACATAATAAGCGTTATAAAAATATATTTCAAAGAAACAACAACACAAACACAAAATTAAAAAGAAACAAAATACTAAGTACATTCACACATTTTCAAACATTAAACAGACATTTCTGCCACATTTACATTCTCATTAACCTTAAATACAGAAATCACAATGAGCAAAATTCTTTGATGTCAGACTTTGTTAATATCAATTAAGTCAATGAAAAATTGAAAGCTGGTGTACAAAAATAGAAAATGAAAAAAAATTTATCAGTAACATTTCAAAAAACAAAAAAAAAAAAAAATCATATTGAATAGCTGAAGGAAATCAAAGCATGAAGAAATTTCTATAAATATAAATTCTGCTCGTGCTGTGCGCACAATAATGATTCAATATCTATGGATATATTCTCTATGACATGACATTTTCATAATAATTAATTTTAAAAATTTCTGAGAAGATAATTTAATAAAAAGACTTACTACTTTAAAGTAATGTAAAACTATCAATATTTCATTAATTATATCTTCATTTTTTTGTGAAATTCTACAGTGAAACTTTTGCAGAACCCGTATATTGCTTTTAACTTTATACATATGTATCTACATTAAAACTACATTTATTTAAATTTTATAAAACAAGGCTATTTTTGCTACATAAATTGATCATATTTTTTATTAGACTGCTTAAATTGAAAAAAAAATTCCAGATCCGTTTAAAAATATAATATATAAGTCTACCGTAGGCATCGAACAAAATAATGTTAACTACATTAAATATTTTCGAATGAAAATAAATTACCGACATAAGAAACCGACTCAATATGAAAAAAAAAACAAATTAAATAGAAATATTTTATAAGATTTGAAAATAAATTGATAGTTAAATATAAGTTAAAATAATAAAACTAAACAGGATTTAATCAATAAAATAGTTAAAATCAAAAATTTAAATGAAGTGATATTTATTTATTTGGGTACAGTACGTTCGACAAATTCCACTTCGCAAGTGAACATTTGCTCTGCAAACATTTCACAACAAACTTATTTAGATAAACAAAACATTGAAAACATTAACACTTAGCAGGAAGATGGTTACCAAATGAATATCGCACATTTAGACATTTGGCAACTTTTATTTGGCTTTACAATGATCCTTTTTCTATTCGCCAGCGGTGGCTACGCATTAAGATAGATTGTTAATATTACTGGAAAAGCTATAAGAACAGTTGAAAAGTAAATTGTTAACAACCTGTTCACATTACGCTCTATAATATGTTATCAGCGATTAACTAGTTATACAAGGCGCTATAACTAGAAATTATGTATGTAAGTGAAGCTATACATGTTTTCCGGAAAAACATGAAAAATTAAATGGTTTCCTTTGAAAATCAGTTTGATGTTTTCTGTTATTTTTTTTTTTTTTTAACAACTCTAGTCGAAAACTCTAGGCTTATTTATTTTGGTTCCGGTTCTGTTGCCGAACTTTTATTTTGAAAGGCTCATTTAGTGGAGTTTCCTAAAATAACGGACATCTGTTTTTTACTTTTTTGTATATTTTTATTTATTTATTTTAACAGTTGATCCTACAGACCTAAGTCTGCAAGCCAGCTTACAAGCCCTTTTCCCTTTTGGAATTTGAGGGTTTATATAGCGATTATTTCGTATTTGTTTACGTATCTTATATATTAAAACGCTTAAACGTCTGTTAAACGTTTCATAAAGCTTTTTTCAACTAGATTAGACAATTTTATTAGAACTATTACGAATTACGATAGTATGAAAAATTTTTTTTAAAGACATAAACCACAAAACGATAAAACCAAAAACAAATTAAAATTAAACTAAAAAAAAATCACCTATTGAGCAATAGCATTGACTATATCTGATTATGTGAATTAATTTAAAAAAAAAAAACCTAGTAGCAAAGACAAAAACCGAATTATCAGAATATAATTATTATATCGATTTATAAAAATAGCTTTGTTAAAATATTACGATATTACAGCAAAATGACCATTATAGATCGTAGTTAACTCATGAATTGTCATTAGCTTATGAAAAGAGACATCTATTAGAAAAAAAAAGTTCGAAATATCGTAAATAAAAAAAAAAAAAATCGAAATTTGACGTTTTCACATCAGCAATACTTTCGATTTTAAAAAATGTTGCTGTTATATTGCAAACATACGATTATTTTAAGTTTTGGTAATAAATATTTTGATGTCATTGTAGAATCGTTTGAGATTGAAAATATTATTAATGATGGTGAAAAATAACTTATAATTATTGTAAGTAAATTGATTTAAAAAGAATATAATATTATAATACAAGACAAGACCAAAAATTTAATTGTAATTTGAGTGAAATATTTTTTTTTAGGAATCAACTACTGTAAGTGCGTCAGAACGAACCACCTCCTGAACTGCACTAACAACTTCCATAATAACTCATCATGCCGATCTAACAAAAAAAATAATTCTGAATTAATATTAGTAGAAGCTAGAAAAAACAAAAAACTACAATGAAATTATTAAGCAGAGTTTTGTATTCGTAAAAACGCAATAAATTACTTAAAGCCTTCCTAGAACTAGAAAATAAAAAGTTAGAATTATAGCAAAAATTAACTGATTATTTAATTTCAAAATTTTAAACTGTTTTAAACTAGGGTCGCCAGAAGGGAAAAGTTTAAAAAGAGAGTTTCTTCGGCAAAAAAGAGGACAAAAAGAGAAGGGTGCATATAAAATTAAAATATATATATATACAAAAAATATATTTTACCAAATAATTAATATAATTTAATAAAAAAAGACCCACATTTCGAAAGGGAAAAGGAACTTTAAAGCTAACCTGCAGATTTATATGTAGGATCAACTGTTAAAATAAATTAATAAATAAGACTTTATTTCATCAGTTGTTTTCTTCATAAAACCAGAACACATAACATTAAAAATATTTTATATAAATTAATTATGTTTTATATTAATATTAATATACTTTATATTATCATGTTATACATTTATTTCAGCAACAAATCACAATATTTCAATTTTACAAGCCTCTGTTTCATAATTTGTCGTTTGATTTGAGCTCATTACTTCTATTATAAATTTATTACCACATTTTATTTCATTGTAAAATTCTTGGCACTTTGTATATTTATATATAATTGCATGTGACGACTAACACTGTCTATATTTAGACGTTTTCTCTCAAAAAATCGTACCTTGCCTTTGAAATATTAAATCCATTTCAAATTTAAAGGTTTTTTCTTAAATTCATTGGAGGAAATATTTTTTTCAATGAAGTTTTTTGACATTTTTGCTCTTTTTCTTTATAAAATTAAGATAAATTCAGTTTAAGAGAAAAAGAGAGCAAAAAGAGATACGAAAGATCCGAACAAAGAAAGAGAGTGAACAAAACGATCGTGTTGAAAAAAGAGTACATGTGCTCTTTAAAAGAAATATTCTGGCAACCCTATTTTAAACTGTATTGTATTTTTACTAATACTGAAATATAAAGTGATATGAAATATTTTTTTGATTTTTAATTGTTTTAATAATTCTTAATTTATGTGATGTATTTAATTCTTAATATATAAAAATATATATGGTTAAATAATGTGCTCATATTTTATGCAATTATAATATAATATTTCACTAAAAACACAATTCTCTATTTCACAGTTATATGTTGCTTTGACTAGAGTACGATCTTTTGATAGTGTTAGTGTAGTATAAAATATTATGAAATGTTTGAATAAGTATTAAAATGTTAAACTATTTTTAAGATATTAAATAAAGTGAATTTTAGTTTAAAGTTTTTCAATTTAACTTATTTATTATGTAATAAAAAAATATGTATAACATATTGATTTTTTTTTAGGAAAATAAAGAAAATAAACAAATAAAACAAATTGTTTCATTTATAATGCTAATGCTAGACCGGCGAATGTTACGCCGGGAATAGCTAGTATTACATTATTTTTTTATTGGTTTTTAATTATTATATAATGAGTTGAATCGCAGTATTGATGAAATACAATTAAAAAAAAAAATGAGTTTGTGTAGATTTGTGTACATAGAACAGATGAAGGTTAAAATGATAAACTACTCTTTAAAAGATGTACATGCAAATTATATCCATATTTTTTTTAAAAAATAAAATACCATATTTGGTGATTATAAACTCGAAATTCTAATAAATTATCAGCCAAGAAAGATAACAACAAAAATACAAAAATAATTTTAGATGTTTATGCTGTTTATTTTATATGCATAAAAAAAAAATTTAATTTTGGTGTTGTGGTGGGTGAACCTTCAAACAATTTCTCGCATTTCAATCTCTTTCTAAATTTTATATTAAAAAAAAGATTCCACACAAAGGATAATAATTCTTTATTTGCTTTGAAAACGATTGAAAATTTAATGAACAGAGCTGCTAAATTTTTGAAACACTATGCCATCGCAAACACACTAACACAATATTATTGCATTGAATTAAAATAATAAACTCCAGTTGAATTTTATCACTATAGAAAATAATTTTCTTCTGAATTTGTGTTTCTAATGTTTGTTCATAAAAGCTTATAAAATTCCAAATGACTTCTTTATAGAAACATTGAAAAGAATTCTGGAAAATATATATTTTTTTTTTCATTATTTTGATTAATTGAATTTTGAAAAATCTTTGTACATAAATTTTAAATTAAACTTAAATATGAGTTCAAAGCCGCATTTAAAAAAAAAAAAAAACTTTTCCGCAGCAACATTAAAGTGTAATTTTAGATTTAATTTAATTTTTTTTTTGTGTTTATTCTTAGTTTTTAAGTTTAATTCACTATTAAACATCCATTGTCTCTATTTCACAGTTTTACTTTTTCAATTTAATGAAACGAAACGCTAACCTTAAAAACTTTTCATATTTATTTAATCCAACCAGTCAAATAAGGAAAGGTGCAATTTCAGTGTTCACAAAAAGAACACAAAAAAAAAAAAAAAAAAAAAAAATACGTGATGAAAATTTTGTTTGCTTCAATTTGAAAAGGAAAAAAAAAATTAGGAAAAGCTTTTCGTATTTGCTTTAGATTCAATTTAATTGTATATTATATTTTCTTTTAAAAACTTAAAGTCCCATATAAAATAATTTAGTCTAGGTTCAATCTTAATTTTTATCTACTTTTCAAAATAAAAATAATCACAGAGAAAAAAGTTATTTAGTTATTCACCTTTCATGATTTCATTTCATGAATTATTTTACTTACAGCAGTGACGGGGCTTAAATATTTTGTATGTTTTAAAGTAAAAAATTATTTTATTGAATGTGTTGCAGGTTGGGGATGAAACATTTTAAATAAAAAATCTCTTGGTTTTGCTCCACTAAATGTATTCAAATATCTGTATCCAAATATTTATTTGGTTGACTTCGATGTTACACTGTTGTGATTAAAAGATAACTAGTCAATTTATAATATAAAAATCATACTATGATATTGGTTTTCTAAAAAAATAACCCATATTACAAAAGCTCTCTCCTACCCACCTGCGAAATATTGTACTTCATTATATTTCGAGAAAAATAAAATTCTGTGCATTTATTCAACAAGAATATAAACAATTTACAAGTTCAATTGTTTATATTCAAAAATTGGCATGAAGGTGGCAGCATATAATAATTCAAGTTATGTCCCACTAACTAAAGTAAATACAAAATTCATACTCAGAAAGATTAATCGTTCGGCTACCTTGAAAATATTTTATAATTTACCAAATGTACATAGTTCAGCATTTGATGAAATACCAACGTCTTTGATTAAAGAATGTAAGACTAGTTTGGTTCTTCCCATAACCGTTATTCCCAAAATAAATAAGGTCTTGCAAATTTTTAAAAAGATTGAAACAATTTCAAACTCATTTCTATAGCGTCAACGTTTAGTAAAATACTAGAGACATATATCAACGATGAACTCTTTGGCATATTTAAAAAATAATATGCTAATAGTTATCTGAATCACAATACGGCTTTACTAAAAAATCGAATACAACTACGTCATTATTTGATATACTTTGAAGAATACAATCAGGACTATCCAAAAAGAAAAAGGTTTGCCCAGTGTTTTTCGATCTAACTAAACCTTTTGATAGTGTGGATATATTAGTATCTTTCTAAAAATTCTATTTGAATGTGGGTTTAAATGGCCAAAACGACTGTAAAAGCACAATATGCTGAGTGTGTTGATAAGCAATATTGAAAGTAACGATATTGTGGTCATTCAGGCTCACTAAGTCCACTGTTATTCTCATATTTTGTATGTATTTTTTTCCAAATTAAAGCTACTTATACGGAACCGCGTCTATATATGCTGATAATATAGTAATTATTTTCGAAACAGATAAGTTTGAAGAACTGTAACAAAAAATTGATGACATTAATAATTGGATGAACATGCATAGATAGATTAACTGTCAACACTAAGAAAACCAAGTACATGATTATAAAGGACAAAATACAGAAACTTCTCAGTAAAATACAATAATATTTCAATTGAAAATTTAAATAGCTATAAATATCTGGGTATAATTATTGATAATGAACTTGATTGAAATCTGCAAATATCTTGATCAAAAGAACACATGTAATAGCTGTAAATATGCGATAAATATTTGGGGTAATACATAATATTATATATATATTTTTCTGCATTTATCTGGATGTTTGTAAGTTCGACGGAATACTCCAACACATATACAAATTGAAAAATATATACAAATTATAACATCATGTAATTGTCATAAACATAGTAACTGTTTTTTATTGCTTATATACGCCATCTGTCATCTGGCATTTGTCATTTATCATCTGTCATCTGTCATCTGTCATCTGTCATCTGTCATCTGTCATTTGTCATCTGTCATCTGTTATCTGTGTCATTTGCCCATCATATCAATTACCCATAGAATTATTGAGGTCTTACGATAATATATGTTTAAATTTCCAATGATGGCAAATAAGATGTCGTTAAAATGATCGAGTAAATAACCCTTAGGGAATTGAAAATTTTGCTACAAATATTCTGTTTATATGGTAATTAAAAGCATTCTAATAATTCTAATAAAGGTACGATATTGATAAATTAGTAAGCAAATACATATTTTTCTTAAACTTGAAATGAAAATTCTAATGAAGGAAGAAATGCTAGAATTTATTTTGCTTCCGTCATTTATGGTGGGTTACAAAACTAGTACATTAATAATTTGATAATCCTAGAAATAATACAGAACAATACCTTCAAACATTTGTACTGTCTTCCTCATCTCATCGAACGCCCACAAACCAAATCCATAAAAAAACAATATTGTATTATTTTTTAAGATTGTTTTTTTTCAAATTTTTCTAATTTGAAATACAATATCTCCATAACGGCAGGACCAACCATCATCAAATAAATGTTAAAATATGCTCCAAACCATTATCTTTCTTGAATGTTTAACTGAATATAGACATATCTCATAGCTCAACAGACATAACGGTATTTATACAAAAACATGAAAACAACAAGGATACTTTCAAATATCCTTTTCGTTCTTAAAGATGAGATCCGCTACTAAAGATGTATATTTTTGGAAAGCTAACGATTCCAACTATTCTTGGGATATGGTAATTAGGTTCTACGTCGATACAATATCTCTCTCAGAATCTCCAATTGGTGTACCAGTATACAATAAATGTAAGGGTTAAAAATTGATTTATTGACAGCTGGTATTGAATTTCAACTTTGTTATTCATATTTTTTTAACAAACAATAATAAAATCGATTACGTATTAATTTTTCATACATTATATTGAAATTTTATCTAACTACGTACGACCAAAGAATATATAAATAGTAAGAATTCTCATCTCATATAAATGTCTTAAGTAAAATGTTTGTACTGTGGGTTCGAATGTTTGGCCACACATAGAGGAAGAAAAAAAAGGGTGAAGAGAACAGTGAAAACCAAAATTTTCATTTTTATTTATTTCTATTCTTCCATCTCTCTATGAAATAATTATATTGCTGTATTTATATTACTGTACAGTATACACTAATATGAATATACATAGCTACATACCTAAATAATAATAATATGTTTGGAAATAAGTATGCAGTCAAACATAGTCAATGATAAAATCACAGAATTTAAAAAAAATAGTAATAAAAGAATAAAATTTATTAGATATGCATTAAAAATCGTAATTTGTCTACGATATACCGCTTTGTTCTCATAACTTGGTTGATATTTCTATTTTTTTAAGGAATAAAACAAACAGGAATCCATTTTTGATATATTATTTGTTTGTTATTTTTGTATTGAGATGTACATAATATATACATATAAAATACATATTCATACAAGATTGAATCAAAAAATTTCTTTGCTGAAAATTGAATAATATTCCTACTTTGCATAGTGTGTTTAAAATTGTTTTTATATTTTTTATTTTGAACCTTTGATTTGACAAAATATTGAAATATTATTTTTTTTTTGTTTTTTTTTTGTTTTTTTTTTGTGTTCTTTTTAAGCTTGTTTAATTTAGTCTAATTGAATTAATTGCTTTATTATCTGTAAATTATTTGGCTGGTTTAGTTGTAAGTTAAGTATGTATTTAAATTAATATTTTCTTTTAATATTTTTTTTTTGTTTAGTCTTATAAAGACTAATCGTCTTATGTATACTAACATTAAGAATTGAATAAATAAAATAAATAAATATCATGGATGGTTAACGGCTGATTACTGTACTTTTTTTTTTACAAAATTATACTTTTTCACGCTCTTCAATTTTTATTTTTGTTTCATTTTCTTACCCGTACGCACCTAAGTCCTAAAAATATTCAGGCTAGTTTTATTATTATTATATTATGTGCTTTAGTACTACCTAAGCTATATAAAGAGCAAAAAGGCTTAACAATGCAATAAATGCTGGGTGGCGCAGTAGGTAGAGCGCCTGCCTTTCAACCGAAAGGTCCCAGGTTCGATTCCCGATGAAGCAAAAAAAAAAAAAATGCTTTATGGATTTTTCGATCTGGTCCAGTACCCTTTGTCATTGGGATATAATAAATGGCAAAAAATAATTGATCTGGTAACAAATTAAATGAAAATGAAACTACTCTATTTAATCCTAAAGCTCATAACATGAGCCTATCATTTCAAAACTACGTATTTTCTAAATTTTTCGTAATATTGTAACGATTCTTCTTTCTAATCTTCATTTAGGTCAATATTTACATATTACAATTACAAAAATACATCTTTTTTTTTTGTTTTTTTTTTCTGCTTAAAAAAATACCACGTAAATTCATAACATGAGCCTCAGAGGCTCTCATATAAAATTTCATAATAATTTCTTAATAATGCAAGTTTTGACATGAATAAATGATGATAAAGTGATTGACGACATAGAATTCGATGATGTGGCAATTGACTCTGATCAGGGGTTCATTAGTCTGAAGCTTCAGAAGCAGAAGATAATTAACTTCTGATTCTGATAATAGCGGTGAAATTATAATTTCTCATGGAGAATTTTTTGCAAAAGATGGTAAAAAATGGGCTCAAAGGCCATAACGCTTCGTCTAAATTAATATTTTGAGCTGGAAACCATTTGCTGCTTGCACGCCTTCTTCGAAATCAAATAACCAAAGTTATCGATCGTTTTAGGAGCTTATGATTCAATTATATTCAAAGCTATACTATAGGCGTAAACCGCTTTGACAAAATTTTACGTTTTATTAGATTTGATGAAAAAACCACAAGAAATAATCGACGTAGATTTGACAAATTAGCCCCAATTCGAGACGTGTTTGAAGCAATAAATAAGAATTTGGGAAAATATTATATATACCTTCAGAAAATCTATATGCAATCATAGCCTGACAAGTGTGGTATTAAAATTTGGTGGCTTTATAACTCTCAGATTGCATACCTACTCAAAGGAATTCCATATACGGGGAACAAAGATAATAACAGAGCAACAGGACTTGCTCAAAATGTAGTGGAGAATTTGTGTACACCATATTTTGGAACTGGACGGAATATTACAATGGATAACTATTTCACAAAGTTAGATCTTGCAAAAAGTTTGTTATCCAATTGATTGACAATTGTAAGAACTTTACCTCGAATATAAAACTTATATTCCAATTTCTACCAAGTCAAAATAGAGATCAACATTATTTGGACAAAAAATTCCAATAAAAGAAATTTATTTCTAAGAAGTCTTGGTGAAAGTTTAGTAAATTCTCTTATCAAAAAGCGTGCTAGTACTAAAGAGCTGCAATTACCAACATCTCGTACTGCAATTTCAAAAACGGAAGCGTTTATTTTGTTAATTATGTTATTTTTAAACATCTCAAAACTAATTATTTGAAATAAAAAGTTTAAAATTTATTAAAAATTATTTTTTCCTATTAAATTATAAAGTGAGCCTGCCAGGCTCATGTTATGCATTTACGTGACAAAATATGTTACGAGTTTTAGGGTTAAGAAGGCTTGGTTCCTGACAATAGCAGTATTTTTCCACATTTAATAGGTAAGAGCCATCATTAACAGCCCAAGAAGACGAAAATGAAACTGGCACATACTTGGAGGACTACCAAGAACCATTCAAATAAAAAAAATAAACGCAAACTTTGGATTGTATTAAAGCCAAATACAAGATACAGTTTAGAAATATACAAAAAAGCTGTACTAAAGTTACACACTCAGCTCAAAAAATACGATATTGGAGCTATTGCAAGATCAGCTATACGCAATAAGTATATCGCCACTGTTATATAAAAAAAGAGAAAACAACAAAAATAAAATAATAAGATATACATTATTTCCTTTTTTAACAAATTCTATATACCTATACCTCTATTTTTGTATCTATATTTTCTTCTCTTCATTTCTTTTTACCAGTTTCAACCAACTTTTTACTCAGACTTCCGTTAAAATGTTTTCCTTACTGAAATGTGTACTAAATTTGCAAAATGTCTAATAAATCTTTGAACTAATGGAGGAAACAACAACAATAACTAGAACTTGCATTACCAACATAAAAAGCAAAACAATCAAAAACGAGAAAAATAAAAAAAAATTACTTTATATTTTCTTATGCTAGATTTGATTCGATGTGTGTGTGTTTACGGATAGAAAGCAGAAAACAAAGAAAAGAAAAAAAATAAAGAAGTAAAATTCTTTGCAGTAAAATAATATGAAAATGACAATGCATTAAAAGACGACAACAATAAGAAAGCTGCAGTAACAAAGAATACATATAATAAAAAAGAACGGCTCGATTGAATTCAATTTTGATTTTTTATTTCATTTTTAAGAATACATCCAAGCTAATAAAAACAGAAGCTTCTAGCTAAAAAAAAACGATTTCAAATTTCGGGTTATAAAACCTAAATAAAATCGACATCGCGTAATCAAGATTTAGAATCTAGTGGTGGTAAATTTAGCTCATCAACGACTGCTGAAATTTATACCCATCGTCAAATTTACTCAAAATCGATAAACAAACTGAAAGCAGGAAAGGTAGGTTAAGGAAGGAATTGAAGAAGAATGCAGTAAACCTGTTTGGCTTTCATATTCTCTTAATCAAAGAATTTCAGATTATTCAAATACTTCACATTTTTTTTGCTTACTTTTGATCCACTAAGGGATTTTTTCGCTTTCTTACAGGGTATCTGAAAAGTAATTTTACGATTTAATTGCAATGCTAATCACAGATTTGAAAATCAAATATCTAATAGTGTGAATCTACAATATGAATTATAAAACTAGTCAGAGTTAAACCGGATGATCCAGCACTATTATTCCTATTTATGAGTTTCGGTAGTGTTGGTGAATATAACATTATTTTCATTTAAATTATAAATATTATATTATTCAATTTAAGATTAAATGTTTTGTTTGCATCAAATATTTTCGCTATCAACAACACGACCACGAAGATTAAGTTGAATACCCTAAACTCTGTATTCACTGCGGGTACAAAAGTCGCAAGGAACTTTTCATACAAACCCTAGAACTAGAATTATCTGTGGCGAAAGACAACTCCCATTGAGGAGAGAGAAACAATTGAATAACTATGGACTTAAGGTAGTTTCCACAGATAAACGCTAACTCAATTTTTTAAAAATACAATCCCAATATGATTCATATACAAAACTAACAGAAAGACAACAACTTTTTGACGTAAAACTTCAACAGATGCTGGATCACCTCTTGTTGGTTGAGGTATACAACAGTATACTTGCTGAAATTGTATGTTATATTGAAAGTTGTTAATTATGTGAGCCAGAACTACAAAATGAAGAAGTTCATCTTATGTACACAAGTTTTCTCATCTCATACTACCAAACATCCCACAATAATATTAGCTCAAGAGCTCCTGCATCCTAATAATCCAAATGTAGTATACTTTCTTTTAGTTAGACATGCAAATATGGCCGGAAATGAAGAGGATGAGGTATTGGCGAAAGAAAGTACAAGGGAACCACTTGATATGGAAATCAAACTATATTATCAGCATTGCAAATATTGAAAACATATACAACAAAATTATATTGAAAAAATATACTGTAATATGGCAAAGGGAACCTCCTGCAAATAAACTCAAGACTTTTAAAACGATTTTATTCAAATGGAGAAACCTCAAAAAAACTAAACCGTCATAATGACTAGACTGTGCATAGGTCACAGTCCACAGAAGGGTAACACACAATTACCGCTTTGATGGCTCACAAACAAACAAACCCACATGTATTTTCCGCAGGATACATCATCACACAATAATATATTCGTGAGACTTATTCTTTATACTAATAAGCATCGAACGTGGTATCACATGGTTGGAAATTCTGAAACTAGAAATAACTGAGGCTGCAGTTCTTTCTCATCCAACTAATCGAAAAAAATCCCCATATCGCGATTTTTGATATATTTCCAGTTCTTGTTAGCTTTAGATTTGTGTTGTCTGCATACATGTCATATCTTGAGATCAATTAATTGCCTAGAATTAAAATTTGCGATCAAAAACCGGGGAGCATTTTAATATTCCTTTTTCCTTTTAGGTGAAGTTGAACATAAAATAAAGCAATAGTAATTTGGTAAGGGGTAGAAATAGAAAATGAATTATTATTTTTTTGTTAAACTAGTTTTAAGTAAAATTAATGTAAATAAATTAGTTTTGTTTTTAAAAAAAGCATAAATAAAAATGTAAACATACTTTGGAACGTAATAAAACCCAGGTAGTTAATGGGTCCACCATAAAACTTTACAAATTAAATTAATTATTTTCGTAAGCCTAGCCTTCCATAATAACTTATTACTAATTATTAATCAGTTATTTGAAAATTGTATTTAACTAAAGAAAAACCTAAAATTGTATAGCTATAATCGCTAGATGTCTGCTTCCTTTGCAATTTTTTTTTGCTTTAGATTAAATTTAAAAAGTTTTATTTAATTTCAAATAATTTACAAAATAAACTAAACATATTACATATTATATATATGCTGTTGTGTATATGTATCTGCTTCCACTGCATTTTAGGCTTATAAGTTTTATCATTGTGTTTGCTTTTGGTACAACGATTTTTCCGCGGTTTTTGATCAGTATATATCCTGTCTTACTTGCTGTAGGTTTTGACTTAAGATTTTTGTTTTTTATTCCGAAAATATATACACACTTTTAAAAAAAATCAATTAATTTATATCCACTTGGTTAACTGTTTTGTACATTTCCGCAGTTCTCGTCCAGTATCTAAATTTAAATAATGATTTTAGTATTTTATTCATCACTG
The DNA here is from genome assembly GCA_963942445.1 of Argyra leucocephala. Lineage (NCBI taxonomy): Eukaryota > Metazoa > Arthropoda > Insecta > Diptera > Dolichopodidae > Argyra > Argyra leucocephala. Next base: position 65,040,875 of record OZ012678.1, on the reverse strand, counting down.
TTCCAATTTGTTTTATATAAAATTGAGAACAATGACTCAAGCTAAGAAATATTATACCTGATTCTGGATAGGATATGGCCGTTATACACTGGTTTATATTAGGAATACCGCCAGCCCCATTCATTTTCATGGATATTGGAAAAATACATTTTTTTATGTCGTGTATATGAACACCCTTTTAGTTTTTCATCTATGATAATTACTAGATATCTTACAATCTTAACTATTTGAAATTTGTTACTTTTTATTATGATATCATTTTTATGGTAGCCTTTAAGTCTTTTTAATATTCAGCCACAGTTCTTTCTCATCCAACCAATCGAAAAAAATCCCCATATCATGATTTTTGATATATTTCCAGTTCCTGTTAGCTTTAGATTTGTGTTGTCTGCATACATGTCATATCTTGAGATCAATTAATTTTTTGGAAAATTTATTATGTATAAAAGATATAATTAGCCCCAAGTAGTGATCCTTCCGGAATCCCACGATGTAATATTCCCATATTACTAATAGTACCAGTTTGTGACGCACAGTTTTTTATTTAATAAATAATATTTTACATAAGACTCTGATTTCTAAGTCGTTAAGAATGTCCAGCAGTTTAGTCTGGGCTACAAAATTAACAGCTTTTGTCAAGTAATGTTAAGTCTACTTGCACTCCAAAATAGCTTTCTCAATTTACCGCTATATTTAATATTTTGTATATCAAATCAAATAATTTTGCCAAAAAGAGAGCAACAAACACTGACGTTTTATGGATATGTCAACTTTATATGTTTACATTGATATGTACACTCATAGCAACAATGAGTTTAAAGGGAAATGAAAGAATAAAATAATAATAATATTTCTCATAATAATGACAGTAACAATAACTGGTATAAGTACGATTTTAAAAGAAGTTTCGAATAACTTTCTTTATAAATACATGAAATCCATGAACACTTCTCTTAATAATAATTGAACATGCATTTAAGTGGAATGATAATCGGAATATGATTTATATATACATATTATATATATATACACATACTTATAGAATTGTATCCTGCAAAAAAAAGTTGTTTATTCACTCGTATAGTGGCCGGTCAAATAGATTTTCTCCAAAAACAAAAGATATTGTTTTTTTTTATTTTGTTTTAGTTTTTCAAAACAAAGGAAATCTAAAAAAGGATAAAACAATGTTCTTAAGCAAAAAAAAAACAAAAAAAAAACTTTTCTTTAAAAGAAAAAAGGGAAAAATATGAAAAACTTTTTTTTTGTTCCACTACTTGTACACTTTAAACAAGATTGTTCAATTTTTATTAAGATACTTGGAAAATTGGTTGATATTATAAAGGTCAAGAGAGAGAAAGAGAAATAAAAAATAACTTTATGAGAATGATACAAAAATGCAATAACAAAATAATATAAATAAAAATGAAAATAGAAAATAACTTGAAAAGATTCAGTGGCGGTGGCCTCTGCTCTCTAGAATTTTGTTTTATATATAAATAAATATATATAATATTTTAATAAGTTTATAAACTGTTACAATATTCTGTTATTATTATTATGATGTTTTTATACAGTTGAATAAACAAAGTAGATATCTTATAAGATTTTTAAGTATTTTTGTTGTGAAGCTAAACTAAAATAGGAAAATCTAAATAAATTTATTAGTTAATGTTAATTTTTACTTTTATGTTAACCTACATTTTTTGACAAAAAAGTATAATCAATTAAAATTTTATTAATTTTTAAAACAATTATTTTTGAATTTTTTGTAGGAGTAAAACAGCTCCTAAATAGTAATGCAAGGAAAATATTTTTTATTGAGTTTTATTGATCACTAGGATCGTATATTTATTATGATTAATATAAAAATTTAAAAAAAACATATTATCTTTAATTTATTGAATAAAAGTCGAGTTTCTTTTCACAAATCATTTATATTTATTTTGCAAATATGGAGATTCGTAAGTAATTTAATTCCTTCATCACACATAAAAATTTCCAAATTCTGAATTCAAGAAAAGTCAGTTTAAACCAACCCAGTAGAAAAATTCTTAATTTAAGTTATTCAAGTCTTGCATCAAGTCTTGCAGTCTTATGTTAAGTCCAGAAAAGTATTGTTTTATAATTTAGAATAATTAAATAAAATATGTTTGAAACATAGATTTAATAATAACAGACTGGAAATTGAATGGTTTTTTCTCTTTTTTTTAATAGGATTTCTTATCTAGAGACTTAAGTATGTACACACCAAATATGCAGTTTCACATTATGCATACATCTAGTGACCTGGGATACCTCTTCGTCAAGAAAATGTTTGAAAAATATTTTATTCTTAAATTTGAGCCAAATTGGAAAATATTTCGCATAACACATATCCACGGTGACCTTACCTGTTTTTAATATTATTATTTTGTTTTATTTAACAGTTGATCCTACAGATAAATCTGTAGGCCAACTATATAGGTCCTTTTCCCTTTCGAAATGGGGGCCTTTTTTATTAAACTATATAAATTATTTGGTATATATTTTTGTATATTATATATTTACTAGGGGCCCCTGTTGAGTAATTGTAATTCAAGTTAAAGCCAAATTTAAAGTTTTTAAAAGAACAGGGATTTGCATGGACTGATATAGACTTCTCATTACAAAGCAGAAAACACTAATGTTTTAATGAAAAGCTTTGAAATTAGTATGTTTTCGTTAAAAACATAAATACCTTACTTTTCATTTTCTGTATCGTTTCTACCTATTTCTTAATGTATTTGGTGAATAATAAAACTATATAATTAAAAAAAATTCGAGCTGTGTGCGCATTATTGTTTTAGTTAAAACTTACTTATTATATATTAAGAGTTCATTATGGAGAAGAGAGATAAAATGAAAAGGTGTCTATTGCGCAGGTCCTTAAATGCTTGTCAATTATAATTATAGATATTATTATTTTTTTTATTAGTTATATTATATTTTTATTAATTATTAAATTATATTTGAACCGATATTATACAACCACATCAATTACATTTTTCTGTAATTTTCACCATTTGAAAAATTTTTCGGTTCTCGTTTGAACCCATGCTCCTTCGGTCGCTACATTACTACACTCGAGTGCTTTACCACTCGGCTACCGAGGCCACCCTGTTTTTAATTTTTGCCGGAAATTTTATATTCTATTGCTAGTCTATACATTATTATATATGGTTTGAATTGAATTGATTAAAACATTTTGAAGATTAAATTACTACTCGAAAATATCTTCCTTCAAGTCTTAGAAGGATTAAAATATACCAACTGTTACAAAACAACAAAATTACAAAACAACAAATACGAATTGAATTCCTTTGAATACTAACTCTAAGAATTACTTTTCTTGATTTAATAAGTGGTGAAGTTTAATTTTCAAAAAGAAATTGTTTAAAATAAAAAATTAAAAATGATTTAAAATAAAAGAAGAAATTAGTATTTGAAAATACAAAAAATTAAATCAAACAACAAATTATCAGGTCAGAAAATGATGAGCCTTTTCGAGGATTTGTAATAGGATCTCGCACGAATGTATTTTCTAATAACAAAATTTTCAGGACCACCTATACATATTTATATTTTACCAAATGAAAAAAATAATGGGGTTAAAAAAACCCTAACTTATCTATTCTTATAATAGGAAAAGTTTGTTTGTTTGTTCGCTATGCAGTTTTAAAGATAGAGTTCTGAAATTTTGACCAGTTATTCATGATCAAAAACGTACCGAACTTTACAAAGCCATCAGATGACAGGACCGGCTGCTGCCGTACAACTCCTAGCACGTCTCAGGAGTATTTTAAAAATAAATTGAGTTACAGGCATGCGAGCTTACACTTACATACTCATTATCAGGAATGTTTCAAAAAAAGATTTGAAAATTGAGAAGTGATTGACTTGAAAATTTATTCATAGGTACTCTATGAAAAATAAACAAATATGTATTGTTCTAAAAAAGTATTTTCGAGCTCTAGGAATCAGTATAAAATTTTTACATGGCTATGTGAATGGGCTATGTGAATTAGGCACAAAAATGTGACGATTCGTTTTATTAATCAAAAAATACTGCAGAGTGTTCCAGGGGGTCCATGTGTACAAATCAATAGATACAGTTCTCGATGAAATTTAAGTTTTTCCTCCTCATCAATTGCAATTATAAGTAGTAGCTTCAATATTGCTTCTACGAAATTTGAAGCAGCCAAAACTATGGTACTAGATTAAGAATAAGAACTTTGCCCTCATTTCATTTAAGCACAAGTCCCAATTGATTGCGGTAAAGGCGAACATATTTTTATTTCAAGAATACCGCAATAGCAAGGAACGTATATGCTTATACTTCATCAAAAAAGAACGAAATATTGTTTGCAAAGAAATAATTTTAATATAAGTATAGTTTAAGTTGTAGTATTGTTGATGTTTTGTTATCGTAGTGAAAAAAAATATTAGAATATTTTTGATAAACCACTTTTTTTCAATTCGATTCATAAATCAAACTTCTTTGAAGTAAATTCTATATATTTTGTTGTCGAACCGGACAACGTCGGGTAACTTTGCTAGTATTTGTATAATTTGTACCTTTAAATTATGCTACCTCTGTTCTACAATTTTTTTTTTTTATAATTTTTATTTATTAAATTTAAACTAATCTATCATTAATTACGCAATAACCCTTATGCTAGTATTTATGATCTTAATTCTACCTGAACCTGATTTTAATTTTGAAGTAATATAAATGATGGTGAAAATCCACTACCTACATCATTATTAAGTTTATTGTCAATAGTGTTCTCTGGATATCGCCACACTTTCAAACATGTCTAATTTATTATTTTTATTGACATCTTTTATTATTTTTAAACTAGCTATTCTTGTTTATATGATGTTCTTCTTCAACTATATGCTGCGCTACCGGATTGTCCTATGTAAGTTTTTATGGAATATTGGCATATTTTGTACGTGCCATTTACTTCTTCAATGCTTTTCTTATCTTTGGCAGATTCTAACAGACCACACAATTTGAGGTTTCTGCTAGTGGTGACTACATTTAAGAATTGTATTTTTTAAATAATATTTTGCTGAATTTTTTTGTTGATTTTGAGCTTTTGTTTTTTTGAAATTTTGGCTTCTCCATATTCTTATTCTGTTAAAATAAAGTTGAGAGATTTTTCAGTTCACTTCAATTCTTCGTTATTATTTTCCCTATATTTTCTTTCGAAAATCCATTTACTTCTGCTTTTTTCTCAATAAATATTTTTTCCTTTTTGAAGTTTTCTTCTGATAAACTTGTAGTCGGTATTCTATTAATCGTTGTCATCTTTTGTCATGGGGGTGGTTTGATATATAGATATCAAAAATTATTTTTCCTTCCCTTCTAAATAATTTGATATCAAGGAATGGGATTTTGCGTTTTCTTCTTTTTCCTTTGTAAACGCTATGTTATTATGGATGTTGTTGAGCTTAACAAGTAAACTTTCCATTTTTGTTGTTTCTGCTACTGCGATAATATCATCTGCATATCGCTTTCAGATCTTCGGCATAACTTCTTCTTCCACTATACGTGCTTCTATAAAATCCATGAAGATTTTACGGGTATAGTGGTATAGTGGACTTTCCATAGTTGTACTTTTTGTGGTTTTGTAATATCTCTTTCTAAATATGAAATAGTTTTCATTCATACATAAAGGGTTGCCCTTTTTATGTATAATTTGGTTTTTGTTTCTATTCCCTCGAATCATCTACTTTGTTAAACCACTCCTCTAATTTTATAACACCTTCTTTAATTGGTATGATAGGGAAAAGGGATTTGACATCAAATGACAATAACTCTTCACTTTCCCTTATTTCATTCCCATCTTTGTGAATTTTTGGTTGACGTTTAATTCTAGGCAATGAAAGGTTCGGCCTTCTTAATTTATTTATTTTTTCTATGCTGCTATTACATTTATTTAGAATTTTGTAGACCCTATTTACTAAATCTGGTACGGGATTCTTTCTAAGTTTAAAAAAAATTTTACTCTTTATCATAAACTAGCAAAGTTACCCGGAATCGGTAACAGTCGAATTTCTATATTTGTGAAAAAGTCTCTAAGTGTAACTTTTCATGCCTGTAACACAATTGGTTTTTGAAATATTCCTGAAACGTACGTGCTAGGAGTTGTACGGCAGCAACCCGAACCAGTCCAAATTTTCGAAATCGGTAATAGTCGAATTTCTTTATTTGTGAAAGAGAATCTAAATGTAAATTTTAATATCTGTCACACACATGGTTTTTAAAATATTGCTGAGTCTTGGTAAGAGTTGTACGGTAGCAACCCGAACCTGTCATCTGATGGCTTTGTAAAGTACTGCGTTATTTGCATACCGGTACCATGAATAACTGTGCAAAATTTCAGAATTCTATCTTTAAAACTGTGGGCGTGTATAGCGAACAAACAAACAAACAAACAAATAAACAAACAAACAAACAAACAAACTTTCCCTTTTATAAGTATAGATGACTATTTTGTTTCCGTTATCTGCTTTTAAGTAATGAACTGATTTTTCTTTTAGCGATTTGAATATTTTTTGTTCTTTAGTAGTTTTTCATATATCTTCTGAAATGCCTTCTGAAGCCATCATTGCTATATCGTCAGCTAAGGTTGCTACTTTCACATCTGGTGTCGTTGGGATATCTACCGTATAGTTGAGGTAGAGTTTAGGTCCGAGAATACCTACTTGCGTACTCCAGGTTGAACATCGAGGAGTTTTGTGTGCAAATCTTTCTGTCTATTTTCTGTATAACTTATCAGCTTTTCGTAGACAGCAAGCGGCAGAACTTTTTTTATCATTATGATAAGCCCAAATATCATATGTTGTCGAACGCTTGACTTTTATCAATAAATGCAGCTGTTCAGAATTTGTTTTGCTTCAAATCAGTAGTTATTTGATTCACAATCCGATAAATTTACTCTATAATGCCATATTTTGTTCTAAAACAAAACTGGGGTTTCGATATGAGTTTTTGGCTCTCTATAACTTTGTTGGGTTCTAACAACAGTTTTTCAAGTAATTTGAACAGCATTGATATTAAACTGATTGGTTGTAAGATGATGGTTCTTTTGGTCTTTTTTCGGTTTTGTGTATCATGATTGTTTCTGATAAATTCTATTGTGATGTAAAGAATATTGAATACTGCATTGTATTAATGTTAGTTACTTTAAAGTTTTTACTGTTAAAATTTTCACTTAGCTTTTAGCAATCAAATCATAGCCAGATAATTTTTTTGGGTTGATCTCTTTCTTAATAACAGTTACAATTTCATGTAACATATTTTTTTTTGCTGATAAGTCTATCCGGTAGGGAACATTATTGCTGTTGTCAATTTGATCCATATCAAAAGAGCTGGTTTGATCATGCCATAGTTAAAACACATTACATAGATGTTCACCAAAAGCATTAGTTTTTTCTGCTTTACTACGCACTCCAGCTGCCATCAGTTTTTCTTATGACCGTTTAAAAATGTGATTGAAATTATGGTAGAATGTAATTGTTCCCCTGTTCTAAGGTATAAAATTAGACATGTGAAGAGAGATAGGTAGGCAGAAGTGACAATTCCCGTTGCTTCTGGTAACCAGTTGCTACGAGCAACCTATTAGTTATTGTTGGTTGTTCAAGAATTTAGAAGATCACTTTCGCACTATCACTCCGTGAAGCAACTCAGCACTATAGAGTCACTCTGTGCGATTGAGAAGGTTAACCAGATCACCAATTTTGCTTTCTGCAATAAAACCCCTATTTCAGGAAAGCATCACCTAAAGTCCGTATTTGACTCTAGCTAATGATGGGCAGCTGCGTGAAGTGTTTATGTCCGTTTTTCTTTTTTGCAGTTGCGACAACGGTTGCTGAATGGAATACAAATAGCTTGGCAGTGTGGTTTCTTGTTGTAACTCAATTCAGATAAAATAACGAAGTCAGTATAGCACAAATCCATAAGAAGAGATTTATAATGCTGGCAATAATACTAAAAAAAATATATTTTTTATATAGTTAATATTTCTTCTTCGGAATATTTTTTCTTAATATATTGTCTGCATATAGTTGTTCTGTATAGTTATTATAATGATTAAAACTCTTATTATTTAATTTTCCACAAATTTTATTTTTGAATTAATTTTAAATGTTTTATTTATTTTATTTACACAGATTTTATTATTAATTTTATTATTCCTTGTATTTTATAACTATTTTAAAATTTTTCTTATACAACTACAGATTTTATTCTATTCTCTTGAATGGTCCATCTGGGAGTGAATATTTATATAACAACGGTGTCTGTCATTTCCGTGCGTGCACAGCAACCGGAAGTAGTAACCGGCTTAAATATATCTTTGACAGACACCATCTATATTAGATCTATTACATAATTATACAGTTATTCAGTACAGGATTTTAAAAGCTTAGGATTGTCAACTTAGGATTACATTTTATCACAATTAGGATATACGATTACAGTTATTATTTGTTTTTGGAGAATAAGAAGTACTTGAAAGTTTTTTAACATATTATTTTTTTTTTAATTTAGATAAATATTGCACATGCTATCTCCAACACTTACTTATTAGTATTTCTAGATTATCAAAAGTTTTTTTCCGACAACTTCAAGATTTTATCAGTTTAGTTTCCATTTTACTGTGTTAGGCTCAAAATAAAAATGAGGATAAGAAAACTAATTTATTTATTCATTTACTTTTATGTATGTTATACAATGAGACGATTAGTCTCTACAATGTGTATAATCAAGTTAGTGAATAGAACATAATTGAAATATTATAACTAAAAAGAAATTAAATAAAACTAAGATGAAAAATTTGAGCTAGTAGTTATTAAAAAAGACTTCCCTAGCCCTAGGTTGAAAGGAATACACCTTGCTTGGCAGCGGTTTTCTAAGGGCTAATGAACCGTACTGATGGAAAATTTTATCTTAATATCTTAATATAGTACGGAAATAGATAAAAGTTGTTTGATTTTGTTAATGTTATACGAGGACAATGCTTTCCTATGGGTACTTTTACTTTAAGTAAGAAATAAATATTTTATAGCTTTAAAAATAATTAATAATAAAATAATTTTTCACTCAAAATATTATTATTATTGCATTATAGAGTGTTAATGATACTGATTCTTTGAAAGTTATTTACGGTATACTGCACTTGGAACTCTTTTTTACTACCCTCTCAAATTCAACATTAATTGTCTCTGCTAACAAGCTCAAGATATGTTGCACCTTTTACCTGGCGCTTGATTTAACCACATTTGTTCTTCTTCTTTGTGTCGCATTCTGAACAGAAACAAATATTAAAAAATACTTCAAATACTGAAGGACACATTCTTAGAACAAATTTTATTTTTTTTATTTTAAATCAATAAAAACAAGAACAAATAAATTCTCTTAAATATATTTATTTTTATAATATTTATTTTTAAATTTAAATAAAATTCAAAAAAAACTTTAGAAACCTTTTAAATAAATTCCAAAAATATTCTCTTTCAATAATAAACTTGTAACCTAGTTACATACTAACTAATGACTATGGCTACAATTATTTAACCTTTAATAAAAAAAAAAAAAATAAAATAACCACAAAAATAAAACTTATTTTGAGCAAGAAATGAAATGTTAAAAATTCTACTGCCATGCACAAAACAAAAATAAGGAAAACATTTTTTTCCGAATTATATTCATTTACAGTTCTATAAAAAATGTAATTTAAATAAAAACAAAAATAATATCTACCTCCATACATATACCTATATTCATAAAAACTTAGTTTTTCTATTTCATAAAATTATTGCAAAGAATATACACAATATAACAACAACAACAACAAACAAAATAATATCATAAATTAAAATTTTCGCAAAAGTATTTTCAATAGAAATCGTATAGGAGAGTATAAATGTTGATTACTCTTTACACACTAGGAATCTGTAAAACCAGGAAAAATCCATAAAAATAAAATCAAAGTCCAAAACAAGAAAAAAGCAAAAAAATAAAAACTTTTAAAAAATTTTCGAACTCGTACATACATTTAAAAATTTTTACAACTACTTTTCAGTATAGATGATTTCTTCTCGAGATTTAAAGAAGACCTTCTAAGAAAGACTTCAACATAATATCAAAAAAAAAAAAAAAAAAAACAAAAAAAAAAAATTAAAAAAAATAAAAAAAGCTAAATTCCGCCAGCGCTTACATAGATAAGAGATAAAAGTAAGTTATGGTAGGTAAATGATTTAGAACCAATTCAAACTCTTATTTTGTTCCTATTTTTTCGTTGTGTTCTTTTTTTGTTTTCAACTAAACTTTACCAAGTTGAAGACAAGTTGTAATGATTCAGTAGGTCCTAAATTTTCCTTTTCATATCCAGATGCTCCTAACTTTCAATAATTTACAGTATCATAATATATATATATATATATATGTACGCAATATTATGTAAACATACTTATGTATGAATGGATATAATGTACTTATATGTATATATTATTTATATGGTAAGGCTATATATATATATTTTTTCAAGAGTGTATAGAAAAGTAAAATAACATGAAAGAAAATATATACGTATATATACCTACTTATATAGATATAAACTCTTAAGGTTTGGTCTGGTTAACTATACATAACAGAGGGTAAACCAAGATTTGATATAGGAAGGCTTTTTCCACTTCATATTTTACACCACAAATAAAATAAAAAAAAAACAACAACGAGAAGAAAAACTTTGCATCTAACTGTTCTTCCTGGATTTTTCTATAATATAACAGATTTTTTTTTCTGCATGGAAGTTGGGTGATATTCTAGTTTTGCAAATTCGTTCAGAAAAAAACTATTTAAAAATTAAAAATGTTTAAGGTGTAATTGTGTCGTTCAAATGCAAACATCGATATTTACACTTAACAAAAATTTTTACATATGCATATCAAAAAACGCGTAATTTATAGATCTATAACCTTATTTATGAAAACTGAATCAAATCCCGATATTTTAAAGCCTTTTTCTTTTTTAAAATTGAGGTTTAATACAAGAGTCGATATTTGCAAAAAAAATTAAATTCAAACTCGATATTTACATGTTGAATAGCAAAAACCTATATATATTAGAGTATATTTTAACTGGTTTTTTGCAAAAGCCGATATGATTAAAATAAATACTTTGGCGCCAAAATTTGGCAAATAATATTTTTGGAAATTTAAATTTAATGTTAATGTAAAGTTGTTTTCCATTGAAAAAAGACGTGCTTTAAGATAAAGGGATTAAAATTTTTTAAAATATTATCAATGACATCTATACAATAATTTCCTTAAAATCATGTTAGAAAATCATGAGTGAAAATCATCCAATTCAAATTTCAAAAGGAGAACAACCTAAACAGAAAGCGAAATTTTTTAAAAACCGAATGTTGTATAGTGTTAATAAAAACTGTCTGTTCATTTTGCTTGATCAGAAATGAATTAAAGCAAAGTGTCTCAGAAAGCTCTAATTTTACAATGTTGCCAACTAATTTTACAGATAACATTGACAACTTAGTTCTTTTACATTATATGAGGTTGAAGTTTTTTTTTAAGACATTTACGATGTCACAGTTTATTTTGAAATATACTTCCGATATAAAAAAAAAAACTGTTTTTCAATACACTTAATGTGAGTTGTTAAGATCAAACCCCGATAAATTACAATATATAAAATGCAAATCCCGATACAAACATGTGTCAATTTCAAAACCCGATATTTACACATTGCAAATTAATATTATGCTTAAATCCAATGAGGTATGCTATTTTTTTTCTTTATTATTGTTAAATATGCTAGCCATTATAAATTAAAAAGAATAAAATCTGAAGACTATGTTTAGAAAATATGTTATAGGTTTTTCACGTTTTTCTCAGAATGGCTTAACATGTATTTATCGATGTTTGCATTTGAACGACACAATTATTAATAGTAATTTAAAAATAAATTGAAGTGAATTCGAATAATCATTGTATAAATAAAATACAGTATAAAAGACAAATTGGAACTCGAATGTTATCGTTGTAATGTCCATACCCTAATTTTGATATTACAACTTAGCAAAAATCATTGTAAAGTTAGTGAAGACTAACCTTGTTTTCGCAAACGCAGAAATTGGCGCTTCGATACTGCATAGTGGACAGATGTTTTTCTTTGATATTTACGAATACGAAATTACCTGCTAGAAAAAAACTGTGTAAATTTTTATGTTCATAAATATCAGAAAAGCTTTTAGCGTGAAAGATAATTTTTTTAATTGTTTTTTATAGGTATTTTGGATTTTGGGCAATTTAAGAAAAGATACTAATATTTATTGATGCTAAAAAGTTAAGATTCATCAAATAGGAGCGGTACCTTATCTTGTTTTTTTTTTAAAATTGTTTTTAAGAATCTTGTTTTTCAAAATCTCTTTTTTTTTAAATCTGGCTTTTTAAAATCATTTTGTTTTAAATACTTAATTGTTTTTCTTAAAAATCTTGCTTTTTTCAAAAAATCTTGTTTTTTATAAAAATTCTTTTGCAAAAATTTTAAGAAGTATTATAATTGCTTTTTTTGATTAAAGTGATAACATTTTGTTGCCGTCACTAATAACAGGGTTCCAATTATATAAGACGAAGGTTTGCGGCGGCAGCCCCCGACTTTAACAATAAAATAGTTTGTGCTAAGTTCTTACTGTCTACGTATACCTGCCGTAGGCAAAGAAAAGGTTTCAATAAATGAGTAACGTGGATTTTCGGGCAGTAGCACCCGACTTTAAAATTAACCTAACATATTTAGGTATCGCTATTCTATTACTAATTTTATATTTTCTAAAACTATTGTAACGGTGAAGATGAGCTTCTTCGGATTCATTTTGAAATAATCCTAATATTTTTTCCTGTTTTGTTATTTTTTTGTGTTGGTATTCCATTTTTTTTTTTCAAAGAATTTTCTTCTATTTGAATCGTTGAATACACCGTTTCTTCAAATCCAAAAATAAAATAGTATAATTTATATTTAATAACTCACAAATTGCTTTGCGACTCCATCTTTTATTCCTTGTTCTTGAACATTAACAAATAATTATTATTTGCAGATAAAAAACAGATGATTACGAACTCTAGCGCATGCTATTTAACGTAGCCGATTTATTGCATGTCTTCGTTTAAGACCACCAACTCTGCAATTCTGTGCATGTTCTGCAACTAGCCTTACGTTTAATGTGTATTCGCTAAGAGAGAACTGTGGGTTACTGTCCCTAGTTAAACTAGATTAAATTACATTTATCTATATTAGTTAATTAAGAAGTTTCTTATTTTTGTTGGGTCATCACTGCAATATTATTATTAAATCACTTCTCAATCAGTCTCAAGTGTACATTTTTTGCAAGAACTAAAATGTACGGAGTAGAAGGAGAACTTATTTTTCATACTAACTTCTCCATATATCAAACAGAGCGTATACTACAATGTTGAACGACAAAATTTCTTTAATCAACTTATCATAACTTACTTCAATCCCCATTCGTGAGGTTTATGATGGAGATAAGGTCTTCTTCTACCTGCAGCTAACTTCTTCAGTTGTAGCCACTTTGTTGTTAATTTATTTCGGCTAAGACTGTTTGTTCTTTATGTCTTGTTCGCCATCCGACGCCACTTGCACCCTGATGATTCCCTGTTGACATTGTTTCACGATGTTATTTTCAAGGTTTCCATAAAGTATGTCGGATATTATCATAATCAACTTATACATAAAGAAATATATACTTCGCAAGATCATCCAAGTTTTCGTTACTAAAATAATATTTTAGAAATTTATGTAACAAATCTGATCTAATGAATTTTTGCACATACTAGAAAATATTTTTGCAAAAATATTATCAAAATATGGCCCAAAATATAGGATAAACGCTTTCATTTCACAGACTTTTAGTATAATAAGTACAGATATTAGTACAGATTTAAGATTTAAAAATTAAGATAGAAGAATGTTGTAATTTGATTAACTGGCTATTGTTGGGTGCACCAAACTATGCACAGTAAAAGAAGGTTAAATGATGTAAAATATTTTTTGCCTCTACTTAAGAATTCCAAATACTTCATAGCATTTTTTACTATAGTGCCAAAATGTGCTTTTATCACGAAAGTTTGCTGTTGCAATTCATTCCAAGGACACTTTTATTTTTGGCATTTCCTATTAGTTTGAGATTTTGTTAAAAAAGGAATAGTTTAACAAAATGCGGATCCATCATTGGAAACATTTTATCATATGACATTTCATTATCTATGCTTATGCAAATATTTAGAATTTCTAGAATTTCTATAAATAAGCCTCCAAATCTTTTCAATAACTTTGCAAAATTTTCAGCCTTGAAATTTTCAAAAACAAACTACTTAAAAACAGATTACTTGATTAAAAATACCTAAAGGGTTAACGAATATAAATACCATAAATGGTGCTTTTCAATTGAAATTTTAAAGAAAATATTTACAATACAAAAAACATTTTTTGACCACTTGACACTACCTTTTCTAAGAATCACTATCAAGAGTTACAATTTAAACTCGTTAACTAAAACTGTTCAAAAAGAGCCCAAACAGAATAAGCCGCTGCGAATATACAAAACACGAATATACAAAAGCTGTATACATCCCAGACATACGCTATTAAGACAACCTCAAATACAACTAAATCAAAACAGAAAATGCGAACAACAGAAATGCGATCTCTGAGGCAAATATGAGAATACCCATTGAGAGAGAAGTTTTTTTTTTTTTTTTTTTTTGTCTTTATTCTATACAACTATCTACATAAAATATAAAAGATATTGAGTATAATGTTAGAATTAAAATTGACGTGATGTAACTGACATGTAATCTAAGTCAAAAATCCATTGATTCTTGACTTAATATTCAAATTTATATTTATGGAGTCTCAGCTAAAGTGAATCTAGTAGATAAATCCAGCGGTCTGAAGCGTCTTAATCTGCGCTCGCTTGTTCGTTCATTATTGATGAGTTGAAGAGCAAGTAAATTTGGATGGTTTTCCAGTCGAACATAGTATTTTTCAGCTTTCTTTTTAATGAATTTCTTAACAGATGGGATATTTAAATCTGATCTAATTGTGTCATTTCGGACATACCAAGGCGCGTTGACTATAGACCTTAATACTTTGGACTGGAAGCGTTCTATTATTTCGATGTTGGAGTTACTAGTTGTTCCCCATAGTTCCAATCCGTAGCTCCAGATTGGCCTGATGATAACTTTGTACACTGCAACTTTACATTCTAGGGATAAATTAGAGAAACGACCTATTAGCCAAATTAATTGGTTGAATTTTAATCGTAGTTGTTTATTTTTGCTGATGATGTGACTTTTCCAAGTGAGGCGTCTATCCAAGTGCATACCTAAGTACTTAACCGAGTCTTGGTGAGTCAATTCCATGTCGTTAAGGTGAACAGCGGGGCAATTTCCCTTGCGATTAGTAAAGGTGATATGAAGGGATTTCGATTCATTGGCCTTTATTCTCCACTTTTTCAGCCAGTTTTGTATATCCAATAAGTAGTTCTGAAGAACTTCTGAAGCTAATCTCGGATTAGTATGAGACACTAAGACCGCTGTGTCGTCAGCAAAGGTGGCAGTGAGTACCCTCGGCGATGTTGGGAGGTCTGCTGTAAATATCAGGTAAAGTAGTGGGCCCAGAAAATATGTATATTGAAAAAAACGGACACTAAATGCATAAAGCAGGAGAAGAACTAAAAATTTTAACATGTATATATTACAGCTTTGTAATTTGCAAACTTTCCATAATTCCACTTTTAGATAATACCTCATAGTTGTAATTGATTTAACAAACATTCTATTGTATCCTAAGTATATAGCCATATTTATAGAGTTAATGTTGAAGAGTTTTTACTTATGAAAAGAATTTCTGAAGACAAAATTCATAGCAGATGGATTGAATATGAAAACTTTAATTGTGTTCGTGTGTATGTGTACTCTTACATAAAATGTGGGTATATGGAAAGAAATAGAACCACGGAGATTCTCAATGAAGCATTTAAAACAGAATTGAATAAGAATCAAAATTAAAAATAAAAAAAAAAATAAAAACTAACAACAAACACATTATTCAAACACAAAAACAAAAAAAAAAAAAATTTCAAAAATTACAAGTACGAAGACTTTAAAGTTCTCGATACCTATATAAAAATCCATTTCAAAAAGTTTTTCCGCTCTGCTACAGCAACTTCCGGTCTAAAAACAAATCTTTTTTTATTGATTTTTTTTTCTTTTAACTTTAACTTTGGTTACATTCAATTTTAATTCGTAGCACAAACTCGATGATTGTAATGGTTGGGATGATGGTGAGAAATAAAAAAATTACAAATAAATTTTGGTGAAGAAATTGATTTATGCGTGTATCGCTTCCTGAAATTGATGTAAAAAGTTTTTTTTATTTTTGTTTTGGGATACTTGTTTTCATTTCTGCTTGTTGGACGATATAAGTATTAGAAAAAAAAATATCTGATTATTTTTAAACGTTTCACTGACAAATTATTTATGATCTTTGATTTTGAAAAATGAAAAAATCTTAGTTTATAACAAAAATTGTTAATTTTGATTAAAATACGAAGAGAAAATTTTTAATCGTTTTGGTGAAAATGTTCTAATTCAGTTCAATTTCTGTAGATCACTTTGGCATTAGGTACAATAAATAAATTTTTAATATCATTTAGAATAAACATGGTTGGTATTATTACTAATTCGAATATGCAATATCTATAAAAAATACGTCCTTCAGCTATGTCTTTGAGAATCAAGTTCAAGTTTCTGGTTCTTGATTCAAGTTCTCGTTTCTCTTATAAATATTTACAATGTTGAGCATATAACTGTGCTAAAGTATATAAAAATATCAAAAATCAATCAATTTCATAAAAATAACCCTCCAACTAATAATAATGTTAGTATATTTGTTAGTATAAACTCAGTATATTTTCATAGATTGCTTCTGATATATTTCGAGAGAATTTATTATTATGTATGAATTTTTTTATTTTCCAGTTCAGTAAAGTGTTGACAAGTTTTTTTTTGTTTTTACCTTTTTGACAGTAGCTTAGGTAGAATCACCTTTTCGTGCTTAATTAAGAACTGCGGGGTACTGCAGGCTGATATCACAATATTTTACTACAATATTTTTCGAGAATTTAATTATCAAAGTACTTCTGGCTTATCAACTAATTAAATTAATATAGAAAACTGATACGGACCTAAGCCTTCTCAATTAGAATAGCTCCATTTTATTTAAATTATTACCAGATTTAAATATTATTACCATAATACTCTAAGTCATTTTTTTTTGTCATTTTTATTAATTCATTAGTATACATTTTTAGTATTGTTCCATCGCCTGATTGGCATTTTTGAAACATTCTATACAATCGAGTTCAAATTTAATTCTTATTTAATTCTTATTTCACAATTAATTCAAGGTAACATATATAGTAAAATTAATGTATGTAATACATTATTAAATGTAACAATTTCCGCCACCTTAACGAAAAATTAGTTTAAGTTGACAAAATAAGCAAAATATAAGCTTTTTTTAATGCTTTTTTTTCAAATAACAATAATTAGTATTTTTTAATTAAAAATTTGCGATTCACAGTACCTATTTACGATTTATTTAAAAAATTTATTTTAAATAATTACTAAGAGTAAAATTAATAATTAATTTTTTAAATAATTAACTAGTAAATATAAAAAATATTTATTATAATAAAAAATCAAAATTACTACAAGTAATTTGGAAAAAAAAAATAAATAGTTATAATGTAAGTAAAATTGTTTGTTACACATAAAAATATTCATTTATTTCAATATGAAAATTTAAAAAAATTAAACAATGCAACGATTCAGTATTTCAAACAAAAAAAAAAATAATTCAATATAACATTAATTATGTATTATTTTTAATTATTATATATTACAGCAATGCACATTTAAATTAAATAAATAAAAATACAAAATATTTCATATACAAAGTAAAAATCACATTTACTACTTCTTAGATTTGGCATTTTTTATTTGTATGATTTGAGGTACATTATATTGTCCTCTGCTGTTCATTAAAACTGGAGGCTCAATCTTGCAGACTATGTCACTGTCTGAATATATTAGAATATCTTCTTTTACAAGCCATCTCCAAAAAGTGTCAGACATGATCATGGTTTTCACTCCTCTATTTAACTTATTGTGAAATGTATACAAAGAAATTATTTTGGTAATTTATAATGGACGCCTTAATAATATTTTGGTGGCAAAGCAAGATGATTCCAGAGAATTTTTAAATTATACAAAATATAATATAAGTAAAACATAATTTTGTAAAAACTTATTCGTTAGAGTTAGCGTTAGAGTAAAATTTATCTATTTGTTAAAAGTAGTTGAATATTTCCCTTATAATTTTACTAAATATGCTTATGTTACAGATACGCGTATTTCGTCTACTAATAAAAGGAAAATATTAGCTTATTTTCAACAATTAAAATATAGTTGTTTCTTTAAATATAAGACTTGGTATGAATTTAGGAAAATAGCTTACACCTGCATATTTAGTTCGGAATTAGGACATATTGCACGTATTACCGACCCACTTTTTCATAAAAATTTTTATAAAAACTCAAAAATAAATTTGAAATATAAAGCGTGGGAGTATTGTATTTACAAAAAAAAAAGTGTTTGGGCGCCATAATGTGCTAGGGCGGTAATGGATACATAGTACATTTACGTTATACAAAATTAAGTTTACTAGTGTTTATGAAATTGAAATACTACAAAAATTTGATAAGATTCACCAATAAAATAAAAATAAAATTTATAAAAATTTATATAATAAAAATACATATATAATAAAAATAAAATAACCATTTTAATTCACTAAATAAACGTTAAACACACAATTCAAGTAATAACGTACAATTCAAGTAATAAATTCCAAATAACCGGGCTCCAATAAATATTGTTTTAATTCCCTTGTGAAAAACCTTATGTTTGAGAAATCTTTAATTCTTCGTGGCAGAGAGTTGTATAATCTTGAACCAGATACGGAGACGATATTCTCTATCATTCTTTGGGACGATAGCAGAGATTGACCACCCACAATCCTAATATCACTTCTGTTCCTGGTGTTAAAACTATGACCATTGCGCTGTATAGAAGTAATATTTTATTTAATTAAATGTACTTCTGCCATCATTTGATTCTGTATTTTCGGTAATGCGTTGTCCACAGTGTTTCCCCAGATATAAATTCCGTATACGTAATTATTGCTCTATGAAATATGCTGTAATAAATTGCTCTCTTATTTTTTAATGGTACCCTTTTATTTATTAATAATAGAATAGACCTACAATTCTTCTTCCATTTTTTATTTGTTTCTTTTATATGTTGTTATATCATTTATTATGCTGATATTATTCCAAGATATTTGTAGCTGCTCAAGGGCTCTAGCTTAAATTTGTTATATAATATATACAAAGTATCCTCTGATTTTCTTTTAAATATCATTTATTTTTTTTAACTGTATTTATTGTTATTTTTTATCGCTGGCAATTTACCATTGGCAAATTTCATTCATCTCAGTCTTAATTAACTCTTCTAATTCTTGATTTGTTTTTTCATCATAAACTATGAAAAGGTCGTCAGCGAACCGAAAGCACACTATTGAGCTTAGTTTTTACTAAGCCATTTATGTAACAAGAAGACAGTGTAGGCCAAGCAATTTCGAATTCAAGCAAAAAATACAATTACTAGATCTTATCTTTCCCACCTTGTGCTTTAACGAAATACAATAAATTCGCATTGTTTTAAAAAAGTCTGTACTATGTTTTAAGCCTACAAAATTTTAAACGGTAGATATTATTATTTTAAGATCTATTTAAATTTATTTAGTATTAATTATATTGGTAAAATTTTTTTTTTAACAAAATTGAAATAAAATGTGAGATTTGAGTTCAACAAAATTAACAATATCTACCCCAATATTTAAGTGATTTTAATAAACAAACTTTTGATTTTAATAACCTTAAACTTTTCATTTTTTATCTATTTAATTATAAGTCTGGAACTTCTTTCACTTACCGAATTTTATCAATTTAAAACGATAGAAACTTTCAAATTTATTTTAAAAATAATTCAAAACCTCTTACAGTCATTTATCAATTTTATTTTATTTTTATTTTTTTTTATTTTTTGTAATTCATCCCGTTAAAACATACCTAATTAATACGGTAAAAATTTCATATAATTTATACTTTATCTTTAAAACTTTTTTAAATAATAATTAAAAAGATCTTAAATTTATTTATCTATATATCTTTACTGTACATTTAAAATTAAGATATTATTCAAACAGAACAATTGCTTCTTTACACAAATTACAAAAATTAATAAAATAAAAAAACAAAGCAAAACAATAATAAAAAAAAAAACCATACAAAAGCAATAAAACTTTTTAAATATTTCTCTTTAAATTCTACACATTTCAACACCTACATACAATTGGTTCTCTTACATTATAATAAATGGAATATTAAGGAAGAATAACTAAAAGGAAAAGAAAGAAAAAACAAAAAAAAAAATCGCAAAGATATTAATCAATTTTAAAGTTTAGACAAATTATTTGCAATTTTTCATTCATAAAATATTAAAACGGTAAAATAAAAAAAAAAAATGTTTGTATATGTCAGTTAAAAGAACCGTTATCATCAAATTAAAATTTTAAAAATTTATTCTACCGGAGAATTTCATTGCATTACAATGTTTTACGGTATCTACCTACATCCTTAACGTAGTCCAATTGTATTCACTATTCTTTTAATTTATTAACTATACAAAAATTATTACAGGTATGTATAGGTACAGGTACCTACTCTACCAGGGTTAATTTATTTGTATTTGTAATCCAAAATGTTAACGTTTAACAAATTTTTATTTTTATTTTCCCAATTGTATTAGTTTTATTACCTTCTGAGTCCTTTCTTTAAATTATTATATTTATGAAGGTTTCAATGTGCCAGTGGCGAATCAAAGAATTTTCATAGAAACATTCACAAATATAGAAATAACAATTTAAAATTTTATTATTTTTTGTATTTGTAAATAATTAGTGAAATTTTATTATATCGGTTCACTGTCAGATACTGATACTGAAGGGGCCACAATATAAAGTATATAAATGTATATATATTTATAATGAATGCACAACTTCTAAAATACGAAACAAATGCATTGAATGTTTTTTGATATGTTGCTACTGTTAATTCGTATGTGAAGATATAAACTCTTAGGAAAAATATAAGAAACACAAGGCCTGTAAGGACCACTTTAACTATAACATTCAGTTTAATAGTCATATGACATAGTCATTACACCATAATCATATTTAAGATAAAGTGTAATATTTCATTTTAACAGATTTTATATAATACTAGTCCCATACTACATGGTAAATGATGGTAGTGATATAAATCGTAATTTTTTTTAATAAACATGGTAAATATTTTTTATTTTCATCTTTTTTTCGGAACCCAAAATGTAACTTATATTGATTGAAAAACAGGATATCATTAACAAAGTCAAATATGTATGGGCAGGTGACTTCGAAAAAGTAGTACAAAAAGTTTTAATCCAGTGTAAATATAATTCTAGTACCGTTTAAAGCTTTTATAACCACTTTTTTGTAAAATACATAATAAAATCTTTAATACATTTTGGAATACAATTTTGACACTACAAATACACATATTATACATTTGAACGTTTAAATTATAATTTTCTGTTTTTGTAATATATTTTCGTTATCTTTTTGTTTATATCTTTCCATAAATTTACTTTTGGTTTATCTTTCGTTACATGAAAACTAAAATTGCAAAATTTTCATAAGTTAGCATAAGTTAGCAACGTCAGGAAAATATTATTTATTAACATATTTTATTACAGTAACATTTCTTTATTACAGACTCTATAATTTAATTAATTCTGGTAACGTTAACTATATGATACAAAATGTTATCCAAATCTTTTCGCTATAGAGTCTTCTCTTATTTAACGTTTTTACTACGTATTTTAAACATTTTGGAATAGTGTACAAAGTCAAGTAATTTTTCAAGATGTGACGTTGTAAATTGTACGATTTCAATGAATTTTGGAAGTTTGTACGGTATATTTTCAATAAAACTTATTCTATTCACAAATTTTTATATTTGGAAATATAAGGGTGAGTTTGATATATTCCGAAAAATATTTACACTAGGGTTCTTGGTCCTGGAAAATCGATTAAAAAATTCCAGGCTGTTTGGCGGATTTACACCGTGTATATAGCAACTCTCTTTTTGGCATGGCCGAATGACGTAACTGAACCTCTAATAATTAAACCTGTCATGGGGTTTTTGGTCGAATTATTTTATTATTCCTCAAATTAATTAAATATACAGTTGCAAAATTGGAACAAAGCAAATAAAAAACGGCAAAAAACCTGATTTTCATACAAAAATTGTTTTTAATTTCTATAATGTTGGATTCTAGATTAAGGGTAGCATGTATTACAAATAAGTGATTTTACACAATGTAGTATTATGAAGTTCTTGAGAAATTCGGAATCTATTATGAAAAGAATATTAAAATTACATTTCGAATAAACTTTAAGAAATCAAAAAAGTCACAAAAGCTAACGTCGTCAGCTTTATTTAGTAACAGAAAAACAGTATACTACACAAACGTTGAACTTCTAACTGTAACATGCATTTTTGATTTTTTGTATATGTTTACCACGTCTTATCAAATTTAAGTGCATTGTTTAAACCGTTAATAGGAAATGATACAGAACTACTCTAAGTCATCTATCACAGAAAGATAAGCTATTTTTGCCATATCATTCCGCTATTAGTCAAATGAAAATATCCACCGAGATCTGATAACAAAAATCATTACTGAAGTCATTATGCTATCAAACGCGAAAGGAGATTAATTCATTGTAGTATTGTAAATGCGATCGAGCTCTTAAATAGATCATATGGCATAAGAAGGCAGAAAAGCGGAAATCCAATAAAACCACACAATCTAGAGGGATAAAATAAAAATATTAGGAAAAGAAATATTGATTCCTGTAAACCCACAGAGGGCTTGCTATTTAAGCGCATTTTCGATCTAGTAATAATTTATTTAAATATGTGATTAACTTTGGAATCTACCTAAAAGTTAAAAAAAAAAAATTATAATGGGAAATGATAAGTATAAACAGCTTCAATTAATTATCAAAAGACGAATCGAATGCAAATGAAAAATTGCCAGAAAACAGTGATATCTCAACTGATTAGATTAAGACATCTAGATGCAGAGAAAAAATTTCCAGAATAGCCAATTATGACGAGTAAATGAAACAAAACAATCGAAAGCTTCTACAACTGAAAATAGCAGTTAAAGAAGAATTTGCGACAGTAAGAAAGACGGATATATTTCGAAAATTATTTGTTTGGTTTAATAATGTTTGATTATGTACAAGAGAAATTAAGCTTTTTAATAACGTAAAAACAGAAAAAATAAATGTATGTATATGCGGATATAGGTAACTATATGGAAAACTTATGTATCTATGCAAATACAGTAGCTTGAGTTATATGTATATCTATTATTTGTATCTAGTATTTGTTCATATAGAAAAAGTATTAGAATTTTTTAATTAGTTTGTTATTTTTTTAGATTTACTAGGATTAAATTAGATTGTTTATTATGTAATTGTTTTTAGGGAGATTTTGTTAGTCGTTCATCAATGAAATGATCTCTTAAAGGAGTTAGCATTGTAAAGTACATATACATTTTTATATGTATAAATAATAAATCTATGCTATAATAATCATTGGAAATAAAAGAAAAAAAACAATACAAACAAGAAGGTAAAAATGAAAAAAAATGAAACAATAATATTTTGAGATACATTGTACCGTTAAATATAAACACTAAAATTCAGTAATCGTCATCGACATCCTAGCAATCCTTCTATCTCCCTTAACCGTAACCTTTAAAATGTGAACATTTATTATTTAAAGTTCCGGTATATGTACTTATATATGGAGTAAAATACAGTGCTAATTGAAATCAGAGGTACAATGAGTTTTAACTCCAAAGTTTGCACTATTTCTGAGTTGTCTTGACTCCTGTAGATACATGCGTAGGCATTATATACATATAATAATTGTGAATGTTTTGGTTGATGTGAAATTTTGCTTTAGGTTTGTTATATTTCTTCCCAGATTTTGTGGTGAGTAAGGAGGGATTTAATTAAAGATATGTGTGGTCTTTGATTAGCAATAGAAGCGCTTGTAGTGGCATGAAGTTGCATTGCTATATTATAGGAGTATTGGGTCGACGTGTTATAAGGATGTATTTAATGGTAAGGATTTCAGGAGATTGAATACGTGTCTTTTTGGCATGACCGCATTACCGTACTTTTTTTTTGGCATGACCATATGACATAACTGAACCTTTAATAATTAAACATGTCATAGAATTTTTGGTCGCATTATTTTATTATTCCTCAAGGCCTGCCTTAGAATTTTCATTCAAGCCAATCGAAGTTTGCCATTGTTTTGGCTTATTGCATTTCTGATGTATGTTGCCATGTATTCACTTTTAGACTTTTTGATAGATTTCATTTAACTGAGAGTATCAGTTATTATTAGGTAATTTAGATTATGTGTTCGGTGGCTTGGGTTGCTTTGTACGTTATGGTCATTTTTCCGGCAGTTGTTCCGCTTTCCAAAGTAAGTTATCTTTAATTATCACCCAATCAGCTTCACTACTTACCTATATTTAACCATATTCTGCTAATTTTGTTTTCTTACAATATTTGAATTAACGTGTGTTCTCTTTTATTTAATTTTTTCATGTTGCCAAAATAATGGTATAGGCAAAACTACTTTAGCAGTATTTTGCAAAATATTTCTATTTTTGTCATTATTATTTTGAACACTACTGTAATATTTTTTTAGATAATAAAAAAAGAGTACCCGTCCAAGTAAAACTTTTAAACCCAAAGGAACAATTGATTCGCGTGATAGATTCAATTAAAAATTATTATAGAAATAAATATATACATTCATAGATATCCCATGAACAAACACAATGTGCTATAAGGATGTGTATAAATTATTTAAAGCAAAAAAATACAAAAACCAAAAAAAATTAGAAATAAAAAATACGCTGACTGTGTGTTGTTTGGAATAATACCCGTATACAAATTCTATGAGTGTAGATATAAGACAATAATAATTGTTAGTTTACAAATTTTTGTAATACTATACAGATTTTTGAAGTACTTAATTTTGATAAGGTGTGGTACAGTTTTTGGGTGAAAAAAAAAACAGAAAATAACAGAAAAATCAAAAATAAAGTTAGGTACAGAAAGGTATTATACCGGAAATTTTTGATGGAGATTATTTGAAGATAATATCGTTTAGAAAGGACTTCCGAAACAATTCTATTACAAAAGGGATAAAAATAAAAAGAAAAATAAAATAAAAATTAATATTATAAACTTTAAATTGGATTAAATCTCTGTGCATTTAAATACGAGAAAATGGAGAGAGTTTATTAGAAATTTTCTTTTATTGAAGTGAATTTTTAAAATTATTTGCAATGTGGTGAAATTCTACGAATTGTATTAATTTTGTTTGGACTTTGTTTTTTGTTTGATGCTTTAGAGTAGATAAATAAAAAATGTTGATGTCCTTTAAATAAAATAATGATGTAATTTTTTTTTTGAATTTTAATTATCATAAGAATATTTTCAAAGTAATTGGGAGAAAACCATTGACATGAATTTAGTAATAATAATTAACGGTTTAGCACCAACACTGTATAAAAGAATTAATATGAAAAGGACTTAGTATTGTTTTCCAAAAATATTTTGCTTACTCTACCAATTCGGTAAGTCATTATGGAATACAGAATTCAGATTCAGATTTTGTTTGAAGTAAGCTTAGACGAAACTTTGGACTTAAACACCTCTGTTTGCCGGTTTCACAAACATAAGTAATTTATGTATGGTTGTGAAACCTAAACTATTAAATAAATTATAATTATATCTAACTTTGCTCATTTAGAGGCAGACTTCAAAAATATTATACTGTTTGATACTTTTTTGTAATTTATCTTTACAATGTTTTCATATTTGAGGGGTATATATAGAAACAAAAGTACTAGAAGTTCACTTTTTTTTTTTAATTTTTGTGTCGTCTGATTTGTTTGCAAAATATCTACCTACTAAACTTAATAAAATGGTCCAAAAGTTGTTAATATCCACCCTTTTTTGTATTTAAAATTTAGAGTTAGAAACAAAAGTTAAATAAATCCTTTCCAATTTAGAAGCAAAAATTAAAAATATCCAGTTCTCTTTAAAAATCAAAAATTGTATAACTTCTATATATATTTCAGTATTCTATTTCAAAATTTTAAAAAGTCCAATTAGCTTCAATGCAGAAATTAAAAATGTTTCACGATTTTTTTTCAAATTTGTCATAATTTATGTAAATTATCTTTGTAAGAAAACGCAATGATATCAGTTTTGTGGAGCTTTGTCACTAATTTTGGGAGTGAGTTAGTTCAAAATTCGAATACTTACAAAAATAGAATTCGAGCATGGAGTTATTCCGAAAGAAACCCGGGGTGGTGATCGGTTTACAGAGAAATAAGCTAACATTACTGAACAAGTAAAATAAAGTTACTAATAAAAATAAATTTTTCAAAGGGTACCCTTTGTGTCTTTATTAATTCTTAATTATTGTCTTATTTGTTAATGATTTTTAAAAAATTTTAAGAGGTCCTCCATTTGTATTTTGGATTATGGATTCGATGGATTGTCTTATTTCTTCATTATTTTAAAAAAATTTCTCCCCCCTTTGTTTTTGGATAGAAATTATTTTTAATAAATTCTTAATTATTATTAATTAATTTTTCAAAGAGTTCCCGCCTTTGTGTTTTGGATGGAAATTATTTTTAATAAATTCTTAATTTATGAATTCTATGCAGCTGATTTAATTTGTATTGCATTATTTTGTTCACATGCATGGCTTTTTAATCTGCATATGTCAAATTTATTTACAATATTATTTAGGTTAACTTATATAAATTTAGTTGCTTTTAAACTCTAAACATCTGTATAATCAAGTTTGTAACGTTCATCGTTCGTTGAAGTTGGACTAAAATATGCTTTAATTGTGTTTTTGTTGATAAATATTGTATAAAATTTCATCAATCACTGATGAATAATGTTGAATGAGTTACCTTTTTTGATCTAGATTGAATAGCAATTTTGTCATATGATTATTAATTAGAAGGTTCCAGTTACGAATTTCGGCTCAAAACATGAACCATTAACTGAATTTTTCTTTAATTATTTATTAAAATAATAGTTATAATGAAATCTGTTGAGTTTATAACTTGGTAGACCAACTTACGTAAAATTGAAATTACAGCTTCGTCAGACCACTGGCCGGTTTCCTTAAACTTGCATGCAGAAACCTTCATAAACAATAAACAAGAAACACCGATGTCAATAAAAACTAACTGTATCCTTTTTAGCGACGAATTAGATAAAATTATATATCTGAAAATTGCATCAGAAACAGAAAGTGGTCTGGAATCTTCCACAGAACATCTAACTAACTCTATGCAACAAGCTGCTTGAATTGATGAAAATCTGCTTAAAAAAACGTACACCTTATAATAAACGTAAATTAAATTATACCACAAAAAACTAAAGGAAGCACTTTGGTAATACAAAAAACAAGTTATGATCCTGAAAGCCGCAAAAAAGCTAAAACGATTAACAACCACAAATAATTCAATTCAACAAGCAGACGAAAACTAGACCTGAAGTAACCAAAGAAAGGCAGATACTTTCGCCGAACATCTTTACAAAGTTTTTCGCCATGGGAAAATGCAAATAAGGAAAAAAACCTGAGGGAAATCAAAAAAGAAATTGACTCATCTTATAAAATGGATCTTCCAGTAAAATTAACAACATCTATAGAAATAAGAAACATCATCAAGGATATCGATACAAATAAATCTCCTGGCTATGATCGATCTCATCACAGGCAAAACTCTACATGAGCTGTTGGAAAAGGCACTAAACCTGGTAATGAAAATTTACTATGGTTTACTAAGGTTCAGATACTTTCCGCTTCAATGGAATGTATCGGAAATAATACTCATACATAAAGTTGGCAAAAAGTCAGAGGAAACTGCATCTTACAGAACGATTAGCCAATCACCAGCTTTTTCAAAACTTTTTGAAAAACTGCTAAAAATCGTTTAATGCATATTAAAGAAGATCATAAGCTTTTACTGGATCATCAATTTGGTTTTACAAACCAGCATGCAACCATAAAACTAGTACATCGTATTGTAACAGAGATAAATGGAACTTTTGAAAACAAAGAAATTCGAACCACTGCTCTTTTTGAAATCAGTCAAGCTTTCGATAAAGTGTGGCATCCTGGTTTAATACGCAAATTGAAATAAAACCTACCATGCGATAATGCATACTCTGGACTACATAAAATACGATCTGGCGTTCCTCAAGTAAGCGTGTTAGTACCTGTACTATATCTGCTGTTTACGGCTGATATTCCAATAATACCAGAGGTAAAAATCGCAAGTTTTGCCGATGACTCGGCTCTTATGCTTTGACATCAGGACGCTAAAATAGCCTCATTTAAACTTTAAGAAAACTTAATAGATATTCAACTATGGCAACAAAAATACAACGTAAAAGTAAATGAATCGAACTCAACACATATCAACTTTTACTTTAAAGAAAGGCACCTTTCCTCAAGTCTTCTTATATAATAAAATCATCCCACAAAAAAAAAATTTTATTTTTTTTTTTTAATACTCTACAGCAACTTAGGTAGTATCACCTTTTCGTGCTTAATTAAGTAAGGTACTGCAATTTTACTACAATCTACAATATTTCGAGTATTGATTTAACAAATAACTGGCTTATCAACTCATTAAATGTGGAAAACTACTACTATTGTCAGGAACTACGCCTTCTTAAATAGAGTAGTTTTATTTTATTTAATTTGTTACCAAATTATATATACTCTCAATTATTTTTTGCCATTTATTTGATCTCAATGACAAAGGGTACTGGACCAGGTCGAAAAATCCATAAAGCATTTTTTTTTTTTTTGCTTCATCGGGAATCGAACCCGAGAAAGGCAGGCGCTCTACCTACTGCGCCACCCAGCGTGTAAATTATTTTAGGCATACACTTAGAAAAAATTCCAAGCTAGCGTAAACATTTTACCAGTAAATGGAAACTGCTTGATATCAAATTTAGAAGTATGTATTGGATAATGAGAGAGAACACACAGTTATCCTTAAAAAATAAGATATTAATTTATTAAGTCATAATAAAACCTATTTGGACATATAGAATCCAGCTTGGGGGTTCCGCAGCGAAAACTAACATCAAACATCATTATACAAAGATTCCAAAATAAGGTGTTTTAGTCACTCGTAAATGTCATTTGGCTTGTCCCAAATAAAGTTATTGAACACGAACATAATAGCTAAATGTAACACCAGCTACAGACTCAAATTGCAAGTTCATCCAAATAATTTAGCCCGCAACCTGATGATAACTGGAGGTCGGAGCAGAAGACTAAAATGAAGAACTCCATGTGATTTATAAGACAGAAAAAAAATTATAGTAAATTGATCCAAAGGCAGGTCTTCAGTGGAAAACTCTGCTACAGCACTATAAATAAATAAATTAAATCTTAAATATTTGCTGATTATATTCATACTTGATATAGATTGTAAATAAAAATTGAAAGTAGTACAAAAAAAAAGGAAGTAGTGTTTCATTCATCACTTAGACCTCAAAGCATCTTCTGTTTCATATTTTATTTATTCATTTATTTGATTTTATACTTAATTGTATTTTTAAACGTACACCAATTGTAAGCTTTGTGTAATGTAATATTTTGGAAATATAGTATGCCATTTTTGTCATAGACTAAGAAATAGTAAAATATTGTGGGAAAAAACCAATTACCGATAGAATGTTAGACTATTTCTATTTTCAATTGTCAAAACAAGTGTTGTCATTCAAAATTCAAAACCTTCCAAACCTTGTAAAAAAGTTTAAAATTTTTTAATGAGTAGGTTTATTGAAGGAAAGTTAACATGGTATTGTAATGGTCCTCACTCAAGCACCTATTACCACTTACACACCTGTTATGAGGCTGTGACTTAATTAAAACTTAATTTCCTAGTCGATGCCACATTACAAAAAGGTACAGTATATTCGGCGGAACTATATGCCATAAGCAGGGCAATTGAGTATGTTAGCCGAAGCTATGAAGGGAGAAGGTTCATAATTTGCACCGACTCCCTTAGTAGCCTACAGGTTCTCTCATCTACTACCTCAAAACTCCCGACAGTGATAGCAATCCAAGATCAGCTGCAGGTATGTAAAAATCATATAGCATTTCTATGGACTGCGGGACATGCCAATATTACCGGTAATGAAGAAGCAGACAGACTGGCAAAGGAAGCACTTTTAGAACCACTTTCCGAACAACAAAGGCGGTACTACAGGGATTATAAAGAGATATGTGATCGAACTTAATGGGACATACACAACACAAGTTAGGAAAATGAACCCCTCACCAACAAACTAAGGCACATCAAAAGAAATGTATCCAGATGGCATAGTTTAGACCAGGCCAGTAGGAAAATCGCTGTTGTTCTGACTAAACTCCGAATAGGACACACACGATACACCCACAGCTATCTCTTTGCTGGACTCAAAACGCGCAGCCAACATGTCACTGTGTTCCAGATACCCCAATCAATATACAGCACATATTTGAGGCTTGCTCTTTATACACTGATGTAAGAGCCAAGCTTGGAATCACGGGACTTGATATACTCACACAGGATACTATAGAAGCAATAACTAATATCATGGCATTCCTTAGAGAAACTGACATTTTCAATAAAATATAATAAAATTCAATAAAAACCAATAAAAAAACATTTAAATTTTCTAATATAATATAAACTAGGCTAAAATCAAAATTATAAACTTAAAGAGGAAAAAAAAAAATTAATTTGAAATCAAAATACAAAAAAAAAGAAACAAAAAAGTAAATCAAAAATCTAAATTTAAAACAACATTATGTTAAAAAATAATAATGAAATAAACTAAAGATAATTATGTAAAAAACTTTGAAGAATGAGGGCTTGACAAAACCCACGTAGTTGATAAGCCCATAATAAAGATCTTATAAATAAATAAATAATAAAAAGGTACATATTATAGTGTTTGTGCTAGGTCTCTAAAATATCTGTAATATTTTTATTGTTACCAATTTGTAAAACTCACATTATATGTTTGATAACAGAGGGTTGTAATATTTTCTCTCAATGTTGTGTTAAAATTATAGCACTGGATTTATATACTGTCATATTTATAGTCGATAATAAAATAAACTAAACTTTACAGTTAAAATTTTTCCTAGATGGCTGTTTCGTAAAATATCACGAATTTTTAAATCAATTCTTAAGACGAAGAATTGTATCTATGTAAGCAATTTGCTTAAGAAGCTATTTCTGCAGAGTATACACAATAATTGAATTCAATGTCCTTTATGTATGTCTTTTATGCCTTAAATGTAATTAAATTAAATCTTTGTGAGCAAGTAGTGCGTTGAATCTTCTGTGGGGTTTCGTATTATACATTTTAAAAATAATTTCTTTACATATAAACTTAAATTTTTCCACTTCAAATTTAATCCCCAATTTATTCTTATGCCAATTTCTCACAATTTTTGTGATTGTTTTAACACCCGTAAACTAAATTCCATCACGTTCATATAAGCAATCGAATCCATAATATTAATAATAATAAAAATTTAATTAAATTGGTTTTATTTTCATAAAATTAGGATAATAAAAGTGACAGATCCAATTTTATACTAAATTCATGATTTCAATATCTAAAATATTTTTTTTTTTTCATATCCGATTGCTAATACAAAATAATGCTCATAGCTTCGAATAATTTCGATTTATGAAAACTTTAATATTCTTAAGTATTAATTCGTCACTTAGCAAAATGAAAGAATATCGCCTAACAAAATAAAGACATTTACATATAAATTTTTAATTTCATTCAAATTGAAATTGTTTCAATAGTTTTATTTTTCGTTTTTTATTTGTTTTGAAATTGGAAAATAAAAAAAGAAAAACGAATCCTTATAGCTCAACTTACATGCCTGCTAACCAATTGGAATAAAAAAAAAAAAAAATGGTGTCCATAGGAAGAGAAATGAAATTTTTCTTGAAATATAGAATTTTAAGTCATTGTTCAATTTGTGCTAATAATACAAAAAAAAAAAAAAAAAATAGAGAAAAATAAAATTTAAAAATATTACTTTGGAAATTACATTTAATATCAATATTTTTTTTCTTTTATAGAATGAAAAGTGTTTAAAGTATTCATCTTCACACATTTTTCAATTCCCGAATAGATCGAATTAATAAAAAAAAATTATTTGAATGATAATAAATGAAAGATAATTGCCTAAAGATATCACCCTTAACGTTATCATCACCATAATTACAAAATCTATATATTAAAATATAATGGCAGAAGAAGCCAAACTTTATTATTCAATTTTGTTGGAACAATCAAAAGGAGAAACTTCAACGAAAAGAAAACTGTTGATGTATTATTTTGCAGAAATATCAATGTCCAATATTATAGATATTTGTATAAACCAATAATTATGTTTATGTCATCAATATTAGTTCAATAGTGGTACAGAAAGTATTGAAAGATATGCTTTCATTTGATCGTTCCGCAGAAGATTTGATTCTGCTGTTTTGCGGCGCTTTTCTGTAACCGGTCAATCAATCAAATTTTCAGAGTTGAGTCGCTGTAACTCTGTACGCTTAACTGTTCCTCTTTATCTGAATTGTATATTAAGTCCAAAATAGCAAAACTTTAGCAAAAAATTATCCATTTGACTTCACAGTTGATAGTACCGTTGTTATTTGTGTCTAAATTGGGACTAAAATTCACTTCAAATTAAATTAGACAGACCATTGTCATCTATAGTAAATATATTTTTTTTTTCATATAACTCCAAGTCTATGGGATAAACATTTTAATTGCTCTTACACAGACATTTCGCATATACAACTATATACTATATTTAGGATTTTTATGGTATATCTACTAATTTAAATGTGGGAAACTATATCTACTGTACTGAGTATTTCGCCTTCACAATAGCATAATTCCATTTTATTTTTAGTGATAACTAAAACTCTCAACTATTATTTATCATTTATTTTATCCCAACAACAAAGGGTACTGGACTAGGTCGAAAAATTCAGAAACACTTTTCCTGGGTCCTGGGTCAGTTGCTCTACCTACTGCGCCACCCAGCTTGTTTAATATAAGTTATAAGAGGTATTTTTTCTTATAAATGAAGGAAATTGAAGCTTCCAAAG
Organism: Argyra leucocephala; assembly: GCA_963942445.1. Classification (NCBI taxonomy): domain Eukaryota; kingdom Metazoa; phylum Arthropoda; class Insecta; order Diptera; family Dolichopodidae; genus Argyra; species Argyra leucocephala. The sequence goes on along the minus strand of OZ012678.1, from coordinate 65,007,233 downwards.
GCACTCAAACGTTGATTTGTTTTTCTCAGTTTTTTCTGAAAAATCATGTTTTAGCCAGAGCATTCACTACATCAGAAAATGATTGAGACTGATAAAAATACTTGATAGTTTCAAGCCACTTCCGTTTTGGTAATGGTAAATGGAAGGACAGTCATTTTTTTTGTGTTATTTCAATTTAATGGTTTATCCATCACATTTTCCGGAAATAAAATAAATACGTGGTTCAGTTGCAAGTTTTCACAGTGTATCATAATGTAACTTTCATGCATGGTCAATCTAAGAGAAGCGTCAATTATGTTTTTCGGATATCTTTATGCACTTAATTACATTTTTTGATGTCTCTTATATTAGTTTTAGTCAAATATTTACTAGCACTCAAACACTAATATGTTGTAGTATATTTTCAGTAAAGGTATGGTAGTAGTGGCTGCAGGCAATCCGTCGATATACTGGTCTAAATATAATAGATGACGTAGACTAAAAAGAATCCAAAATATGAATAAATGCCTGACATTTTGAAGACTCTTTAAAAATTATCAGCTACCATTAATGGTATAAGTTTTGTGATAAGAGAAATATTAACAAAATTCGAAATTTCAGTGAATTTTTTTTAGATAATTCCAAGTCTATGGGATGAACACCCTAATTGATTTTACACAGAGATTTGGAATACACAATTATTTTATCTATTTTACAACTCCATCAACTTAATCTGTTCCATGTTATTATGCATATTTCGAAACCCAAAGTTGGGGTTTAAAAAAAAGTTTAACTTTGTATGGTTGGCATTAGAGTTTTTCAGCAATTTTCATCAAACTTTAATAACAATAAATTTAATAAATAGCTTACAGACTTCACGAATGTGGAATCATATCCCTTCTATTATTGTGTTCCACATTCAAACAACAGCATAGTGTAAATGCAATGTTACTAAAATATTTTTTTATAATTCAAATACACTTCGCTTTCTAATTGAAGTGCAGTTCATCTTTTGAAATGATTATATTGGATCGCGACATATAATATGGTAGCTAAATAAATTTTCAAATCTATTTATGCCTACTTCTTGCAAAGAATAACTCCAATTTAAATTCTAGAATACTAGAAATTCGCTTTAGCATGTTATTTCTTAAGCTGCTTTGCATGGTTAAATAAAAAACAACTTTGAATGGCTACTAAGCAAGGCGAATTATTGAGTATTATCACAACACAACAATAGAATATTCTTGACACCATTAAACTGCACTATACAAATATACAAATTGTTAATTTGATCGTAAGGATGTTATTGGAAGAAAGAATCAGATAATCAAAGTTGCTAATTCTATTGTTATAATAATATTGGTTTACAATTAAAAATGAAATATAACAGTAGAAATATAGAGACAGAGGCGATAACTGATGATTATTCCTTTAAAATAAATTTCTATAATGGTTATAATAATTATTTGTTGGTTTGACTGACGTATTCTAATTGTTTACCTACATCTCCTCTTATTTTCTTCAATAGCTATATTTGTGAGAATTAGATTGGTAATTGGATGTTGTTGTTTTTATACTCATACGAGTATATGAAAAGTTCTTTCGATATGAAGCAATCATAAAAATTGAATAGAAATATTGTAACCAGTAACGACAGTAGCCATAATGCTCTGAAGATAAATTCAAGAAATAGAGAAGAGAAATAATATTCTTGTTTTTGATAATCAGATTTTTCATTTAGTGATATTTTTAATTCATTAATTAAAGGTTACATTACCTTTCAATAATTATTTATTTTTATTGTGCAAATATGGAAATTGCTGAAGCAATTTACTTCTTTGATCAGTGCTTTCAACTATAATTAAAATGTTTACCATAATACTTATATTTATATAGTTTGAAAACTATATATAATTTGATCACCGACTGGAGAGATTCCGCTCGTGACTGATATCAGTGGAGGACAATTTTGTGTCAGGTCCAGGACCTTCAAGTTCTGTAGCGCAAAGCAAGTAAGTAATTAAGTTTGAACACTATATTCATTCATTTATTTCAATAACAATGTCTAAAGAGAGTTATCTCATTACAGACTATATAAGTTTATATTTAGGTTTTTAATATAACAATAAGATAATTAAAATTATAAAAATATAGTTACAAAAAATATATAATGAAAAATTAAAATTTTAAAAATAAAAAATAAAAATTAAAAAGAAATGAATGTAACAGGCATAATGACAAAATTGCAAAGCATTTGCGTAAATTGAAATTTGTTTAGAGTGAAAGAATAAAAAATGAAAAGCGTAGAAGAAAAATTTTGTACAATAATTGCTATGTCTTGAGTCTATCCCATACATTTAGAAAAAAAATATTTTTTTTTGAGAAATTAAATATTGATGATTACTATAGCTATTTATAAATGATTCTATCAATTTTTTTTAAAATTTATTGAATTTTCTTGTTTTAATTGTATATCTAGTTTATTGTATAACTTGGTACCAGTGTATAGAGTTGTGGAAAATGAAAAAGATGCTTACTTCTGGTGTTGGCACTATGTATATCCTTCCTCTGCGTAAGAGTAGACATTGTATGGATATTATCATTAGCAATATCATGTATATGCATAATTAGTTTCATTTCAATATAGTTCCTGACTTTTAGAAGTTTATTATCTTTGTGTATAAAATCTGTTCTTTCTCTCCATTTATAAATATATAAATTTTTTATAGCTTTGTTTTGTATTACTTGAATATTTCCAATATAATTTTTTGAATTAGTACCCCACAGTTTAGGTAAATCCTAATTTTGGTCATAGGATTTTGAGTTATTTAAATTATATATAATAAGCTAATTTTGTGTGCAATAACAGTGTTCCCTAATTTATTGTACTACCTAATCTAACATTTTTTTCTATTTATTATAATTTAATTATTTATTAAATTTAAACTAGTTTATAATTAATTACGTAATGAACCTTACACTATTATTTGATTTTGAATTAGGGAGAGAATCTGTCCCCTATATCACCGCAGCTGCAAATTGGGTTATTGCGATTAGTCATTAAGGATACCATTGCATATGATTTTGTGATAACATTCACGATATTCTTTAATGGTATGCTGGGTAGCTCCCATTGTTCAGGGAACACTGTTGTCAAGTGGAGCACTTTGCATTCACAGAACAGATGTTCAATAAATGCTCAATAGTTTCTTTATTAGGCAGTGGCCTGTTTGCCAAGATACATACCTGATTCCTATTAAGACCTAGACTTTAATTTTCTTGAGCGAGCGCTTAGGTATGAGCATTTTTGCTTGACGATTTCCAGGAACGTTAGCAAAAATCCTAGGTTTTTGCTCTACCCAGGGTTTAATTTCATTTTTGCTGTGCAAGGTAATTCGATTCAGAATTAATTAGAAAATTTATCTTCTACAAAGCCAATTCTCTGAAATGGAACCACCCAGTCAAAAATAACGGTTCAATATTTTGCTCCTGATATACAATGAAAAATTACAGATATTTTTTTTGATCACGTCTATGAAACAAAACTGCAGAGTTAAAATATTTCTCAAGGAAATTCCCAACTAAATTTCAATATTATAGCCCTTCTGTCCTAACAGCACCTATTGAGTCGTAACAAATCCGTTAAGTTATGAATATTGTTATTCGTATCAATCGGGTCAGTGATATATCTTTAAGTGGTTAAACTTTTTGATGTGCTTTTTCCCTTTCAAATCTGGTCTTAAAATTTATTTATACCTAAAGGTATATACAGTGCGATACATATACAAGAATTGGAAGCAAAAATTCAAATATTTTTTGGTTTTTGTTTTTGTTTTCAATTGTTTTCTTTTATTGACGATAAGGAAAATATTTACAAAAAACTTTTCAAATGTAAAGCAACATTATTTCTGTACAATGGGGCTATAAATCTCATTAGAACTGATGCATAATAATAATATTTACAATTTTCATAAAAGAAAAGTAAGAAGTACATATTCGATTCACTGAATTTGATATTTTGTAGTAATGAATTTCCAATTTCAATATTGTGAGTGTTACATCTAAGAATCTTTAAAATTTAAATTTCTAAATTTACTTTACGAATACACTATTGTATTGAATTAGGTTTATGGAATGACAGTCAATAATATGTGATGCAACGAAAACGATGTAACAGATAAACTGTTTATGATATAAAATCTAACAAATGAAAGAGCATGAAATAGTTTGAAGATAAATGATCCGAGAGAAGAAAATTAATATTCATGGAAATATTAGTTTATTTAAAATAAATTTTCTCTTATCGCAAAGTTATCACTATTCGTCCCATTCTTCATGTACTATGTAGCGCTGGGTTTAACATTGAGATAATTTTCAGTTTTCTTCAGCAGAATATTTGGCTATTTCGGAAAACCCGATAACTGCTTAATTTAACTCAAGTCAGGAAAAAAAAAAAATTAACATGTGGTCTATAAATACGATAGCAAAATATGCACAGCACTTTTGAGTATTATTCATTCATTTGACCAAAACGAATCCGCAGAACTAAAATAATTTTAGTAGTTATGATGGATAAAAATAGACAAGAACATATAGAATCAAATACAGAAAAGAAAAAGGTAATTTATGTGACTATAATAGAAGATAACTTTATTATAAAAATAATAATATCAGGCAGACAAAGTTGGTATATCTGAGTTAAAAATATTTAAAAGAGAATACGAGGTTATTTTTTTTATATTTTTAACCACATAATACAATTTATTGTAGAAGTATTGGAATAAAAAACATATCTTATTAACGCTAAGTTTTCACTAAAAGGAGTGAATTATCTAACTAACCAGCATAAAAAGAAAAGTCTCTATTCCCAATCATGCTACTTCAGACTTGTTGATTCATATAAACATAGTAAATATTGATTAACTTTTTTTTCAGATAGAAGCAAATCATCAAAATGGCCTTCATCTAACGTTCTACTTTCCAGGAGGAGAAGGACAACAAAGTGAAGGATAATGACAGCTTTAACGTCCTAACAACTTCAATTATTTTGTTAAAATAGAAGTCTTTTAGACTAACCCTTAATATAATTTTAGCTCTATTACTTCAAATATCTTTAATCAAACAAAATCCCATATGTTTAATTAAATTATTAAAACATACAAAATTTTATCGTAACACAATTCGAAGCATTTTCGTTCGTTTGAATCTGCTAACAAAATTTTGATTGTCCGCTAAGCGTAATAGCGTTCTTGATTGAATTTATGGCGTAAAGCCAGTTTTTTTATTTCATCTTTGCGACCATTGCGACCATTCCAAAGAGCATTGACAATGTTTTGCAACACAAACTTTGTTTTGAAACGTTCGTATATAGTATGAATATGAAGTGTTACAATCCCATATTTAAATACCATATGCTCTGGTTGGCTTTAATATTTGATTGTAGATCAAAACTTTGTAATATAACGAAAGCGTAGATATCCGACCAATTATCCAATACAACTGATGCTAATATTTTAGTTCTAACTTTATTTGTTTCTATTTCTTTGCGTGTTCTGTTTCTTTAATTTGATTAACTGACGATGATTTTTTAACTCACTCTGCTTTAAAGTCAAGATAAGACTGATAAGATACAAAAACAAAATATAATTAGTCAGTGTCTTACATTGTACATTTTATTTTAAACCGAAATTCCATATTTAATCGTGTAGAAGAAGAACCACTTAAGGTAGGTATCAATATTCGACTTTTATATATTAGGGTATTATTTATTAAGATTTTTTTTTGCGTGGATTGGTGGGAATCTTCATAGACACAATGAGCCCCGTAGTTTCCATTGTGTGCCAGATTTTTACTGACTAAGCCACACCCATCCCATTAAAACTAGTCCGACAGACTAACCATTAATTTATTTCCATTGTTATTTTCCTAAAGAAAAAGTTTACGAAATTCTTTCGTATTAAATCTAGTGGCTTAGTTCTTTTAGCCCTTCTGATATAATTTTGGTTATCTAGCAGTTGAGTGGCCTCAACGTTAACATGACCAGGCGAGCTATATTAACATGACCAGACGAGCTAAATGCTTTGTTGCATATCTTTTTATTTCATTTTCTATGCAAGGAATTTTTAGATCTCTGTGCAAGTCACTGTTGCGAACATATCAAGGGGCATTTACTATGTTACACTAGACTTTATTTTTGAACTTTTGTATACAAAATACATGTGTTCGTTTGGCACATCCTTACATTTGTATGCCGTACAACCATATCAGTTTGATTATCTAATTATATAGCAACATCTTGTTATGTATAGGTAATTTAGAATTTCGACCTAACAGCCAGTACATTTTTCTACATTTCATTTCAAGCTAATTTTTTTTCTTTTTGACGTGCTCTTTCTATCTAAGTTTGACATCTAATGTCATTCCTAGGTATTTAGCATTGTTTTCTTGGGGCATATTTACCCCATCCAAATTTAGCGATTGAAGATTTTCTAATTTTTTATTTGTAAAATTTACATGTACAGATTTTGACTCATTGAGTTTTAATTTTCCATTTCTTTGTCCAGAGGTATAGCTTGTCGCTTGCTCTTTGCAATTTATTTGTAGTCTCGTCAATATTTGATCCTACTGCCATCAACGCAGTATCGTTAGCGAATGTAGCTACAGTTATATTTTCCAATTGTGGTAAAAGAGCAAATACAGTATGGGACCCAGAATACTACCTTGAGGAATATTACCAGAATACTACCACACCCGTTTTAATATCTCTAATAGTAGAATACACTTCGTCTTGTTTTATTCTGAATAGTCTGTTTTCTAGATATGATGTTTAGATAACATATTATTTAGTTTATTTATTAAGCCTCGATGGCATACTTTATCAAAAGCTTGGGCTACATCTAGAAATATGGTAGAACATACTTGCTTTTCATCTAAAGCTTTTTCTATTATGTCTGTTATTTTATATATTTGATCGATTGTCAAGTGCTTAGATCTAAAGCCAAATGGATAATTTGGAATCAGATTACAATTTTCTATGATCGGACTCATTCGAATCAATAGTAGATTTTCAAATAATTTTGATTTTATTGTAGTAGTGATATTGGTCTGTAGGATTTGACCTCATTTACCTGGCTTTGGTAACATAATTATCTCTGCTATTTTCCAGATATTCGGCGCATACCTTATTCTTATAGCAGCGTTTATAATGCGTGTTAGCATTGTTATAGCTTTTTTCGGAAGTTCTTTCAGGACTTCCGATGTAATTAGATCAAAACCTGGAGCTTTTTTATCTCTCAATTTTTTAATTTGTTCAACTGTTTCTCTCTGTGAGAATGGTGATATGACATTTTCTCTCCAATTATTATTTTCTTCAGTGAGGTCATCCGAATCTGTCTCGTCTAGACAAAAAATTTCTTCAAGATGATCTGCGAATATTTCAGCTTTATTTTTATTATTTCTAGTTGTCTTGTTCGTTAGCAGAGGTTTCGACTGTTTCTTAATAACCTTTTCATTTAGATTTAGTATGACTGCTGAGTGATCTGAGTCCAAATCATGGTTATGCTTAATTTATTAATGATTAAATCTTTGTACTGGGACCTGTGGCTTAAAAAAATGCTACGAATTCAACAAAGTTTTGATCTATACTGATGATTGACTTGCGTCCTTTAGATTTATCTCAATTAAATTAAATATCATTGAAACCTAACAAATTTTTGCAATAAATAATAATACCAGAAAACGTAACATAGTTAATAACTATATCAATATCAGAAACATAAAGTAGAAGTACAAAAACTGTTTTAGATTTACAAGCAAATGTCAGTTGAAGTGAAAATCTTTCAACAACAATATTATACCTTCAAGTTTTATTAACCCATAAAATATTTAAATAGAGGAGGACACCATTATTTATAAAGTCATCTATGAGAAGATACTGATAGTATAATCTACCCACACAGGCAGGACAGCATTGATAATTACAGTCAATTTGATGAATTAAAAAAAATATATATTTGTCACCTTGAAAAAAGCTGCTTCTGTTGGATTAAAAATGAACCAAACTAATTTGGTTAGATTAAGTCAAAAACAGCACTCTGTTGGAAAATATGATTCGAAGGATGACTAGCTGCTGTAGTAACAAACTGTTGTATGTACATTATTATGGTGATAATTTTAAAATTACTTAAATGAGGAATTTAAAAATGGTCATTCTATTTCAATTTCTTCTTTTTTGTCATATCAAGTAATGTTTAATTCAACACTGTTAAAGAAAAATTTTCAATCTTTTATCATCCCCCTAGTTGACATCAAAAGCCATTCAACTCCATTTATTTTATTTGTTTTTTGTTTTTCTTTTTGCTATAGCATTCATAAGGATTAATTTTTATTGAGTCAGAAAGTTTTGAAATTTCTTGTCTGAGGCCGTTCTTTTGTTACCTTGGGAAAATAGATAATGCAAAACAAATCTTCAACTACTAGACACAGCAGTGCATAAACATACATACTTGTGCATTATATCCGTATATAAAAATAACTTCATTTTTATTGGAACTTAATTTCTATTATTGTTGATTTGATATTCTGATGAAGTTGCTGTGTTAATAGAATTGAGTTGCCTATGTTTAAAATTTGTATTGTAATGCAAGTAGGTATACTTTCGATGAAAAGATTTAAATTTTCTATGTAATAAATATAACAAAAATAGAATAGAATAAACTTTAGTAGAAATTACAAAAATACAGTGTGGTATACAGTTATAACCATTGAATTGTGCAAAAGAATAATAAGGTAATTATTAGGTTAATATCAGCTATAAAGAACATAATAGAAAGATTTGTTGGTATTTGTAGTAGTAAAATTTTCTAGATAAAACCAACTTATTTTCTATAGGTTATGTAACAAGTTAATTAATAAATTACATATATAAATTTAATATTAAATGAGAGGTAAAATAAAACCATTTTCTGTTGTTTTTATATTCATTTCGGATTAAATTATTTTGAATATAGGTATACCTAAATATAGATTGGATTATTGATTTTGTTTTTTAATAAAAATTAAAGTAATATTATTTAGTTTACATCTTATTTTATCGGGTTGTTTTTCTGTAGCTGTAATAATGGTAATTCTTGTAGAAAAAATTAAAGGAAAAACGTCATTTAAGAATTTAAACGTGTTGTAAGCATATCTTGTTGTCATAGAAAATAAAATTATGGAAAAATGTAAATAGTTACTCAACTTAAAGAAAATATAAATAAATTTAACTTGATATTTGAAAACTAATCTCGGTTGAGGAAGAATCATAGTGTCAAGTTGAAAAATTGCAATTTCTATCCTCTTTTATTTGCAATTGAGCAACAGTTAATTGTGATAATTTAATAAAAAAATGTAAATCCTATGGCATTAAACTCATTTAAATTTAACTAGTTTCCGTTCTATCTTTCACTACATAACTATTTTTTGTCTTTTAATTTTGTAACAAGTAGATCTCAATCTTGCAATTAACAATTTCTATGACATCTTATTAACTGGATTCAATTTATTTGTTCCTTTAATTCGTGAGAGAAATACTAAATGAAATCCTCATTGGATTAACCAAACTGAAAAATAAAAGGAACAGGTTATAGACGTTATATAAGAAAATTTATAATAATTTTTTTAGTCTTTCTAATTCATATAAAAGTCTTCACATATAGAAAATATTTATATCTGATATGTCTACCCAGAAAAAACATGATCCTAAAATATTTTGGAAATATTTGTAAATTTCAAACGCAGATTAGATCTGTTTCCTGCATCAATATCTTATAATAATAATTCTTCCAATGATGCGACAGTCATTGCAGGTTTCTTTAAAACCTTTTTTCAAGTTCTTTTGAAATAACACTCGTGAGGCTGAGAGCTATATTTCTTTAACGGTTGTAAATTCTCATATTATTTAATTATACCTTAAGTTGACTTGACAAGTTTTCAAGCTTAAAAACTAAATCCTAATTAGATCGATTAAATAATAATTATTTTCCCGGACCATATAATGTGCCTGAAATCGTTCCGAAAAATTGTTCTCAATCTCTTGATCTTAAATTGTCAATTCTTTTCACTCGTTCTTTTGCATCTGGCATATGCCTAAACTAATGGAAAAGGTTGTTTATCTACCAGTGCACAAAGAAAAGTTCAGAAACATGACTAAACCGTAAATTCGGATTTGAATAAGTTGGTGGTTGAGGTGGCTCCGTATGACACATGTAACCACATTTAATCCGGATCAATGTCAGCCATATTTTCAAGTCTAATTCGACCGACGTAATATAATAGTAAAATTTCATCATTGAGAATATTCTATTCTGTAAGCACATTCCTTCGACGTCTTGGTATTTTTGCATCATTTAGAGACTTTTTGATATATGATATATATCTACATTTCGACGGTTGGCTTGCTGTGATGGACGATTATATGCGCCATAAAAATCACGAACTCTTATATAAGTTGCACCAATAAAAAACACTGACTTTTAAAGTAAATTTGAATCATTTGATCACCTTCTTCAAGCCTAAATCTACTCGTGGTGATTTGCCAAACCATACTGATCATAAATGTCAAAAAGTGAATGGAGAATGAAAACAGAAAAAATGGAATACCTTGAATACAGTGTTTTTGTGAACGATAGGCCCTTGAACATTTTTAAAAATAATTTTTCAATTATTCTTAAATACACATAAAATCTTTATTGAAAATAGCTACGATTGATAAGTTTATGGTTTGCAAAATATACCGGGTGTTAAAGTGCATGCGTATCAGCTTTGAAGGAATAGAGCCTATATTTTAAAATTAAAAAAAAAAATATTAACTAAATCGAGGATGCCCTACCGATTGGTGATATTTTCAACTTTCGGGAAGGACCAGAAAAGTGTTTTCTAAGATCCAAATTCGCCAAAATTTGCCGAAATCGAGATTTTCAAATGGGAAGGAAGAGGTACTTTTTTTATAGAAAACGTCAAAATAAAAGAAATTTTTGTAAAGTAAATTTTTTATTTTTTTTTATTTTAAGCTTTGTAGGTACCCAAAACCGAGACCAAAAATGTGATAATATGAAAAGTAAATTTATTTATGAAAATGATTATTATTGATTTTGCTTTACCAAAAGAAAATATGGAGGATTTTTATCTTATTTATATTAATTTTAAAGAAAAGTACTGAGAAAACAAAAAAAATTCATTTAACATAAGTTTTTTATTTTTTATTTTAGAATCAGAATATCAGAGATATGACCTGGCTAATAGGGAGACAGTCCAAGTTGTAAGTATATAAAATTATAATCAAACCTATATTATGAACTTACGGTATCCAAGTGTGGGGATGCACAAAAACATTTAGTTTATTAATTATACAGCGTTACCAAAATAAATTCTTTAGAACTATTACGAATTCATATCGATATGATTAAAAAAATAAAAAAAAAAAAAAATAGGTGACGTTATTGGGGACTACGTCATCAAACATGAGAATCAATTGACTCAATATATCAACCTTAAGGCGTTTGTGGTATTAGACAAATCTTATTATAGATAAAAGAAGGCTGAAAAGGCTAAAACCATACGATCTAGTGTAATAGAGTCAAATGTAAGGGAGCAGAAATTCAGATTTCTGTAATCCCACACAAGTTCTGCTTATAAGCACATTTTAAAAGTGGTAGTCTTATTTATTGACTACCTGAAAAATAAGATTGTACTATTTAACCTTAAAATAAAAATAATATAAAAATATTTATATGGTCTATTATATTAATCAAGGCAAGACAAAAACTATTAAAGTTTTATCTGATTTTCAAATAAAATCATTTTCAAAGAAATTTATTTATGAATTTACGTCGAATTTCAAATTTTTGGTTAGTAATCAAATTTTCCTAATTTTGTTAAATTGTAATGCTGTAGACTAAAATCTATCTCATATCCTCTAAATGTTAAATAACAAAATTTTCACATTAAGGTTTTTTTGGTAAAATTTTTCCTACCTTATCATATATTAGTCATAGATTAAATAATACTCAATAAAATAAAGTTAAAATGTTCCTAGCTTTAAAGACCTAATTTAGTGCCTATATCTCTTTTATTCTATAGTATTAAGTTAAACAGAAATGTAAAATTAAAATATTACAAACAAAGCACTACTAGCACTACTATCCTCTAAATCACGATCTATAATATACTACATATTCGATGTAGATGATGACTCGCATGTTGGATTTAATATCGTGTCAATATATAATAATATTCTTTAAACCGGCGAAAAAATAATTTTATTTCGGAAAATCAATTTTCCTACACTTAATAATTCATTTTATAAATATCAAATGGGTCTGACTACACGTTGCAAGACTTTATCATCGAACTCTACACAACTTTGAAGTATCTTATAATATTAGAAATAAAAAACCATAAATTAAAATATTTCAATTTGATACCCCTCCAGCTTGTACAAATCAATAAAGTGAAATCTCTTTTCAGAATTAATTTACAAAATAGAAACAACTCTAAATTTAACTTATTTTCATTAAAATCCTAACAATTCTATCATCGATACTTTAAAACAAAAAAAAAAAATTGTACAAACATTTTCATAAATATTATTCGAATTGTGCAAATATTATAATAGCTATAATATGAGAGGGTACAATAATATGAATGTCATTATTTATCATATTTATGTAGACTATTTTACGATTCATTGCACAATTACATTAACAAAAATATTTTTCTATTGAAATATTGTACAGAAAAATAATCTCATAAAATAAAAATACATTTTTTGTATGGATGAAAATAAAAATTTAGACAATAATAAATTCCAACTTGGATACAATGTTAGCTAGCCAAAATAATAAACATTGAGTTAAAGTCAGCAAAAATTTTAATTTATTGCAATACCTTACCTTGATATACCTAGGTATAGGTATTTAATGTTTATTTGCGTATTTAGAAAAATTTATATATTATATTTTTGTAATATGATATCGTTAACGTATTATATAGCTTTAGGTATGTTATATTTTTATTAAATTTTCAATTTTGTATTAAGTTACTCATCATTCTGATGTTAATATTTATATATACGTTATATCATTACATAAAAATAAACACAGCAATTATATTGTCAATTTAATTTAAATATTGAATAAAATTTAATATTATTATTTTGTTGATGAAAATGTGAAAATTCAAAAATTTAATGAAAATTAAAATTAAAGTAAATTCAAGTATAGTTTTTCTTCTATTAATTTTCACAAATGTATTGTGTAATAATTTCTGCATTAAAATTATGAATTCATCTTACGCTATTACAGCATTTGAAACGCTATTTAAAAATTTAATAAGTTGTAGAAATAAGTAAGAAAATTTTTATTCATATAATTTCTAATGAAAAATTTTGTATTTGTTTTGAAAAATATTTAAATTTAATATGAAAATACTGTATTTGTTAAACTGTGCTGCAAAATAATTTAAATAATAAATTATTAACAAAATTGATTTGATTTATTTTTTAGTTGGTTTTTTATGCGGTATTTTTTGATTTATTAAATTTTCGCAAAATCGCTGTTATTATTGTTATTCTGCTTAGTGTAATCATCTATTAGTAGAATATATTAATTTGATCTCTCAGATAGACATTAGGCTTAGAACATTATTGGACGAAATACATGATATTCATCCCGATGTTGTAAATTCATCCGATAAAGAAGAATAATAAAATTAGCTATTTTTCTTTATATTTATCAAATAGATACCTTACTTAATATTTTGTTTTATATTTTTATAGGTAGATGCTGAAAATGTTATACAGACTGAAATAAAAATGGTGTATTTTATAGAACTTTGAAGAAAAAATGTTAATTTGAATATCAATTTTTTTTTGTTATTTTTTGTTATAATAAAATTAAAAGTGTTAATATGTGTTTTTATTATTATATCAAGTAGCTAAATATTTAATTTTAGAAAAATACATTGTAAGTATTACAGAATAATATCTTAACTACAGTTCATTAGACTTAATACTAATTAAACTAGCTTATGATGTGTTTTTTTTTTTTTTTTTTTTTTTTTTTTTTATATTGTGCTTTATTTTTTATTAGTTACATATTTTAATTATTTTTTTTGACAAAAACACGTAAACAAAAATTATAATTATTTCATCTTCTTATCTTACTGACCCTTCATTAGGGCGCTCTAAGTTATTTAATTTTTTTGCACTTATATGCATCATTTTCTTAGTTTTTAATTTATTTCTTTTACATGTTATTTGATTATGTTTAATCATTTATTTTTATTCTAATATTAATTGGAAAAATTTTAATTCTAAAAAAAACCAATTTTTCTTTAAACTTTTTTTTTTAAAAAACCCTAATCCTACTTAACACTAATACTAAAAATTACTTAATCTAACTTACAAATAAATTTATTGATACTATCAATATTTGATTTTATTCTTGCCACCAATATTTTTTTGTATCTTTTGAGTCTATTTTTGTTATGTACCTATCGTATCTAAATATTTCCGGATCATTTTCGTGTTTTTTGTTTGATTCATATTCTATTTTTTTGTTAGTTGATCTCCTAAATACATGGTATATTATGGGTAGTTTGTCATCGTTTTGTATAAATTTATTTTTATCTAGGTATATCCACGATTCAGGTGGTATATAACCCGTGCTCATTGTTTTTATTATGTACCTATTATCAGGGTAAATTGCGTGAGCAATCAAACTATTTTCTGTTACTAAATCTACTCTAGAGTAATGTTGTCTTGTTAATTTTACTATAAATTGGTCTATTTTGCTTATTTTGCTATATTCATACAGGGATTTGTTAGATATGTAGTGTTTATATTCTGTTTCAGGTTTTCTAAATTTGCTTGTACAATGCCTTATGCACCTCCTTTCAAACTTTCTTAATAATTCCATACATGACGGACTAACATTGTACCATATTGGGCAGGCATATGTAAGAATTGGTCTTATCAATGCCTGGTACCCTATGATTTTTACTCTATTTGTAATTCCTTTAGCATAAAATAACTGTTTTGATGCCATAAAGGCTTTACGTGCATTTTCTAGTCGTTTTATTATGTGGAATCTATAATTTAAATTATTTGTTAAATATACTCTTAAATATTTTACCGATTTTTGATTTGTCAGTTTTATGTTATCTCTTGTTTTAATGTGGAACTTTCTCCAATTTTTTCTAACATCTTTGTTAGCTTTATCTAGAGATGTTCTAAATAAAATAACTTCACATTTGCTATAGTTTATTCTTAGCTTCCAAGAATCAACATAACTTTGTATAACGTTAAATTTTTTTTGAAGTTTATTTTGAATTTCTGATACATATTTATTTACATTGTAAATAATAAGATCATCTGCAAAAGCTAAACTTGTTGTACGAGACTGATTTTGATTTATCTTTTGTAATAGCTCACTGATATAAATATTAAATAACAGTGGTGCGTTTACAGTTCCTTGTTGTAAACCATTTATTACTTTAAAGACTTTTTTAGTGCTTAAATTTCTATCTTCTACTATAAATTGTTTTCCACATAACATTTCTTTAATCATTTTTACTAAGTGTGTAAGGAAATTATATTTTAATAGTTTATATAGTAAACCACTAATCCAAACAGAATTAAAGGCTTCTTTTAAATCTATGAGGCATGCCCCAACAGATTCCTTTTCATTCATCGCCCAACATATGTCCGAAGTTAATTTATTAATCGCGTGTATTGCTGAGTGTTTTGCCCTGAACCCAAATTGGTTTTCTGGGATAACATCATTTTGTTTTACAATTATCAATACATTCTTATTAACTATTGTTTCGAATATTTTGCTTATGTTGGGCAATAAGTTTATAGGTCTGAAGCTTTTTGGGTCTGTTTTATCCTTTCCCGGTTTTAATATTGGAATGACTTTAGCTATTTTCCACATTTCTGGAAAATAGCAATTGTTTAACAGGTTATTAAATATTGTACAATAACCCTGAATTATACTGTCTGGCAAATTTTTTAACACGATGTTTGGAATTCCATCTATTCCCGTTGATGTTTTACTTTTCAAATTTGTGAAGACTTCTTTTAGGTCCTCAAATTTGACCAAGTAACTATTAAAGGTTTGGTTACCTACCAGTTGGTTTGCCTTACATAATTCATTGAATTTTATTAACCTAATATTGTTTCTCTTATCTATATTTATTTGTCTACTAAACTCTAAATATTTTTCTTCGACTTCTATAGAGTGATCATCTAGACTACCTGAGACTATCTGATTGTGCGATTGTTCAACATAGTGTCCTATGATGTTTAGTGTATCTTCATGGTTCCTAATTATGTATCTGCCCTGCTCATCTCTTTGTAATTGGTTAATGTTTATCATAGCGTTTGTTAGCAAGTTTTTGTCACTTTCTTTTACTCTCAGTTCGTTAATATTTATGTTATTTTTTTTCCTAAATATTTTGTTAATAGTGGGAAACATGTTTCTAGAATTTGACGGATGAATATTTTTTAACGTTTTTTCCCATTGCTTATTTCGTTCTATATTTATATTTTGTGTAATGAGTGAGTTTATATTATTTAATAATGATTTTAATCTATTTATCTTATTAACGTTATGTTGGACATTTCTTTTGTATGCGTTTTTTATTGCAGTTAGTATTGTGGATTTATATTTTTGTAATTTTTTTATTTTATAGTTCATATATTTGTCAATAGAATTTCCCAATCTGATTTTGGGTACACATGTCTCTCTTGTCTGTTTAATTAAATTTTCTATTTGATTCAAATAACTAATTATCTCTTGATTTTCGAGATTACGATTGTTGGGTATTAGCATTCCAACATTAGCTTCTATCCCTATTACCTTATCATCTAATTTTTTTTTGAATATTTCCCAGTTAGCCGCCTTATAATTGAATTTTATGTTAATATTATTTGGTTCATCTCTTAAATAAACATTATTCTCTAGTTCTAAATTGATAACGATAGCATTGTGGTCACTGTCGTATGGTATTGTTTCTAGTTTGTTTTGTACGCCCATACTAAGGCTGATTCTAATATCTATAATTCCTAAATCTAAAAATGAGTTGGTTCGTGGATATGTAGGATTTTTGGAGCTATAAAGTTTGGCTTTGTATAATATCTCATTGTTGTTTAACCATTTTTTTAAAATATTTCCTCTAGTATTGCCCGTAGTGTTTGACCAGTCTGAATGTTTGGCGTTGAAGTCGCCTGCCATTACATAGTAATTATCCAATTTGTTTAGTTTTAGTACCCTAAAAGTATTATTTAATTCGTTTTCAAATTCTTCGCTATATTTGTGACCTGCGTAAAGTGCTATTATTTTTAAATTTTTATTTTGATTCAACTTGATTTCTATTATACTCATTTCTAGGCACTTAAAACTTTCTATTATATTATTATTAACTTTTAAATATTTTAAATTTTTTCTTATTAAAATTGCTGTACCCCCCCCCTTGTACGGCAAGTTGTCTGTCATTTCTAATAAAGTTATAATTTTTAAATTCCAGTTTATGTTTCGGATTTAGTTTTGTTTCTGTCAATAATACTATATCTGGGCTAACTTTTTCAAGAAAATAAACTAGGTATGCTCTTTTATTGAGTGATATAATTGAATTTACGTTAATAGCAATTATTTTTAATTTAGTTAACCTATTATTTATACTAGTCATAGTAAGAATTTGTTGGAAGCATTTCGAATAAAAAGTCTATTTTTTTGGCGTGGTCATTTAATTTACTTTCTATGTTATTTACCTGATTACTAATGATTTCTAGTGTTTTGTTTAGTTGTGATAGAATGTTGTAATTTTCATTATTTTGCCCTGTCTTTGATGAATTATTATGTGGCCTATTATTATTGTTGATATTGTTATGGTTAGTATTATTACTAAATAAGTTAGCGTAAGATAATTGCGGTTGTACATAGTTGTTGATCATTTCAAATTTTTCTTGGAATTTCCTATTGTTTGCTTTTCTTCTGTTTTCGATTATCTTCAGTTTATTTAAATATTCGGGGCATCCTCTGTAATTTGCAGGATGCCCATTGCTGTTACATAATGCACAGTATAATAAATTTTTGTCCTCTTGATATGTTAGGTTGCATCTTCCAATTTCATGGCTTTCATTGCACTTCACACATCTGTAGTTCATGTTGCAGTTGCTGGCTGCATGACCCAATCGTTGACAACGTTTACATTGTGCAATTTCCTTTTTTATCAATTTTTCCCATTGGATACATTGGTGATTTAATCTTTGGATTTTATATATATTTGAAATATCGCTATCGGGGGTTAGTTGTACCAGAAATAGTGGAAGTTTAAAATTTTCTTTTATAGATTTCTTTGTAACTAATCTGACCACTTTTACTATTTTTATATCCTTTATATTCAGGGCTTCCAGCTCCTCCTTTATTTGGTCCGGCTCGTCTTGTGTATTTAAACCCTTCAATATTAGGGTTTTGTTTTTTAATTCCCTAGGAGTGTATGAGAAGTAGTTTGAATTTATTTCCTGTAATACTTCTTTAACTTTGGTGTAGTCATTGATGGATTCTAGTAATATTAGATGTTTATTATTATTTATTTTTTTAAACACAAAGTCTTTAATTTTTAGTTTTTCTTTGAATATTTTTTTTAAATCATGGATATCTTGGTCCTGTATGGTAATAGGAGGTATTTTATATTTCCTTCCTTCTTTTCTTATATTATTATTGTTAATATTATTATTATCATTATTAATAATATTGTTGTTGTTATTATTATTTTGATTATTATTATTATTATTTTTATTATTGTTATTATTATTGTTTTTATTGATTTCTTTCTCCAAAAAAACCACATTTTTGTTTTGTAAATCTTTTTGCATATTTTTTTTGTTATTATTTTTATTTCTCGCCACTTCAATAAAGTCGTCAAGTACATTATTATTATCTATTGTTGTATCTTCTTCATCCATTTCCACGTGGTGTGTCGTATTTGCAGTTTCGTCATAATTTAATATTTCAAACTGGTTTTGATTTTTATTTTCGACCATCTGGCTTGTAATCTTTGATAATTGTTGCTTTAGAGTTTTATTTTCTTTTTTCAATTTTTCTAATTCTTTTAGAATATTATTATTTTTTCTATTGCTATTCATTTTTAATTTTTTTTGTTTTTGTTTTTTGAACACTATAGAGGTATCATTATTTTTAATTATGTCATATTGGACCTTCGTATCAACGACAGAGTTTAATTAAGTCATAAATCAATAAGATTTTTTTGTTTTTTTTTTTTTTTTTTTGTTTTTGTTTTTCACTCTTGAGTAATAATTATTTTTAATTAAATTTATTTATTAATATAATATGCTAACTATAATTTTATTATTCTATTTTTAAGTTTTATTAATTATCAATCAATATTACTTTTAAAATCAGTATAACACGTCCGATTGCTATGCCGGTTGTATCAAATCTCAGCTTAAGATGTGTACATAGGATGTTTTGATGCAAGGCATATTAGCACAAAACTGCGTGTCGAATTATCTTGTCGTCATAAGTTTGCCAATGTTATAATTCTTTCTAAATTAGGCATAAAAAAGAAATTAGGCAAAGACGTAAAAAGAAAAAAAAAACCTCCAAATATTGTAAAACTTTCAAATTCAAATTGAATAATTTCATTTGTTGGAAATTAAAAAAAAAGCTAGATCAAAAATTTTTATATTTATTTTTTTCTATTGAAAAATTGCAAAAATCAACTTTTGTGATTATATTTTTTATGCCACAATTAATTTTGATTAATTTTTTCACTTTCACTATAGTTTGCAAACATGTGGATAGTTATGTTATATATAATATTATATGTTTAGCCGATGGAAAATGGTTTTTATTTTTTCTTTTAAATTTGATTTTCCATTTGATTTTATTTTCTTTTTTTATCATTTCGATTTTCTGTAATTTCAACATTAAATTAAATTACGGCTACTTTCTTAATTTTATTGGTTATATCTTTAATTCATTTTCAAAAAAAAAATATATACATTATTTATCTGTATATATATATTTGAAAATTGAAAAATTTAGGATAAATAAAATGTAGTAATTTTCCTTTTTTTTTGTTCCCTGGAGTCATCCTTAAAAATAAAAATCACCTTATTTTAGCAATTCTGTTTAATTTTGTTTTTTTTTTTGTTGTCTTCTGTTTTTTATATTTATTTTGATTATATATAGGTAAAGATATTTTTTTTTTTTTGCTGAATTTTATTCTTTTTTAATCTATATTTAATCCTCATCCTTTTCTCAAAAAAATCTTTATATGTACCTGAACATTTAATCTTAATTTTTGTTTTTTTTTGTAAATGTATAGATGGAACTGCGAGAGTACCTAAACTCTTACCCAAATCTTTTAAACTATATGATTGTGTTTGTATAATATATTTACAAATGAAGGATGAAAATTACAGTAAAGCAAATAAATGATAATAAGAAAATGAAGAAAGAAAAAAAAATAAAAAAAAAAACAGACTGTAAAAGGAAAATTGTTATTAACGCCTAACTTGATTTGGCACTTTACACTTCAGTTGGGCACATACCAGCTTAATCACATCAATAAATTGATGAAACGATTTGATTGTGCCTTCTCTTAAATTAAATTTTCAATAACATTCAACAAGGGATTACACACGAAAAGATTTTTGAATCAAGATAGCATAATTCAGACAGGATGTTGTCCTTTGTGTACATTTTTGTACATTTCTTTTATATCCATTAATGTTAAAACATATGTATGTATTAGTTTATAATATAAGTGTATAGGCTTGTGCATAAATAGGACATTACCTACATTTTATAAAAAAAAAAAAAATTATGTTAAAATGAATGTGTGTTGTTATTGTTTGGCTTACTTGCTTTCTTTTTATTTTTGATTTTTGTTTTTTGAATTTTTCCCTTAATTTTGCTTTAAATGAAGGTCAGTGTAAAAATTTAACACAAATTTTGCTATTTTGTTTTTTTTTTTCTTTTTTAAACAGTTTTATTTTTTGAAAATAATAAAATGGTTTTCTATTATATTATAATATAAAATATCTTTTAGATATTTTACCTTTTCTTCTTTTATTTTTGGAATTAAAGTGGTTTAAAAATGCACCAAAGAAAATAATTTCGAAGCTCGTCGTTTATGTAAGCATGTTTTTATAGAATGGATGAATATCTTTTGAATACAATTTATTGCATTTTGATTGGCTATGATCAAGTTCCAAATGCTGAATAGTGCACCAAAGAATATGATTCTGAAGTTCGTCGTTTTTTGTAAATAATGTTCATTTTTTATTAATGCACGTTTATAGAATGAGGCATAGTTTTTGAATAAAAATTGCATTGATTTGCTATAATCGAGTTCAAAATGCTCAGCAGTGCACTAAGGAAAATATTTCTGATATTCGTCGTTTTTGCTAATTATTTATAAAATTGGTCAATATTTCTTTGAATAAAATTGTAATGATTGGCTATAGAAAATTTCAAAATGGAAATGAGCGGTATAAATGCGTCATGTCAACCTTACTAAATTTAACGAAGGGAGTAGTTGAAATTGAAAGAATTATTTTTGTAAATTGAAAAATTCTATTAATTTTTTGTTTTGTTCGTTTTTAAAACGACGTTCGATTTTATTATCATAAATTAGTATTTGCAAAAGTAATATAAATTCTAAAAAACTTTACTTTAGTAGGATAAATATTTATTTGATTTATTTGGATACATTGTAATTGGTAAAGTAAGACGATAAGGTTTATGACATCTGTTTAAAAGCCAAAATATTTGTATAAACAAAGAAAATGGCACCTTGGAACATTTTTTAAGTTATTGTTGTTAAGTTTAAAGTGAGTTTAAAAATATTTGATAATATTGAACTTTTATGACTCGTATAGAATTATAGACCACTCTCTTCAATAATAATATATTATATGAGCTATAACAAAATAATCAACATATTTCTTCGACTTATACCGTAGGTTTTAAACAATTTGCCTTGCGACCAATTTTCTCACTTTATTGACTTTCTTTTGATGACGATGAAGATATAAATAAAAAAAAATAACAATAAAAAAATCAGAACCAAATTGTTTTTAATTTTTTCTTTTTATTTTTTTGTTTACAGAAATTTTGTAAGATATGAGAATACACATTTAAACAATATATTAAAAGCGTTTTGGATTAAGTAAAAAAATTTCTTTATTGTACAAAAAATGAGAAACTGTATTTAATACAAATATTATAATAGGTACACCGCTCTAGAACTTGTGGAGATAATTAAATATTGAAAAAATTGGGAAAATATGATACTTTCTTTAGTTAAAGCTTAAGCAACTTAGTAGGGAAGATAACCGATCTCTTACTTTGTTTTTTTATCATTTATTTATTTCCGAAATTCGAAGTTTACAGTAATTAATATATCTATACAATTTTTTTACCCCTTTGACTACTAATGGGATGATACATCCCAAAATTTTTTCAATATAATACATTTGGTATAGTTTTGAATTGAATTTCATTGTAAAATATTTTTTTCAGTCTTTTTCTATAAAATTCAGTTAAATTCCCGTTAAAAATTTTTGTATACACATGTTAGATCATAAATTTCGTTAGCCAGTTCAGACGTGTTTTTTTAAAATAAATTTTCAATTCCAAGCTGAATTATGGTTTAGCTTGCTGGGGTGGTTCTTACAATAACAGAATTCGCCCACTTCTCCTAGCCCAAATACATTGCTTAAGAACCATGCTTAATGTTAATCGTCTATCATCTAGTTTCCCATTTTTCAAAAGAGTCTGTATTTTGCCACTCAGACATCTCTATATCTACAAAACTATAAAATTTGTTTTCATTAGATCTGGTTACCTCGATCAAAGGTTAACTCTAACTTAGAACCTACGTATTAATTATTTGATTTATGTTGCTGTTCCAATGGCCAGAACAACACAATTTACGCATTGCTTTGTTAATATAGAAGTGAACGTAATTTTTACTCATTTCTTAGACAGTTGAAAATCTGGTTATTTCAGTTCGATCACTCTCAAATTGAATCACTATTTGATGGTGGAAATTTGGATTAAATAAGTGTTTTGTGTATGTATTATAATTAAATGTGGTTTTCTCTTCATACTTCAATTATATTATATTCTTTAATTTTGCTTGAATTTATAGTATACTTGAAAATTTTTTACTTCAATATTAAGCTTTTCATACATTTTTTATTTGTTACTTCTTTTTTCTTTACATTTTTTGATACATTGTTTACACTATTTTTAATTTTATTTTTAATTCTATTTTTTTTTTTTTTATTATTTTGTCTAATCTTAATTTGTAATTACTTATGATTTTAGTACCCCGCTAAAACATTTATATTTATATTTTTTTTTTCATTTATGTTTGTTTCATTCAACACGTATTCTTTGGAATATATTCGAATGATCCTACTTATTTTCTTACATATATAAAGTTTTGTTATTTTTACTAAATTATTTCTTATTGAATTTTATATTATTATTTTTGTTCCTATTAACTATTCTAATAAACTATAGGTTTTTTTACTTTTATTAATTTTATTGAATTTATTATATTAGTTTATTAGATTTAAAAGCTTTATGTTTTGATAATATTCAATTTTAATTTGATGTAGTTTGTAAAAAATTTTATATTTAAGAAAATAAATGAGTTTTAAATCTTTAGTCTTTAAAAAAATACATTTTTTGTATTAAAAGCAATAAAAACAAACCAAATACTGACCAAAAATATTTAAGAAGTAAAATTAAAAATTATATAAAAATAATAAAATTAAAAAATTAAGGTAAGTTATAAAATTTATGTTTTAGAAAACTTATATGCATTTGGGATTATATATATAGTAGGACTAGAAAAATTATTACTATTGGGATAATAATTCCCACGCGTATTGTATTCTTATATTTTTAAGACGCATTTTTTTTCATTATGTTAGAATGAAGAGGTTGGAACTATTTAAAACAGAAATTTCCAATATTCTAAGTAAAAGCGATGAAGATTTTGATGATAGTGGTTCTGAATATGTTCCCTCAGAATATTCTGACCATTCTAATAACGAAATTGTGGAAACAGAAAAAGAAAATAATGTTGCAAATAACATTGTACTAGAAAATGTCTGTACAACAATAACTGCTATGTGGCAGAAGAACGATAACAGTTTTACTCCTAGATTTAGAATTCCAACGAAGTACATACCTTCAATTCTTGTAGACTTAGACAGAAGCTATAGCGAACTAGATTCGTTTTTAAAAATATTTTCAAGAAGCTTGTTTGTATCCAGAGACAGATATAATCTTTTTGCTAGTAAATTATATTTTATTGACACCAAAAACCCTGATGATTCTTCAAAAGTTTGTTATATTGAAGATTTATAGAATAGTTTCGAAGCTTCATTTAGAAATTGCAAAGAAGAGTCGTCTCAGCAAAGTATAGACGAAAGTATGGTAAAATTTAAAGGGCGTTGAATCCTAAAACGTTGTCACCACGCTAATAGGACTACCATTAAGAAGAAAGGAGGTATTATTTACTTTCTTTCAAAAACATAATTTTGGTTTTTTTTGATAATTACGGCCAGACGATGTTTATTAAGCCAATCATTTATAGTGCTGAGATCTTCTTCAGCGGCCAATCGTAATTCATTTTCGCTATTTTGGCCTACTTAACCACTGCATCATCCACGTAAAGTTGCAAACATCCTCCACAGATTTATTTTCGTAATATCATTGATGTATATTTTAAAAAGGTTCGGACAGATCCCTGAGGAAATCCTTTTTTTTACATTTCTTGGACGACTATATGTGTTGCCTAGCCGAACTGTTTGTTGTCGATTGAAGAAGTATGAGTGAAAAAATTGTAGTTCACATCCTGTGAAATTCATCAATTGACACTTTTTTAACAAAATTTCGTGATCAACGCAGTCGAAAGCCTTCTATAAATCTAGAAAAATACATGCCATAGATTTACCATCGTCCGAATTTTTTGAGGTGAAGTCAATCAAGCTTAATACAAAATTTAAGCAAATACAAAATTGAAATACGCGATCGCACTAAACAAGCGAAGAAATTTACACAACTATAAAATATTTTCATAGAACCTATTACACTAATAAAATGGTATTGCTTAATAATTTGTAATAAAATGCTAAACTACATTCAGAACATTTGTATAAGACTGTGTGAAGAGCCGTGCATTCATTCGATAACCGAAAAAAACAGAACTTGAAAAAAAAAAATAGGAAAAAACCGAACATGAAAAACAGAAAATGAAATACAGAATATACAACTGAAATGAAACGCAAAAATGGAATTGAAACAAAAACATTTTGTTATTCATAAATTGATAGGTGTCAAAATTTAGTAAAATCAAAGCTTCTCTGTAGTGATGGCGATGATCCAGAAAGAATTTTAACAATTGGAAATAAGGACCCTGGTTAAAGAATTAAATAAAAATATTATTTTTGTAGACGAAACTTTTAATAAAGCGCTAAACATTTTTTTATCAGCTTTATAAATGGCGCGCTAAGGTTGTAAATTCATTTCCACCTTGCATTTGTTTCCTTTAACATTCTGTTTTTAATAGTTCTGTTTTTTTATAATTCTGTTTTTTCATGTTCGTTTTTTTCATATTCTGTTTTTTTAAGCTCCGCTTTTTCATAGCATCCATCCATTCGTATATCATTAGTATAATAATTACTAATTTACATTTAGTAAAAAGTATTTTCCGTTACGCAAAAAAATCAAAGCTACGTATAGTTACGCAAAAACTAACGTCATTCGAACGTATCCTAAAATTTCAAGATGAAAGCTTACAGCGACTAGAAATTTTAAGTATTCTCGGAATGTTAGTAAGCAAATCAAAATATGCTCTGGGATGACCTTATTTTCGATATTTCAAAAAGCGTTGCAAAATGTTTAGGTTTTTTAAGTCGGTGTAAGTCATATTTTTCAAGATCTGCTTACGATAAAGACTACATACAACTCAAGACGGTGTACAATTCGCATTTATGGGCGGCCGTGCCAAAAACTGCTCGAAGCTTTCTTCACAGAGTACAAAACGCACCTTTCGCCTCATTGACGATATAAATGTTTTATCGGCACTTGCTCCACTTTGTCACCTTCGTATAGTTTGAGCCTTAACTCTATTTTATAGATATCTAGTGGGAGTAGGGATATGCTCGGAAGAACTAAAATCACTACAGTAATTTCATCGAGAGCGCGAGAGGCTGCAAATGTCCACAAATGGAAATATCAAGATGGTTCAAGACTGGTTTTATGAAATTCAAAACTTCTAGAATGTGGAGTCGTATTCAACTACAACTACTGCATTGCCAAGAAGGGGTAATTTTTATTTGTTTAATTAACAAAAATCCAAAGTGAACATCTATAACTTAGTTCGCAACTCCCCGCCCAACCTTTCTATATGTCTTCTCTCTAACTATTCTTTTCTTTTCCAAAAGCTAACGAAAGTATAAAGGTTTCTTTGACTTAAATTGTGGGTAATAATATAAAAAAATTAAAGCTATCATGGAGCTTTTCAAAAATACAGGTGGTCTACCACGTATTTCAAATTTCGTAAGATCAAAGTTATTTCACGAAGAAATCCATTGTTAAATGACGAAGCTTGCTCATGACACCGAAATCATTTTACGTAGGTAGGATGATTTGGAAAGCTTCCAGCAACCCAAAACTTCAATATTTTTATATAAAAATTAAAAAATTATCTTGAATGTTGTCTTATACTTCAAAAAAATTGATTCGCCTTACGCGGAACGCTAAAAAAATTAAACTAATTTTAAAAATCGGTGCCCAAAACTGATGGACTCCGTAATAAAAAAAAATTTTGCACTTAATCCCAACGCTTTGGCTTCTGTTTCTTCCCATTTTTTATAATTTTAAATTTTTATTCTTTTTATTAAGCATTTTTTCTTTATCTGACCTGAAAAACGAAAAAAAAAAAAAAACACAAACGAAAAAAATAGATCTAAAGTAATTTATGCTTGTGAAGTGAAAATTAGAAAAAACAAAAATGCGAATGTAATAGTGAAAATTATTGTTTGTATGTACATACAATCAAGGATAAAAATAACCCACAAAAAATTATCAAAAAACAAGAAAGGGAAAAAAAATTCAAAAGTTTTTAGAAGACTACCAAATGAAAAAAAAAACTTTTTTTTTCTTTTTTACTTCAAAATTTGTGGGTTTTCTTCCATCTCACATTTCTTTTTTTTCTTTTTATTATTTAAGTTAGGCTATACGCTCCTTAAGAACTTATAGTAGGTATTTTAGAATTATTGTCTAGATGATTTTTCATTTCATTGGTTTATTTTACAACTTAGTTTTATATTTTCTGTACACTTTTAGGTCTTAACCATCATGGATTAACAAAAAGAGAAAATTAAAAGCAAACAACTTTGAAATTTATTTTTCTATAGTTTAAATAATAATGTAATTTCAAATACTAGCTAATGTGTTTATAAAAGTTGTTAACTTTTGACTATTTCTATCTACTAATGTTGATAATATTTGTACAAATTATAATCTAATAATTTTAAATATAAATTTGTTGAATACCTGCCACTTTTAAGACTGCTACTGTTATTAAAAATAAAAACAATTTTATATTTTTGAAAAAAAAAATGCTTATAAATGAAAATAATTAAAATGATGAATGATGTCTGCTGTGTTCTATTCATATCTATATTTATTTCAATATCATTTTGAGAAGTAAAAATTTTTATTATCACCTTCTCATATGAACATAATTTCTAAATTTCTAAAAAATTATAAAGGTCACTAAAAGTGGTAGGAATTTATTGTTATTTTTCACGTCATAAAAAAAAGACCTATTTTAAAGATTTTCACTTTAATGAACACGATTTAAAAATTGTTTTGCGAAGAACTAATAACAAATGGTATGCAAGAGTCAAATTTCTGTGGCAATAATATTATAACCGCTTAAGTCGAAATTTGAAACTTTTCAGTATGAACATTTTAAAATTTTTATCATTTCCAAATTAGTTTGGTGCAAAAATTGGGAGACATAAAAAGTCCAGTGTATGCTTATAATTTTCATTTTTATTGTACTTGAAATATTAAATAGATTTTGGTTTAATAATATTCATAAAAAATAGTTAATATTTAAAAAAAAAAAAAATAATATATAGTATAAGTAATATAATAATATAAGAGCAAAATAAAATTCTATAAACTTATCTCTACTTAAGCTGTTATAACAAAAAAAATAAAAATTCATTTCTAAACCTAAGTCGATTTATTTAAAACAAAAAATTTAATATTTAGTAATTTCATATACATTTAAATATTAACCTACAGCTAGTACAAAATTAATTCATTAAAAAAATATCATTTAACTTCACTTTCGTTTTCTGATTCGTCTGATATCTAGATCAATGCACTCTACTACAGGCCTTCTTACTAATTGTCTTTTACGAAATTAAGCGAAAATTGTCAAAAACTGTCTCTTTTTAGCCTTCGTTTGCACAATACACTCATGTTTCATTTATTTTTTTTTTTTCTTTTATTCCATTTTGTTGATGAAATTACAACACACTTAACCTTGGTTAAAGCTTTTTTAGTATGTAAATTGAGAAAAAAGATGAAGGAAAGAAAAAGTTTCTAATTTTTTCATTAGTATGGTTTTGAATCCTCTCCAATTTGCTGCTTTAGCTTGTGATGGTAAGATCTATGTCGGATTGTTGAGTATATTTTTTTTTAAAATAAAATTTTTGAATGAAATTTTAATTAGTTTTTAATAGGATTTTCAGTAAAAGTAGATAAAAATTTATATTTTTTGAAATATATTTCATTTTAAAAATATATCTGCTAACAAATTAGATCCTTCGGTTTTAAATATTCCCATAAGGTTTATACACAAATAAGATACATTTTGAAAGTTGCGCTCTGAGTAAGAAGGCCTGTAGTAGAGTGCATTGTCTGGATGAATATCTGGTGAATTATCTGTGTGGGAAAATTCTGATAGAAGTTGTGAAAGGCAGGATCTATCAAAGGTAACATATCTAATAAGTCTTTTTTTTCTGAATATTAATTTTGATTTTTTCTTTAATCACTGGAACTTCACTTACGTTGGCTATTGTTATACCATGCTTACTAATGTTTAGAGTTTGAAATAAATCATGTTCTTTCAGATTTTTTTTGTTCGGAGAATTTCTGACATATTGCAGTCATCTAACTTCTTTCCAATTCCAAAAATTTTCCGAGCTTTGATTTCTCCACATAAATTTTGATTGTTTGACCAGGCTTAAGGAATTTGCGATTGATGATTTCAATGTTTTTGCAGAACTCAAAACATTTTAGAAACATTGACAGCTTACAAATAAATTTTTGTTCTGTCAATAAAATAAAAAAATATTATATGATTTGTTTGACCCACTGAATCAATAGATCGTAAGTGTTTTAGCAAGCAAGACGAAATTTTATTTCCGTTCATATACGTTTCACAATACCTTAATGCCAGATAGATCAATAGACGTTACCAATACAACAATCATGGACTGTCAAGTTCTAAGTCCACAACTGCCTTTAATGAAATGATATGGAAGTTCTTCAAAATGGAGTGGACAAGCATTGCTCCAGGTCAAATGTAACAGTTTAAATTGACTTCTTCAAAACTCATAATATTTTGTCTTTTCTTTTCATTTCATACCCAAAATCAGCAATTTAATTACGTTTTTGTAATTTCATTTTTAATTAATCTAATATGGAGAAATAACTTTGCTTTGCAGCTTCAATTTTAGCTTTGAACTTTTCAGAGGTGAAACCTGTATCGAGTTTAAGTTTTTTAAACTTGATGTTCATAGCTGGTGAATATAAAAAAATACAAAGAAGAAGTATACAAAATAATATAATTTTCACTAACCTTTAACACTAGTTTATAAGTACTTTTAAAATTATTCGAGTATTTAGAGAGGCTTATCTTTATTTCTAGATTATATATTAAAAGGTTATACATTTTGGTTATTGTCAAATCGAAATGGAAATATTTGCAATTTGTTTGACTTCTTTAGGGACGTTCGTAAGATGGAAATTCGCTAATATTGTATTTTACTTTTTCTACTGTTTCTTTTGAAGTGTTCTTTATTCCTATACCACCGCGCTTATCTTTGAAATCAACAGCGGGATATTCAAATTTTTTTTTTGTAACAGAAGATTTAGAAGAACAAGATTTAATATAACCGCTAAACTTAATATAAGCTGTTATATGTGTCTATAGAATATTTGGCATTTAGATAATAATAGAGTACATTATGACAACTTAAATTGCTTTAAGTCGTTACATCATGTGCAACATATTAGTCCAGCTGAGTTAGGCGAATAAATTAATGTGGTTTTCTCAGCTTTGAAAATTCACAAAAGCATCGGGACTTTTGTGGAAAATAGATTTTTCCACGTAGAATTCAATGGTAATAATACCTCATTTATAGCTTGCGTTGACTTATACTGATGTAGTAATATTTTTAATTACCCATTTTCTCTCCATCACTTAGAGTATCGGTCTTTTGCATAACATAATTCAGATATTGTAGTCCTAAGACTATGCATTAATTTTATTTTCCAAAAAGTAATTGATTAGCCTACTTATTCCTATTTTACTTTCTATATTTTATCTATCATCTAGCATAGAAAAATGTGATTTTTATCTCCTCGGATAAATATAAAAATAAAAATGTTAGACCAAGTTCAGTAAATTCTCCATTTTCCAGATAATCCCTCTCTCATTTCTCTTTTATTTTTCAATGGAATCAATCTCAAGGCCATCTAATACACATTCAGAATAGAAATAAATATTATATTATGTACCCATATATAGGTAGTATTACAAAAATTTTACAAAATGGTTTTTTTTTTGTTTTTTGTCTATAGAGATATTGCAATACTATTATTAAAAGATTTCGAAATTGCTTGATAAGGAAAAAAATTTATAAAAGGGCAAAACTAAAATAGAAAAGGGTAGGTCGTACAAAAATTTTACAGTTCAATTGATAATAGTAAATCTACTATTTTTGGTAAACATTATCGTGTAGTGGTAATATAATTTACTTATCATCCAGATTACCAATTACTGGTAAGGCTGCGATTAGCAAAATGAATACGTAAAAACGAAACAGTGAAAAAATGCTTTGTTTTTTTTTTTTACGGTGAGACGGTTATAGCGATCTGAATAATTGATTCAGTCAATTGTCATGTAAAATTTGTTGTCATTTTGATTTAACCTTCTCTAGATTTGAAATTGAAATAATAAAATATTGGTTTTCATAGTTAAATTAAAAATTAAAAATACAAAATTAGAAATTTATAAATATTACAAAAACTAGATAAAAAAACTTGAATAAATCGTTGAGCAAAAACCAAGTAGAGAAATATTAAAAACAAAGAAACATATTTAAATTGTAATGCTTTTTTCTCTTATTTTTGAATATTATTATTTTATTTTTATTTACTTTTATTTTATTTACATAGTAATTTCAAAAGAATTTAATTACATTTTGCTAATGTTGTACTATGTTCACCACGAATTGTAACAAGCATTCAACACAGGCTTTTCTATAGTTTTTCTTTGCTTGTGGTTCAGGTTCCTACATGAGTAGCAACTGCCAACCACTTCAAGTCTAGCAATCTCTCTCCTTCGAGTCTCTCTTGTGTTAGTTGATTGTTATTAAAGGTTGAATTTAACTTCCAAGAACATCTTGCACTGCTGAAAGTATAAATGGTTTGCCAACGACTATATAATTTGTAATAATAATTTGTCCATATTGTCAACACTTCTTTTCGTTTGGTTGTAACATGTGATGATCTTGGGCTTAGTCTTAGTTCCTACTTCTACCTTTGGTTTATTGAGCATCGTAGATATCATGGAAACTGTTTTTTTTTTTGGTACATAAGAGCACAATGTTGTGTTTTTTCTAAATGCCCAATTTGTTGAAAAAACTGCTCTGCCTTTATGTGGTTGCATAATCGGTTATTTTTACGAATGGTTCCACCAATGTAATATTCCATGAACTAAGCAAATAGGCCAATTGTAATAATGTAAAGAAATTTTCCATTGTTACATTTCTTCCACAACCTTTATATTTTTCCACGAGATCCAATACTGTTTTTTTACCAACATTCGTTTGACGCTTTCCATCTGCTAGTTTTCCTTTATAAATCAATTCTCTTAACATGTAAGAAGTTTCAGCATCACAAGCCCAAAAAAATTTTATACCATATTTCTCAGGTTTTGCTGGCATTATATTGTGCAAAACAGGTTCGACCTCAAGTATCAACCCAGAAGTATCACATTATTCAGACATGAAAATAAAAAAAGTTTTAATGAAAATGATTCCTAGAATATTAACTAAGTGGATAAATATATTATACTAAACCCTATGTAGATGTGGATGTTTATTTTATTTTATTTTTATTTTATTTTTATTGTATTTTTAATTGAGATCTATAAATGTATATTTATATGTATAATATACACATAGGTAAATATGAATATTTACAATATATAGGTACAAAAAAGATTTTTTTCATACAAAATATATGGAGGTACACTGGTACCTCGTCACCCTGATGAAGGTGCTTGGATTGTCACTCACATAAGGGTTAATTTGAAAATCACAATTCGCAACCAATGTTCCAGAAAGCTGATAAATAAAAAAATACTCGTAATCAAGTTATTACTCGCTCAACTTTATGTAATTAAATGCAATATCATTCTTAATATATAAAACTTTTCTAAGGTCTAGCTAAATTACTGACAATATTTCATTTATATTCAGTATTTCCATAAATATTTTTAAACAAAAGAAAATTAAAATGAATGTTTATAAAACTATTTGTTGAGCTTTAATGTACTAAGAATTTGTTATTACTTACCTATAATTACCTAGTTAATTAAAAAATTAGTTTCTCACTTGTTAGGGGTTTTATATTTTTATTTTTTAATAAATAAAATCTATATAAATATTCAAATTCAAGCTTGTAACTGTCTAGGTAATCCAGTAATGTCCACTGATGAATTCTTGTAATGTTGGCGAACGAAAAACTGTTTTAATTTAAGAAATTATGTTATCTTGTATATACTATCCCAAAGGACTTTTCTGGTCTAAGTGTGTCGGCGTACTGTCGACAGCCACTACTACCTGTATATACAAACTTGTATATACTATATATATACTATCTATTAAGAATTTTTGTATATAGTATTGATTATTTTATTTTCGTATCTCTGTGTGTATGTGTAGCTGAATAAATGAAATAAAAATCTATTTAACACTGGCATTCCCTAACCCGTATTTTGCACTTGTTCTTTCAAAATAACATCGTGGTAGTATTAAATGTGTGGTAAATATTATTTTAGTTGTGCATTGTAGATCTAGCCTAAATATATTAGATAGCGGTTTGTTCTATAAACTTTGTGTCGAATTGTATATTATGATATATTTAAACACTTTGCGAAATTAACCTAAAACTGGCGTTATTTTTTATCAACAGGAAACTAAGTTAACAAAGCTAAGTTTCGCTTTCTATGTATAATTGTAGAAATATATATAACATTTCTATTAGGTTGTTTGAATTTTTTGTTATTAAGAAAATTATGTACTTGGTTTTTGGGAAGAATTTTTTTCACAAAAACTTGCTCCTTAAACTTATTGAACTTGTATCTTAATTTTCTTATATAATAAATACTATTTAACATTTTAAGAATTTTTTTTTATATGCTAATTGTAAATTTTAATTTAAATTAGCTAAATTTTATTGTAATAAATTTCATTATAATAAATTATCTATAATTATAATTGACAAGCATATAAGGACCTGCGCAGTTTACAACTTTTCATTTTATTTCGCTTCTCTTTAATGAACTCCTAATATAATAGATAAGTGGTATATAAAACAGTAATGCGCACACAATTGAAAATTTTTTACTCATATGATTTTATTATTTTAGTAAATACATTATGCATGTCAGTACGTAATTACTGTTTTTTTAAAAACTTTAAATTTCACATTAGGATAATATTCCAGGATATAAAAAAATTATTGCAGGTTACGCAGAAAAGGGTTAGGACTAGGTGACGAGCTTAAATATTATCTTTTTGAAAAGTTGCAAATTGTATAGTGAAGCATTTCTGTCGAAGGAGAGTACATTAGATGGAAGAATATTCCCCATTTAAGCAGTTCTTACAGTAAATGAATTTCTGAAAACAGTTTTGGTGTAGAAATGAGCTCTTGAAGCGTCTTTAATGTTACACTGGAATTGTTTGAAGGAAGGCACTGAATTATAATTACTCAACAGGGGCCCCTAGTATTCTTTATACTATATACCATATGGCAATACCATTTGGTTACATACTAAAATCCAATATTCACAATTGTGTTAAAATTGATAACAATCCAACGCTAAGAATTCGAAGAAAATATATTTTTATTTACACTGCATCATAATGCGTGGCATTAAAATGTTTATAAAGTTTCAATATTCAAGAACAACGTTGCTCACATTTCTAAAAATTAATACAATATTCTTTGGTTCTAATACAATATTTGTAGTTTGTACCCATCAAAATAAATTTAAATTTAAAAGTTTTTAGTTAATCAACAATAATATTTTTTTCAATAATAATATTTACTATATATATTTTAGAATTTTAAAAACTAGCATTTTGAATAAAATTTGGGTAAGTCAAATAGTGTGAATAATATTTCTTTTAAAAAGCCTAACAAAAAAAATATATTTTGTGACACACCAAAGCAGTGAACAGTCGAATGGACATTCAATTAAAAACCAAATATTCTTTTTGAATAACTTTTAAATGTGAAATAAAAAATATTTTCCCATTCAGTTCTTCTATATTGCTCACAAAAAGTATAGGTAGAATCTTTGTAAATTATGTTGTAAACAATGTCTCCCATCTCTCTTCTATTTGCTTTTTCTAATATCAATAGAAAAGGAAAAATAAAATTAAAAACTACAACAAGAAAAATTAAAATGAATTGAAGTAAAAAAAGGAAATTGAGGAAATCTACTAGACATTGTGATTATTGTTGCTACGTCTACCTTTTGCAATAGATGTATAATGAAATAATATGAAGAAAAAATTATATTAACAAATAAAAAAAGAAAAAAAAGAAACCAATGGGGAATAAAAAAAATTTATTTTCTACAATTGATAAAATAATAACTAAAAATATAAACATACAGATATTTTGTTACTTTTTGTTTTTGTTTTTTGTTTTTTATTTTTTTATACATAACTGATGGACAAGATGAATTTTTATGATATGCAGATAATACCATAATATTATAAGAAAACATCTATGGATGAAAAAATTTTCTACACATTAGTATATCACTATTATTTTCATCCAGATCAATGAGTTTTCATATTGTAAGAATAATTTAAAAAATTTCAATACCAAAATTTTATAAACTGAATATTTTTAAATATTTTTAAAATCATATTATAATTCATAATTCAATCAGAATCTTAAGCAGCTACATTCGTCTCAGACTTGGACACACAAATTTGAGCTATAGAGACCGCACGAAAGAGAATCACATATTTACAATTATTATTTTGCAGCAACTCCACCATTACCATTTCACTCATCCTACAACAATGCCCTGACTTGGGAGCAGCCTGCCTATCCATATATTTCATATTAGAAATTCAACAGAAATCCTCACACATCAAACAGAAGAAAACATATAGAAATTAATATAGAAATTCTTAAAACAAACCAACACACAAAAATCATCTAGCAAATATTGTAGCAAACGTCTAACAACAAAAACAAAAATAAAAGAATATAAGAAGAAAAATAATAATGGAAGAACTATAAATAACCAATAGTCCTAGTAACTACTGCTGTTATTAATTATGATTCTTATTGTGTAGCCAGAAACAAGAAACAATGTATTGTTATCTGGCTTTATGTCAAAGATTTTTATGTCAACATATGAGAGTTAGTAGAACTAAGGTCTGTAAAGCTATATATCTGACTAGAGATGGAGTACAATTCTCACATATGAGCTGGCGCACCCCAAACTTCATAAGGTTACCTTGACAAAATTCAAAAGTACGCAATACGCCTAATTAGTGCATCCACAAATGTCCCTTAATACACAAAGAAGACTCCACCCTTCAAGTATCTCTTAACATCCAACGAACGTTGAATCTCTTTCTCTCTCTTTTATAGATATCTTGTTGGAAATGACACTTGTTCTTTTGAAACCAAATCAATAGTGCCTTCCCTCAAACAATTCCAGTGTAACATTAAAGACGCTTCAAGAGCTCATTTCTACACCAAAACTGTTTTCAGAAATTCATTTATTGTAAGAACTGCTTAAATGGGGAATATTCTTCCATCTAATGTACTCTCCTTCGACAGAAATGCTTCACTATACAATTTGCAACTTTTCAAAAAGATAATATTTAGGCTCGTCACCTAGTCCTAACCCTTTTCTGCGTAACCTTATTGCAGGTTTTTTTATATCGAGGAATATTTTCCTAATGTTTGTGTAGTGTGTAAAAAAAAAGCATCAAAGTTGTGGCATAGTTTTAAAAAATATAAAATTTTATATTTGGATGCCGATGACTTAAAACAAATGATTATGACAGATGAATTAATTCATCTTTTAACATGTATTTTTGTATTTTTAAGAAAAATAAAATTATTTTGTTTTATTCCAATGAAATTACAATGAAGATGGCAGAGAACAATGCTTTGGTTCCGCTTTTAGCAATAACCACCTATTAATAAATAGACCGTAATTATCTAAGGAAATTTCTTATGTCATTAGAATTTTCTCAGACGATTTCGTGTGGTATATTATAATTTTTGAACTATTATATGATTAAATTTTATTCGTTTTATCAAAAGTTATAAGATAAAATTATTGTAATGCACTAAATCATTTGAGCAAAAATTTTTAAATTCAGCAAAACCTTCGCTGATTTAATTTTCATAGCAAACTCTACATCATCAGCTACTCTATCAACTATTGTTTGATTCCGACAAAAATTGAAATTAACTATACTTTTGTAGCATGTAAAATTGCTAATGTTCACCCAATCCAAAAAATGGTTGAACTAAGCAACCTTTTCAATAACCGCCAAAATTATTTGATGTCAAAGTGATGCCAAAAGTTATAGAAACAATCATAATTTGCCTTCCACATGCGTTTCAAATTCTATTTTTATTTTCTTCTTTACATTCCTTCCGAAAGAGCCAAACGTTATCCTGTAAATTTACCCTAAATATTTGAGAACGTTCTATGGAAGTACGCGAGTTATTGCTTATGCTGATTCGTGAACCAATTTGAAAAAAATTCAAAACAAAACTTCTGTTCTGATAAACTTCAGAAAAATCATACAAATTTCAGGCTTAGTACCGGTTATTAAATTCTGTACCATTTTTTTTCTGATAGGGAACACCTCTTGTATTGTTTTTTTCTTAATTGAATTCATAGTCATTAGCTATTTATTTAGAAAATAATAACCTGTATAAATCTAGCGACCCTTAGTAAAACCCTGAATATTTTCAAAAAATCAATAACACTGCCTTAATTACTATAAGCATATTAGATCTTAATTCCAAAAGATATTTTTGATTAATTTAACTCCACCTACAATTTTGAACTCCCGTCAACTGTTACATAAGTATGTTTATTGTAACCTGTCACAATAATATTTATGTCAAAAAAAAAAAACCACATTTTGGTGAATTTTAATTTCATTTCAATTAAATGCCAGTCACAAACAAATTTAAATAAATTTAACCTGTTGCATAATTTCAGTTTTGTTTTTGTTTTTAAACGTATTTTATCATAAAAAGTTTTCCAGAATATAAAAAAAAAAAAAAACAAAAAATTTATATTAAATTCTCCTGGAGTGAGTTATTACAATTTAAAACTTAATAATAATTCAAAAAGAACAACAACAATAATACAAAAAAAAATATTATAGAACCCTAAAAAAACTAAAAACCTTTACAATATGGGTACACACTGGTATGAATACTTTCTAATTATACAACACCTTTTTTAAATTACGGCCTAAAAATTTTTGCATAATTTTCTTTTGTTTATATCCATATTTTTTGTTCCGGGTTCCTTTTTTTTTTTTGTTGTTTTTCTGACAACATTTTTTGTATAATATCTAAAGTCATTTTAACCCGAAAAATAATACTTTCAAAATGTAGATTATAAAGAATACTTAGTGTAGTGCTATATATAAAGTTTTTGTAAAATTAAATTGTGTCCCTTATTATGATAATTTAAAATGTAATTATTTGTGTAAAGGTATCCAGTAGAAATTATTAATGGATATTTGGTAATATAAGAATATAAGAATATAAGCAGGGTTAGAAGAGAGAAAAAGGGAAAGAAAATCAAATAAAGTAAAATATTTAATTTTCTAGTCCATTTTACAGAATTTTTGTCATTTCAAAGTCAAAAAATCGCAATCACAGTTAAAAAATTTACAAACATTTTACAATAAATTTTACATTTATATTTACCCTCATTTTATAAACATACAATATTGCATAGATACTATTATTTATTTTTACATTAAATATTTGTGCTCAAAATATAAATAGAGTATCAAGGCGGAAATGAAATCTAGTTTGTTAATTATCTATTTTGATGTTGCAACAATAGAGAAAGACATTATTAAGTTAAAAGAAGCTTCATCCAACATTTTGAATTGAAATGAAACAAAAAAATTGAAAAAATTTGAAATTTGATTAATATTGATAGAACATCACAATAAGTGTCTCTATTAAACAAGAGAATTAATATTTAAGTGAATTCTAAAACCGTCAATCTAAAAAAAACAATAGTATTATAAATATAACTAGGGGCCCCTGTTGAGTAATTATATTTCAAGTTGAAGTCAAATTTAAAGTTTTTAAAAAAACAGTAATTTACGTACTGACATAGACTTCGCACAATATAGCAGAAACCACTCGTGTTTAATAAAAAGTTTTGTGGTTAGTAAGTTTTATTTAGGACACATAAATACACGTCCCTCATATACTGCCTCGTTTCCGATATATTCCCTATAGTAAGAAGCATTTAGTGATAAAATTACTAAAAATCAAAAGTTTTGTTATTAAAGAGGTACGTATATATAACCTACATAATACATAATTTTAATAAAAACTATATTATTACTACAAATAACAAAAATTTAGAAACAGTTACTTAAAAAGATAAAAATGAAGAATTCAAGTGACCTACTATATCCAAATGAAGTACTTTAACTCTACTATATAAAAATAAATTTGCTCGTCATATGAACAATTCAACTGATTTTTTTTGTTTTTGCTTTTTTATATTTTTTATTTGAGATGAATTTGTTTCTTTGTTTTTTTTTGGCATATGTACATAGATTCATTCGCAAGTACATAATATAAAATATAACTGATTTGTTTACTTTTGTTTATTATTTTCATAAGATCTCACTTATGCATAATGTATTTGCTGAATAATAAAATCATATGAGTACAAAATTTTCAACTGTGTGCGCATTTGTGTTTTACATACAATCTTATATATTATATATATTAGAAGTTCATTAAGGAGTAGGAGAATCGAAATAAAATAAAAAGGTGTCTACTGCGCAGGACCTTAAATGCTTGTCAACTATAATTATAGATACTGCAGTAGGCCATTGTGCAATTGCTCAGTAGTAAATTTATTTAAAAAATCTTGGATAACAACATCATCATTGATTCATATCAATTTATTTGAATCTTATTTATTTTGTTTTTCTGTAGGTAGGTAAGAATTCTCGAAGGACATCAAATGGTTTAAGTCACGCACGCGCAAACCAGCAATGGTAATGAAGACCTTAAACTCTCTCAAAACACCTCTTTTTTTGTCTTTCATACATAATAAATCCGTGATGAATTCTAATGAATTCTTATTATCAGAAAAAAGAATTATATGTTTTTTACATAATTTAAATAGAGGTTATGTTTCTGTATTATTTATTAAAATATTTTGCTTGGAAAATATAAAAGTAAATTTATATTAAAATTAATTAAAAGCTTTAAAAAAGTTATTTAAAAATGAAATAAAATAGAAAAGTGTAAAAATGAATGTATTTTTCTATTTTTTACTATTTTGTCATAGTATTGGAATTGCTTAACTTTTTTCTGCTATTAGCCTATCTTTATATTTCTTTATTCTTAATATGTACCATGAAAAAAAAGTCTCTGTCAATTACAGTAAAAATCGTTAATAGTCACTACTGGTTATAGGCACAATTCGCTTTTGGTTAACAATGAAAAATTGTGCCGTGAGTATTCCATTCGAAACATAGTTTCGCGATGTTGTTGTCAGTTTTCCTCAGAGTATACCCGATCCAACGCCATTTTCTCTGTCGCATTTCCACGTCTATTTGTTTTTGCTTTTGCGTTTTTTGCCACAGCGTTCTGTTGGAAATGGTTTGTGGCCAACGAATGATTAGATGCGCCGGAGACATCTATTGATGTACGCTTGGAGTTTCCTGGTGATGTTTACTGAAACTTTCCATGTTTCGCAAGTGTGCAAAAGAACAGATTTTACATTTGCGTTTGATATTACTTGAATAATAATAATTTAATAATATTTAGTTAACTCCAATAACAAACGTAACATCTCTTAGTTTATAGCTAAAAATTTTTGGTATGAAAATTAAGTGTACCAATAAGAGGATTATTATTTAACTTCAATCTGTTTTAAAAAATTCTTTGAGTCATAACGTCTGAGCTCAAGTAGCAGAAAAGAATGGTACCTAAGCTTTGTAAATATGTTAACAAACGCGGTGATACGTATGTTTACTACTGCAGGGTCATTTTCGGAGTAGCACCATTAAATAATTTAGATTTACAATATACTCCGGAAATGTATAATCCCGGATTGGTTTACAATGAAGATATTTGTTTACTAATGGCAAATAAGGTTTTGAATCCATAATTGTGAATACTATCACCTAATCGAACGATTGGTTTCGGACCTACATCCAGTTCACCCAGAGTCATAAAAATTTATACATAAAGTACTTTTAACTGAATTAAGAAAATAAAAAAATAACGTATTTGATATTACATCCTGGAAAGGAGATATTACATGTTTCGAAGACGAAACTTCAGGTATAATTTTTTCAATAAAAAATATTTCTTCAAAAATCTACTACAATAAATTCCTGAAGTGAATAAATTCCTTACAAAAAAAAAATAACAATTTATTTTATAAAAAAAAAGGATTTTATTGTTTTAACAAATTTTAATCTTAAAAAATTATCAATTCTTAGGCAAGGTGTGATATGGTAAAGAGCATTTCGGATGCAAATTAACGCCACATTTGGTGCATGAAATGGCAATTTGGTAGTATTGATTTTTGAAGTGACGGCATCGAGCTCGTTTCTCAATATGGATGATATTGTGATCCACACGATCATATCTAATTGAAGTACCTGAGCTTTGTCCGCTCTCTTTTATTGATAATATTTTTCTTAAAGGTATTTTCGCGGATTTCAGCAAGCACTCAACAAAAAAAAACTCGGAATTCAAGTTGGTGTATAATGCTTTTTTTCAACTTTTCTTAGTATACAATGAAGTTTCCATGCGTTGAGCATAGCAGCATGTAAAGCATTAGTAAATCGAGGCCAATACCATTTTTGCCTCGAATGCATATTCGATAATTATTTATAGCATTGTCAAATAGATCAACTCCACCCATTGTGCGGTCAATTTTAGGTGTAACGTAGTATTTATAACTATTTTATGAAAACAAAAACCTTACCAGTTGCAAAATAACCAAGTGAGAGCACATAAGTTTGTGTAATGTAAAGAAATTATCGAACGTAACGGTGTGTTGGTTTCTATTTTATATTTTCAATATTTTCCTCTGAAGCCTCCTCCATAAGGTATAAATGAGAACAAGTAGACTTCGGCAGAATAAAAAGACCAGTACTTGAAGCCAAATCGAATAGGCTTAGATTTGTTGAATTTTTTGCAGGAATGGTGTCCAAAATAAGCAATCATTTGCTAATCTATAGATAAATTGTGAGCAAATATTTCAAATTGCATAAACCGTTTGTTCATAAATTCGTTCAAAGGTGTTTTTGGTATTATATTTCCAAGAATTTAAAAACAGGTATTAAATTCTTGGCTTGTAAGCTACCTACTCACGCCGATTTTAGCGTGTCTTGCTATTGTGTTTCCAAGAATTAAAACTCAGGTATCTCTTATCATCAAGCTATTGACGCCAATTTAGCATAACTTGTTATTTGATTTCCAAGTAGTCTATCGCACAATACGTGGTCCGTAATAAAAAAAGACAGTATTGGTATAATTATAGTTCGGAAGAGGAAAAAACAACAAAAAACAATCTAGCATTTTTTTTTTATATGAAAATTTTTAGATATCGTTTAAGCCTGATGTTTCGTTTTCGATACACTGCTTGAAAAAGTCACCCTGTAGCTACAAATTTTGTTGAATTAGTTTTATATAGTGATTAAATTATTGCTATAAATTTGAACTAATTTATTTAAAAAATTTTTTTTTTTTGTATTTTTTTTGTTATCATAACGAGATTGAAAAAAAACTCGAAATTCGGACTTCTCAAGCCATCGACAAACATGCTTTTTGTCACATTTAAAAAAAACAAAAAAAAAAGGTAACTTAGATATTTGTTTTAAATTAAATAATAAATTTTAGTTTAATTTAAAATACACACCGGGTAACCACTATGCCGGAAAACGTCATATGTTTCGTTTTCGACATTCTGGGCTTATATAGGTTAAATCATGAAATAAATCGAGAAAAAATTATGATACCGAGATGCGTTGAATTTATTCAACAAAATATTCCAAACATGAATGAATTGCACAAACAAGTGTACGACACTATTATCCAAGTTGTTAGTTCTAAACTGGTGGAATCTATTTTCTTGACACTCCAGAAGGTACTGGAAAGACATACTAACGGCATTGGCAATAACCTCCCCGGAATGGCAGCTACTTTATTAGATAGTAGACTGAACGGCACATTCAGCCTTAAAATTACCTTTGAATATCAAAAAACATAAGCTCCAACATGTGATATTACTAGATCATCCCCAATGACGAACCTACTTCAGCAATGTGAAATTATTATTTGGGATGAATGCAGAATGGCACATAAAAATCACAAGATTATATTAGTGACAAAATTAATTAATAATATCATCGAAGTAACTATATTGACAAATACAAAGGTGAAATTGTATTAATTCAACGAATACCAATCAATCCATCAGATATGCCATTTCAATTTAAACGTATTAAATTTCCAGTTCGTTTAACATTTACAATATGACAATAAATAAATCGCAAGTTCAATCGCTACAAATATGTGGGTTAAATCTTAAAAACGACTGTTTCTCACATAGCCAATTTTACGTAGGATGTTCATGTGTTGGTGTTGGCAAACGTTCGGCATAATTTATATTTGCACACGAAGGAAAAACAAAAAATATTGTTTGCAATAGAATAGTAACATATTTTAACATTTCAAACTTTGTAATCATTTAAAAATCAAAATAAAAAGTTTTTATTATGTGTTTTAATAAAGAACGTTAAAATTAATTTGTACAATTTTTGATTTAACAAACAAAGTTTGCTTTAATCCACTTTCTACATGAAGGTATCACTGTTCTGTGTGTATGACGAATATTTTTATCAATTGGATGTAACAAGGCGCACCCGGTCTGCTAGTAATATAGAAAACCAACTACGAATTATCTTCTCTTTGCGATAAATTGTTTAATTTATAACGACGCTACAAAAATAAAAAAAAAACCAATAGTTTAAAACTTTGCCGAGTTTTGGAAAATTGATTCGTGTGGATATTATTTTTTATTTATTTATTTAAATTAAACTTAATTAATATATAATTAAATCCTTATATTAGTAAATACATCGTGGCTTGTTACCAATCAAGCTTTTACAATATTGATCTTTGTATAGCAACAAAGACATATTTTAAATTACAAAAATAAATTTGTAGCTCAACATTTTAATACCGCACATTAACAAAAATAATAATGACAGAAGGCTTCAATGAACTATAGGCTAATATTTTGAATAAAATAATAAGCAGTGTGTTGGGCTGTATATAGTTGCACACAAAATTTCCATTCAAATATATTTCTTTATTAAATTTTGTTATGATTTCGTTTATCATCAGAAGACTAGGCAGGTATACATTAGGCATTAGGATAACATATTTTATGATAGTAATAGAAATATGTTTTTGAAGTATAATGTTAACTGCTTTGTTACGAATATCACACGGGTCACTTTATAAGAAAGAATATTTATAATAATTTATATCTGTGTTAAGAAAATTTTGTCTTTTATACTATGCTCTGACTGAAAATTTTGGAGGTTTACCCTGTATCGATGTTAACTCAATACAATTACTTTTTCAGTAATATTCAGTAAAGATTTAATCATAGATTTGTTATAAAAATTATTTTCAGCTGTATATGAGCTTTCATGTAGCATTAGAATATGTTGTATGCACATCTCTATAATAATGACATTTTATATGAGTAAACCTAAAAATAAATTCTTAGATACATACATATATAATTATTTATTTTAATAAATGTTTTTTATATATTACAGGTCATTTGCTTAAATTAAACAGAACTGTTATTATTGATAAGTATAGTTTTAAATGCCTATA
This sequence comes from Argyra leucocephala, assembly GCA_963942445.1. Taxonomy (NCBI): domain Eukaryota; kingdom Metazoa; phylum Arthropoda; class Insecta; order Diptera; family Dolichopodidae; genus Argyra; species Argyra leucocephala. The sequence goes on along the minus strand of OZ012678.1, from coordinate 64,962,417 downwards.
TACTATAAAAAAAAAGTCTAACATCAGCCTTGCTGATTATACTAACTAAAATAGTTAAAGGACATAATAATGAGTATAGATATATCTACGTATATAAATTGCAGATCTGTACTCTTTCTATAAATTTATTCATGTTTTTATTTATAGGTGTATATTTCGTACATAAAATATTAATACTAAGGCCGAGGTCAAAGTTTTCTGATGAAACAATTTTTCTTTATCCGGTTTCCCCTTATTTCCTTTATCACTATTTGTCTACTTAAAATACTGTGTATGTATAATAAAAAGGACACATATCCTTTATGATTTGAAAAATACCTTTATTAATTTCTGATTTTGATTACAAGGTAAATATATTCATTAATATCCAATATATAAACTACAACATTTTATATAATATATTGTTGTTTGCAGAGCTTATGGATCGTTACCTCATACCAAGTAAACAGCAAAAGCAAAAATATTAAACCAATATAAAATTTACAAGTCCTCTGGTGAAAGCCACTATTATATTCATATATATTATTATCTATACATTATTATATAGTAAGTAAGAGGGTATTATTATGTTAATTCATTTTTGAATCCTTTTTTTGACTGTTACTTTTTGGTTTTTGTGGTTTTTTATTAAAATCAAAATTAATATGATCGAAAATAAAAATGTTATTCTATATTTATAATAGTAGTACTTGTATTAGTGGTGGTAGTAGTAGTAGTGGTGGAAAATTACTAGAAAGAACTTTAAATTTTAATCAATATGAATACTATGAGTGTGGCCTATATGAATTAAAGTTAATTTTGAATTTTTAATTTACATTGTTTTAATTTTAAAATAAAATTGAGATCCGTATTTATAAGTAAATTTAGATTATCTGAATGTAATCTCATTAAAACTATGATTCTCAAATTACAAAAATTTTAATTTAAGTGTTAATGTGATATTTCGAAAGCAGATGATGCGAATTAATAACTACTATAGTTACAAATGGAATACACAATTTAGAAATAATATGTAAATGTTAAATGTAATATAAAAAATACGGGTAGGTACAGCAATTCAATATTACCTAACACTATATCTACGTGTATAATTATCATGTATAATTTTTAAAAAATAATTATTTAAATATCAAATTCAATTTTAGATTATATTATACCTATGCAATTTAAAAATATATTTTCTTTCATTTATTTAAAAATAGGTCATCCTTGAAAGGTAGGTGAATGCATTTTTCCGAAGTATTGTTATAATGATAATGTCCAATGATATTTCTTGCCCAACCAAATTTTATCTTTTGTTCACGATAATTATAAAATATTACAACAATTTTTCTTAAGAAAAACTATGATTTTCCGGCCATTAGATACGAAATCCAATCCGAGTTAAAACCCAATCCGACGGTTTATCTATTTTCTTTGTAATCTATCCAATTCCATTTTTAAAAGTTTTACTAAACTTAGTGGTGGTCGTCTACGCAAATTCACTACCGGTGCTGGTTAAATTTTTCTTTTTTTTTTTATAAGTTAACTTTATTAGAATAATGTTGTAGCGACATTCTAATTTAATCTTGGTAGCAAAAATTATTACTGCGTCCTTTTTCACTAATCCTTCGTCATTCAGTCCAATAAACAAGTTTAATTCTAAATAAATTGTTATAGAACTGAAAACTGTATCAAATAACAAAATATTACAATAAACATAAATAAACATTCTAACAACAATCAAATATCTACCTAATTGAAGTCTGAAAACTTAAAAAAAAAACAATAAAACCATTCTCGCACCCTATAATAATACTAACATTAACAATAAGAATAATAAAAACAAAAGCAATAATCGCAACAATAATCCTATAAAAATCCATAATAATAATACAGTAATCTTTAAAATATACATTTTCAAATGTATCTATAAGTATCTATTTTTTTATTTTCTTATTAATCCATAAACAAACAGAGACAATGAAACATTATGAACAAAAACAAAAAATTCTGTGAAAAAAATTAATTCCTTATGGAGATGACCAAAAAAAAAAAATATCGGAAAGGTACATTAAAATTTAACAAAAACCAAAAATGGGTAAATCTACAACTGATAAAAATAGATATACCGTACAGTTCAATGTTTTTGTTCGAATACTCGAATGTTATAATATTTTTGTATTCATAAGATCATGTACGCTTAATGACTTTGTACGATATATTCAAACCGGTAACAAACTATCTGTTAGCCTTAAAACGAATATTCATATTTATTAATAAAATTATAAAATATTAATAAAATAAAAAAGTTAATAAGTGATATACAGCCTCTAGAATATAAGATACTGAAATATTGAAGAACAAATACATTTGGACTTTAAAATATTTGACAAATTAACTAGTGAGCAAGTAATCAATTTCTGACTTAAAAAAAAACAACAAAACAAGTTTCAAAAAAATATTTCTAGTAATAAGGAGGAAGGTAAGCAAATTATGTAAATATTTCAGGTATTATACAAATCACCCGTTTCAGAAATTGACATTAACCACAATAACATAGGGTTTGCAAAGGACGTGTCATTTTGAAAAATCAAACTTTAAAGTACAATTAGGATTCGCTCGCTCTCAAAATTCGAGGAAGTTTGATAAAAAAATCATACTAAATTCCATTGTTAGATTATTTATAGATCTAAAAAGGTTAGATCTTCATAGAACACTTACTCCACCGTACAAAAAAAAAAAACGGAGACAGGGCGAAAGCCTTCATTCATTTTGAAGTATGTATTATATCACTTACGCATAATGGCTGTTATACTTCTTTATATATAACAATTTTCTCATTTTTTAACTGAAATAAAGGATTATGGCAACTACCATTCTTATATCACGAAAAAAACGAAAATATAAATTGAGTATCACAAGTGTTTATTAATAAAAAATAAAATGGTTTCGAGCTTTTCAATGATTCTAAGCTGCAAAGAAGACTCCAGTTATTTTGAGCCAAATTCTGAAAACTTCAAATAGAAGCTCAACCGCAGATATATTGCATGAAAAAAATCATTATCATCATTGTCCTGTAACCACATCCATGGGGCACAGTTTAGGATGCACCGGGGGAATCTATTGATATACGCTTGGAGTTTCCTTTTGCTTGTGAAAAAATACGGAAGTTTAATTGTAAAACACTTCAGTTGAAGTAATAAATACAGTAATTTGCTCTGCTATCATTGTAAGTCCAACGAAGGTTTGCAAAAGCAATGACTTAATCAAATTTGTAAAGAAATAAATTCACTACCGATACCAATGGGACAGAGGAGAACACATATTTATTAGCTCATTCATAGTAAACGCGTATGCTGACGATATTGTAATTGTAGGCGAATTAAAAGAAATATTTCTGACCCTGAAAAAAGATGATACTGTAGGATTAAAAATTAATGCGAGAGTAAAACCAAATATAGAAGTACGACACTGAACAGAAACAAAACGATTCACTCAAAATATAAAAATAAATTAAAACAATTTTAAAAGAGTAAACAGTTTTAGATATCTAGGCGTTCTAACACTAAAGTTAATAATAGAATCCAAATAGCACAAAAATGGTTCTACAAAGCATACAAAGGAATCTTCAAATCTAAAATATTTACAGGACAATTAAATTAAAAATGTACAAGACCATAACACAGTCGGTCTCAAACTATAGCTGCGAAGGGTGGACAATAAAAATTATTAGTGACGAAAATAAATTAAAAGTATTCGAAAGAAGAATACTGAGAAAAATATTTGGTCTCAAAACAAATGATGATCGTGAGTACCAAATAAGATCAAACGAGGTGCTAGAAACACTAATTATTAATAAACACAATATTGTAAAATTTATTAAGGTAAAAAGACTAAGATGAGCAAGACATGTGGTGAGAATCAATGATCAAAGAAAATCGAGGAAAACTGTGGAAAGATTAACGGACAGAGGACATTTGGACAGAAGAGCGAAATGAAGAAAAATTGTAAAGGAGAAATAGGTCGCGAGCTGTAGAACCATGATGAGGATAAGTGATACGATTTGAGTTAGGTTTCAACTTTGTTATTCATAACACCTTGTGATAATACAAAATTTATCCTATCTACCACAATCGAGAACAATTCTTTATAACAATACCATATTGTAAAACAAGGCATTAAAATTAAGGCAGGTTCTTTAAACTTACCATTAACGTCGTGCTAGACTACGTCGTACCAGACAGGAAGTAAACTATATGTTATGATGTTGTGAACAAAATCAATGAAAATTGCCACCACTTTATCTTCTTTAATTTATTGTTAACTACAGCATAGTAATCGTATACAGTTCACTACAAAAATATTCCATATGAATTAAAGTCTCTGATGGGCTATTATAACACAACATTTCGATTTACCTTCTATGTAGTAGTCAGAACTATATCTTATGCATTGAATTAACTTCAAATATGTGAACTAATGTGTATATTTTTTTTTTTTCTTAAAAACTAAGTCAAATTCAAATGTAGGACAGTGTAAGTGTTTATAATGTAAAATTTAAGGTAATATAAAAATAAACTTTAACTTATACTGACCCTTCCTTAATGGCTGTACTATTTTCGAACTTAAGAATATTGCCAACATCTATATATGCTTATATATTTACATTTTTTTTTCTTCTGTTTTATGAGTTTTATTACATCATTCTGAGAGATATTTTACAGAACCATAAATGTTAATTTAGTGTATAAATCGTACTAAGAATTCTGTACCTGGACACACACATCTAATCGCCAATAATTATATTCCATACTTATTCGTATACAAACTCATCTATAATTATATACAACAATCCATATAATAGAGAGTCTGTTTTTATTAGGTAAATATTTTAAGATTTAACTTTGTATAGATATTATTATGACTACAATGGTGACTGGCTATTTTATAGTTTTATGAACTGCTAAAAAAAAAAAAATAAACAAAAAAATATATGTGTAGAAAATATTTTCTACCAGAGGATAAATTCCAGAGGACCTTGTTTATTACTTTGCATTTTTATTTATGTAATATACGAGTAAATTTAATTAATGATGAGAATGGATTTCATAAAATGGATCAGACTTTTTTATTTAAATTTTTTTGTAATATTTTTTTATATCATGTATAATTTAATATTTTAATTTTAAATACAAAATAATAAATGTTATGAATAAAATTAGGAAAATTGGTAAAAATTTTTAGAACTTTGTAGGTTTAGTTTCTAAAACATAAACATGGTGCATACAAAAAAATTATGTTTTTTTGTGTGAGAATCCAGGATATCGGAATCAAAGATAGCAAAATTACGTTTTTGCATTTTAGATATTTTAAAATTATATAAAAATAGAAAATTGATGAAAAATGTTTGTTTGTGTGGCATCATTGAAAATTCTTTGTGGCTAATGTTAAAATATTGTATATGTACAATATTGGTTATTTTCAAGTACCAAACTTTAATTTTGTTTTATTTTATTTCATTCAAATTAATTTCAAAAACAGCTAAAAACAACAAAACAGCAAAAACAACAGCTCGTGTTCTCAGATGATTCGAAAAATTTAAACATATTTAAAGGCACCACAAAAAGAAATGTTATTGATAAATATAAAGCTTAATTTATATCCACATCTTTTAAATCCCTTTTAAATTAAGAAATATAAAAAGCTAAGGTAATTCAATCAGTGCAAAATTGCTATAATTTAACATTGAAAAACAAAGTATATTATAAGTACTTTTAAAAACTAGTTTTTGTTTTCTTACCTTCTTGATAGTAACTTAGGTTGAATCACCTTTTCGTGCTTAATTAAGTACGGTACTGCAATTTTACACAATATAATATCTAGAATATTTCGAGCATTTATTTAACAAATTACTACAAATAATTTATTAAATGTGGAAAGCTACTTATATTGTCAGGAACTAAGCCTTCTTAAATAGAATAGTTTCATTTTATTTAATTTGTTATCAGATTATACTCTCATTTATTTTTTGTCATTTATTATATCCTAATGACAAAGGGTACTCCAAGACCAGGTCGAAAACCAATAAAGAATTTTTTTTTTGCTTCATTGGGAATCGAATCTGGGACATTTCGGGTGAAAGGCAGACGTTCTACCTTTTGTGCCATCCAACTTGTAGCGTTAAAAAATTAAAACAAAATAAAAAAGTTTATTTCCGTATACAATTCAATTTTTCAGAAATTCGAAACAGCTTCACCGAGGTTGGCAGCCTTTAGAATACTATGGGACTTTAACCTAATAATGGCTACAAACTATTACTCAATTCACAATATTAAAACCAGTAAAATATGACTAACTATTAATTAATCTGTAACCCTTATTTTTATAAGATAATCTTATAATGAAACGTGATAATGGAACGTGTACTTAATATCGATATTAAAGATCGATATTAAAATAAATTACGATATCTGTTGTTAGGGTGGTACCTATTTCAATAAAATTGAACCATTGTTTCTCAAGCAAAAACATGCTATTCGTATTATGTGCAAAGTCAATAGTAGAACTCCAAGTTTTATTTTGTTTAAGAATTTAGAATTACTTCCCTTAACACATAATGCATTTCTATAAAGTCCTCAAAACATTCTATAACAATTCTGGTTATGCTGCAGCTAGGCTGTATGGAACTTACAATTTAAGAGTTAATACCAGAAATTTTGCAACTATTCCAACGATCAATAAATCACACTTTTGTCATTTTTATATTGTCACTGCGCCTCGTCTATTCAACAAGTTGCCAGAAAATTATAGATGCGAAAGAGTTGAAGTCAGATTTTTTAAGAATATTAAATCATGGCTCTTATCTTTTGATAATCACTGTATTGCAAATCTTTTAAACCCATTAGTCTAACAGTTTTTTCTTTTTGTTTTTGATATTTTTATACTTTTAAATTTCTATTATTCCTAAATTTTATATTTTTCTAAATACTACTTTTTTACTTTTTTGAACTTTTTATTTTTATTTTCTTATATAATTTCTTTTTCTCTCTCTCTGGTTGGTGGCGATTTATAAAAAAAAAAAAAATCCATCATTAAATTTGTTAATTGAAATTTCGAGATTAATCGAATGAAAATCATTAATTGAGATCGAACCGGTAATAAGGTAGCGCCACGTTGTTTCTAGGCAGCGGTAGATGGTTACTCCATCTCCTAGGACCGGTTACTGTAGGCCAATCACCCGCATAATCGGTAAATCAATGGATTCGAAATAATAGAAGAAGAAGCCTCGGATACACGAATGACTACTTGATAACGACCTTTGGCACTCAAAAAAGGACCCGAATTGCACAATGGAATGTAAGAACACTTAGAGAAGCTTCAAGACTCTCGCAATTGGAAGCTCAAATGGCTACTTACAACATAGACATCCTAGGTATAAGTGAAATGCGATGGAACAACACCGGAGAAATCAACACGGAGAATGGAAACATGGTAATTTACAGTGGAAGGGAAACAGGGGGTGAAAGTGGAGTCGGAATACTAATATCAAAGAAATTGAGACAAACATTGGTTTCTTGGAAGGCAGTCTCGGATATAATTGTTATAGGGCGATTTCGAAATATGACAAGACATGTAACAATAATTCAATGCTATGCACCAACAGATGTCGCTGAAGACCATATTAAGGATGACTTCTACGAACAAATAGAAACAACGCTAGCACTCATAAATAGGGGAGATATCATAATATTAATGGGTGACTGGAATGCGAAAATAGGATCTAACAACAATGGACTTGAGGAGATAATGGGCAAACACGGGTTAGGAAGAGAAAGAAACAACAACGGGGAAAGATTGATAGAGTTGTGTCAGACTTTCGACCTAGCAATCGGAGGGAGTCTATTTCCACACAAAGATATCCACAAATACACATGGACAACACCAAACGGGATCTCAAGAAATCAGATAGATCACATATGCATCAGCAAGAAGTGGAAACAATCAATGTTAGATGTGAGAAATAGAAGGGGAGCAGATATACACAGCGATCATGAATTACTAACTGGGGACTTCAGAATGAAACTAAGCCAACAAGGAAGAGGCAGAAGATATAGAAAGAAGAAAATAAATATAAACAACTTAAAAAATCCGCAAGTAAGAGCTGACATAGTTACGGCGTTACGAGAAAATATTAGAAATAATAGAGAATACACTTGGGAAGAGATTCTGGAAATTTACAACCAAACAAGCGAACAAAATCTTGGAATTTCACAACCACAAAGAAAAATCTGGATAACCGATAACACATGGGCCTTGATTAAAAGAAGAGGTGAAATGAAGAAAATGATAAACAACAGGATGGCATCAAGAAGAGAATATGAAGAAATAGCGAAAACAGTAAAAAGAGCAGCAAGAAGAGATAAAAGGAAATTTCTACAAAATTTAGCCGGAGAAGCAGAAAAAGCAGCACAGCAACATAACCTGAGAGAATTGCATCGCATAATCAAGAACTTAACTAACCAGTCGGAACAACAAAACAAACCAATTAAAGATAAAAATGGTGCGCTCATCACAAACTTAGAGGATCAATTAAAGAGATGGAGAGAACATTTCCAAGAACTGAGCAACGAAGAAAGTACAAATAATGAAGCAGACATAAGAAACAGAGACAATGCAAATATCTACCCAACTGAGGGACTGCCAATATCTACTCAAGCTCCAAATATAGAAGAAATCAAAGCTACAATCAATATCCTGAAGCACAACAAAGCAACAGGTGAAGATGGAATTCCAGCAGAAATAGCCAAACTGGACCCTGACTTATTCGCAAAAACAATTGAACCCCACATCAGGAAAGCATGGATAGAAGAGAATATACCACCATCATGGAAGAAAGGAATGATTGTCAAGATACCTAAGAAAGGAGACTTGGCAAATTGCAGCAACTGGAGAGGAATCACGGTTCTAAATACTATTCATAAGATAATAGCAATTATTATAAAGAAAAGATTAGAAGAAGTACTAGAACCAATACTACGGAAAGAGCAGGCAGGTTTCAGACCAAACCGAAGCTGTGTAGACCAGGCAAATACTTTACGGGTCATAGTTGAACCATCAGTGGAATGGAATGCCCCACTATATATCTACTATTCATAGATTTTAAGAAAGCATTCGACACAGTCAAGAGATGCGCAATATGGAGAACACTTACAAAGAAGGGAGTTCCTGAAAAAATCATCAACATCATCAAAGCGATGTATGAAGATGCAGAGACAACAGTTCAACACAGAGGTAAGATCAGTGATCCATTCTACACCAATATAGGAGTTAGACAAGGATGTCCACTATCTCCACTTCTCTTCAACACAATACTAGACGACATTCTAAGAGAAGTTTGCACTGGAATAAACGGAATAGAATGGGATCTCTTCGGAAACTTAGAAGACTTAGATTACGCAGATGATGTATGCCTCATATCAAAAAATCAAAGGGACCTACAGAACAAAGTCAACAGATTACAGGAAGAAGCAAAGAAATCGGGACTGGAATTAAATATCGAGAAAACCAAAGCAATGAGGACAAACAATAGTTACAGTGAGCCAATAACAGTGAGTGGACAACAGATAGAATACGTAGAAGAATTCAACTACCTGGGGTGCATTATAACATCAAGAGGAGGTGCAACAGAAGATGTCAACAGCCGTATAAATAAGGCAAGAAGAACATTTGGGAGCCTAATGAAGATATGGCGGAGCAACCAAATATCGAGAACAACAAAGCTAACAATATTCAGAGCATGTGTTAAGTCAACATTAATATATGGCAGTGAAACATGGCTCACTTCGGTCAGAATCAAACAGAAGCTACAAGTATTCATCAACAAGTGCTTGAGAATTATATGCAGAATATTCTGGCCGGCAAGAATTAGCAACGAAGATTTATGGATGATAACTGGAGAAGAACCTATCAACAGACAGATAAATAGGAAAAAATGGAAATGGATAGGTCATACACTAAGGAAATCAGAAAGTGATATAGCAAGAAGAGCTCTAGAGTGGAATCCACAAGGACAAAGGAGACCCGGCAGACCATACAACACATGGAGACGCACAATCGATCAAGAATTAACAGTCAACAATTATACCTGGGACGATATTAAGGAAGTAGTACTCAACAGAGAGGCATGGAGGTTCACTATCGAAGCCCTATGCTACCACGCGGAGTAATAGGAGGAAAAAAAAAAAAAAAAAAAAAAAAATATAATTTCTCTTAGAATTTTATTCTTATTTTTAGTTTTTAATAATATAATATAATAATTATTTTATTATATTAATATTCTATTCTATTTAATACTCAATTTCTCCATTAATAAATTGATTTGTTTTTTTATCTAAGGGTTCAATCGCTACTTATTGTTTGGATAACAAATTGAACCTAGCTATTTCATTAAAATACTAGGCTAAGAAATCTGATTTAATTTGTTATAAAAATTTGTAAATTTATTATGTAAGTTAGTTTATAAGTTGTTAATGAAATAAAGAATTATTATTATCAACAATCAAAAATGATATAATAAATGTGAGTTCATTTGCTTCTGCTGATTCAAAAAAATATATACAGTGAAATACGATTATAGTCATTCGCAAAACTTCAGTAATATTTCTGACTATAACCGTTTTGAGACTATAGGCATAGTAAAAAAAAAATTGCATCTTTATAAACAAAATTCAATAAAATATATTTCATATATTTAGCACAAAATGTACATACGTAAGCACAAAATGTACATATTTGTAATAAAGAACAGAAAAAGACAATATATAAATCATTTTTTTAATAAAATAATTCTCTTTTGACTTATTTTTTGTTTTATTGGAAAAATGGGTCTTATATTTTAATGTGACTATAAACGACCTCGATTGTATGAATTTATGAAGTTTATTACTTTCTTTTAAACAAATTGTTATCTATTGCTATGACAGAATTGTGACTACAGACGTTTTTGACTATAAACGAATTAAAATACCTACATCATATATAATACACAAGATGAACGACGTGGGGAGTAAAAAACAAGAATATAGTTGAATAGTAAATTAGACAACAAAAATATTAAAATTTAAGCAGGTCTAATTTTTTTTTAGCAAGCTTAAAAAATTTTAGCCAAAAATAAAAATATGCAAAAGAGTGATGATTACTTAAAACATTTAAAATAGTTAAAAAAAAAAAACATTTAAAATTAAATACCAACAAACCAAAAATAAAAAATAGAAGTAATAATAAATATACAACTGTATACTTTACGGCATTCAATCATTGGGTTGTTAAATATTTAAAAATGAATTGTTAACGCTCTGTGGTACATAGGTAATACAAAAGTGCAAATAAATTTGCTCACTAGAGAAGTAAAAAAATATGGGATAAATAAAATACACACACATTAAAATCATTATTTTTTTCATCAGATTGTTTATTTTTATAATTTCCAGACTAAACGATTGCCATCCTAACTGCTTCATGGGATTGGTATTTACAATAATATATGCAAGATGGCATAGACAATAACATTGTCTACTTCTTATCAATTTTTTTTCTAATTTTTGGTACAACAGTTAATTTAAATGTGGAAAATTACATCTGTTGTAAAGTGAAACTTTGCCTTCATAATAGCAAAGTTTCATTTTATTATAAATGACAACGAACATGTATTCCAAATTAATTTCAAAGAATAATTGAAAAAATTTGTATGTTCCTACATGCATTCATGATATAAGCGGAATTGGCACTCGAAAATATTCTTTTACTGTTACATAACATAGTGGATAACGTAACACCTACATCTTAGTCTGTTTAAATTAATGGCTGTCTTTAATACTGTCGAATATTTTTTGATTATACAAAGATAACCAAATCTTATGAATTAATTGTTTAAATACGCTTCAGAATATATTGTACAATAAAATCCTAAAACCCATTTTGATATCTTATGCGAAAACACTAATTTATCGATCTATTACGTTGAGAGTAGTGGGATTTTTTTGTGTTAAATTATATTGAAATTAGTGTTAATTTCGTCATAAAGTATTAGGTATTATACTTTTATTTCATTATAAAGTACAAATACTCAAGAATCAAGCGATTCAGAAAATAACAACAATTATAGCAAAACAAATATTTTTCTTTTATATAAAATTTTGTTTGAAAGAACAACTTCTGTGCAATTGCACAGGGGAGTCACTAGTATTGTATTTAAACTTTAAAAATGTTACATTAATGGAATTAAATTTCATTTAAATTTTCACTTTGATTTTTAAAAACCTCAAAATTCTTATTAAAAAATTAATTCAAATCAAACATTTTCAATTTATTTTTCTTTTCTAAATCAAATTTATTCTCTGGTGTTTTAATCATCTACTTTAAGAATGATTGTTTTCTTCAGTGTACTCATAGAAATGAGTTTGCAAAAAAAAAGTTATCAACAAAAATATTAGAAACATAGAGTTGCTAATTATAAAAGAATTTATTAGATACATAAAAATAGTTTTAAAAAAATGTTAAATAACAGTAATTAACACTATAGTTTCAAGTTTATGTTATATTATTAACTATTTTGAGCATTAATTGTTTATAAATCATTTGAGATATAACTCCAGTACGTCTACGTTTCTGAGATAATAAATTAAGAAAATTGCAACAGTTCGCGATACTCTTTTTATTTAATACAAATTCAATTTATTAATCAAATGTTTTATATTAGGTCTTGCACAAAGCAGTCTTGTTCTATGTATAACTTAAAATTGAATTGAGTACATTTTCTACTAAAATTGAAATAAATTAAAAAAATTATTAACCATCGTTTTTGTTGTTGTTTTGACTTATAATCCATATTTCATTTCTATTTTTTTTTTTTGTTCACTGTCATGAAAAACGACATAAAACCACTACACTATACTCAAATAAATATTATTATAAAATAAACAATGTAACATCATATTATATACATCATACGACATAGTTACTATTTAGAAGATATTAACAAAGACACGATCAATTATTTATTTAATGGTGTTTATTGCCTCGTTTTATTCTAACATTGGCAGAGTAGTAAACAGTTAACGACTTTTGAATTAACCATAAAATCAAGAAAATTACAATTTTCTTACTAATTTTTTTTTCTTATTATTATTTTTTTATATTTTTATTGTACAAGAAGATTAAGGGACAAAGGTTAACAGCTTATCAAGTAGTCAACATCATTTATGATATATATATGTATAATATATTCTTGGAATGTCACATTTTAACAACTTTTAGCCTCGTTAGTTTTGCTTTTAAAACTTCTCAATAAGAAATCATTTGGTAAAAATAAAAGGACAGGTGAATGAAATTTAATGAAAGTGTCAAGCATTTAAAAGACAGTTTAATGGTGGATGTTTATAAAGCAAATTGCTCAAGACTGTATAATTCAATAATATTCATTTTGTATTGACAGCAGAATAAATAATAGAATAATAAAAATTTTAAGTAAGTTTTTCATTTCATTGTTTAGAGAAGACTTTTTAAAAGTGATTTTGTGATACGGAGAAACAGCAATAATTGAAAGGAGTTTTTGAGGCATAAATGGTAGAATGATGCATGTATTAATAACAGTATTAATAAAATGTGAGCAATGTAACTGTACAATGCAATGCAATGTTTTTTTTAAGTTTTCTACTTAATTATATTAAAATCAAAAAGGAGAAACAATAACGAACTCATTAATCAATATTAATAGTCAAATCAATCAATAAACTTTAAATTGTTGATTTGCATGTCGCGTTAGCGGTAACTGTTTTGTTTTTTTAATAATATTAAATTATAGACCGGGTGAAGCTGAAGCATAGAATAATAAATCCAAAGGTGATTGATGAAGTCAAAACAAACAAAAAATGATTTCAGAGGCAAAAATATTGTTGCTCAACCCTTCACGAGTTTTGTAGTGTGCCTTTAGAATTGGTTCATATTCTAATATACCTCAATTTTTACGACATACGACATACGATAAAATATAAATTATGTAATTAATATCTATCTGCCTTTCTCAAGAAAAAAATATAAACTCCATAAAATCATTATTTTAAAATAAAAATTATACCCATCTCACTCTCGTATAACATAAATTATTTCAAAAGAATTTCATTTCAAAATAAAAACATATAAACTAATATTAGGTATACTGATCGACAATATTACAGAAGTTGCTCCGGTGCCTTATAGGATTATCCATGTTAGTGCTATAAGAAATTTATAACGTTTCGCAACAATTGCGAACCATTCCAATTAGCACTAATACTTCTATAAGACTCCTTATAATCGTGTTATAAGAGTGCGCAAAAGTTTTATAGTGATACAATTGTTACGTGGGATACTCACTGATGTGTTCCAGTAGTATTGAGGAATTCGAAAGACTCCGTTCATTTTTGTTTTATTATAAAGAAAATTGAAAAATTAAATTTTTAGGTTGAATATCTTCAATTAGTTGATTTTTAATTAAAAATAAAAATCAGGATTAAATTCTACATATTTTATTTGCCTCGAAAACTTTAATTATTACAAAGGGAAATTAATATTAAGGCATCTCACACAAAAATTCTTATATAATATAATATATTATACAAGTATATAATGTTTCCTCTATATTAAATAAATATTATAAAATAAAATTTCATATGTGTATATTAAATCTATGTTTACACATATACATAAACATAAATAAATTAAATACAAACCATAAATAACGCCATCAAAAATTCATAATGAAAAAAGTATTGTTATTAAACAACTCGTAAAGTACAGATATTCTACGATGAATAATATATAAACAAGGATATACTTTTAAACATTTAAATACCATTTTTTTTTCTTTCATCAAAATCATCCTCATGTCAGTTAATTTTTATTCTAGTACCTATTTTATTTCTTATTCTCTTTTTTTGTTATCATTTTATTTGCATTTTATACAATTCTCTTCTGGTCCAATTTACAAGAGATGATAACTATGTCAACATTTCCAATTTCCAAAATAAAAAAAAAGCACAAAAAAAAAAATAAATGATTCAAAAATAATTTTATGATTTACATATAAACAACAACTCAATTCCCGGATTCCCAAATATAATGAATAGGACTTGTGTTTTTTTTCGTTTTGTTGCATATTAAAAATAAAACCTCATGTCTGATGTCTACTATCTTTAGATAAAGAAAATTGTGATGACAATTATTAAAATTCGAAAAATAAAAACAAAAAAAAAAAAAGTTCAAAATTTTTGATGATGAATGCATGTGTTCATGATGTGTACTTGTTATAGCGTTAAATATTCGTATTTGATGAAACCAACGGATTTACTATTATTATTTTCATTTACCATCATAGCCTACGTACAAAAATATATAATATTTAATATTTTTTTTTCTACATTTATTGAGATATATTTTACTTTTACATATACAAGAAGTTAGATATATCGTAAAAATGTCTCTGTTGTACATTTACAGCTCTTTCAATTTTATTTTTATTGTATATTTTTCTTGTTGTTTTTTTTTTTAAATACAGTAGTGACACCAAAATAAACATATTTAAATGAATGAATGAAAATATATGCAATATATATTGTGCAATACTACAGAAAACTAAATTTATTTTGTTATAATCCCCAAAACAACATGTCTGATTATTGCAAAATTTTAATTTTCAATACATTGTGAATACCAGATAATATTTATTCTACAATAATTTTATGCATATATACAGACACTAAAGAATATTTTTTTAACAAAATAAATATATAAGATATTAATTCCGAAAATTGAACATTAAATAGCGGTTTTCTATATAGAAATTAAATATATGATTTTGAAATCTGATCTGCTCAAATGCAATGTACACCAGTATTGTAATATTGAATTAACTCTCTAAAATTAATATATTGATTGATATTGAAATGACTTGATTGATAGCGTTCGAATACAAATCTAATTTTTGTTTTAAGGTAGTACAATCTTCAATTGCACACAGGTCTTACTAATCAACCTTCCGTTCCATATAGTTTATAAGCTCTAATAGTGACATTCAATAGTTTGTATGATATTTATATATGTTAGCAACATATAATGACTTGCGGGTGAAAAACCCAATGATACGTTATCCATGACAATATAGTTGTATCAATCAATCTAGTATCTATCGGGTAGTTACAGAATGTTGTGACGCTTAAGTTGATTAGCATCATTTGAAACCAGCAAATTTTTTGTTAGAGTATTTGGATGAAAAGTCAATCTTGTTTGGTATTTGAAGGTTGTACTTCTGATTTCATCCTTTATGGTTTTCATCTGTAGGTCTTGATGTAAAATATGGAACTAACGAACCATGGTGCATGTGCTATTAGCCTTAATACTGTTGATTGAAATCGCTGTAATGTTTCGATATTAGAATTTCTGCCTACTAACCACGGTTGGATTCCACTTTAAAAGAGCTTTATAAATCAGAAGCTTGTTTTCCAGCAAAATTGGTGAGTTTTGACTAATGATCCAATACATCTTATTTAACTTCAACCCAATTTATTTTCTTTTACTTTGAATATGGATTTTCCATGTAAGTCCAAATGCATGCCCAAGTACTTGATTGTTTCTTTTTGTGGAACTTCTTCGTTATTTAGCACCACCATCGGACAAATTTTTCTCTTCAGGATAAATCTGACATGACGTGTTGATTTTGCTCCATTCACTAGCATCCTCCACTTCTTTAGACATTGCTGAATTTTATTTATGCTACATTGCAGAATCTCTATAGTATGTACTGAATTGTTATGCGATGCCAATTTGGCCATATCATCAGCGAAAGTGGCGTTGACACAATTTCATTGGCTTGTGTATAGGCACCTTGATGGTTCAGTGAAAAGTGCCTTTCGATGAGATATGACCACAATAATAAATAATAGTTCTGTGCAAGAAATTGTTTGAGGTTGTACAGCAGTCCTTTATGCCATATCTTATCAAATGCTTGACTAATAAGATATGCCATAAAGGACTATATACAACTATAAAAGGACAACTATATTTGCTCAATAGTTGCATATTCATTTCTGAACCGAATCAATGCTCTGGAACTATTTAGTTTTTTCCAAAATCGGCTTTAGTTTTTCCAAAAATAGTCTTTCAAATAGTTTGAATAGGCACGTCAGTAGGCTAATCGGCTTGCCTCGTTTTAGTATCACGATTATTTCAGCAAGTATCCACTGGACTGGAAAGTAATAAGATATTATAACGGCATTCATAATATACATTAATATTTTGTAATCTTCTTCCGGCAACTCTTTCAATATTCTACCACTAATTAGATCATAACCCGGGGCCTTTTTTGATTTATTCCATACACTTAAAATTGAATATTGTTAATCTGTTCCATATAGTCGAAAATACGATATTTTAGACATAAATTGTTCGCTCAAAATCGAAGTGAATTATTCTCAAACTGTCACTGCGAATGGAGTTCTTTTTGATATGATGCATACATGCTCCATCAAAAGGGTAAATCAATCAACTGGTACTGGTACCTAATACAATACTTTAAATTTAATTTGTTCTTTAATAAATTTTTTTCATTACAGATTGGACTAAAGACTAGTGAATTACTGTGTATTTTCTTTATATTTTAGAATTATAAACATAATATAAGTCTACTCTATATTGTGTACTTCAACTTAAGTGATCATTTTTAAGGTATACCTGCTCCCAGACTATTAGGTATATCTTCTATAGTAAAAATTAAATTTCAATTACACAAATCATTTCCTGTTCATCGAAGTTGCCTTTGCGAGCTGAGCATATGTCATTCTACTATAGAGAGTTTTATCCAACAATTTTGGAATAAAATTACAAGATCTATAGTAAATGCTGTCTGGTTCGTGCCAAGTCAAGTAATTGAAAATAATTTACACATTATTCCCTCAGTTTTGTGAACAATGAATTAATAAAATACACCAACACATACAGCAACAGATTGGAGCAACATCCAAATATTTTAACGCTCAAACCGATGAATACGTCCAGAGCTTGGAGACCAAAAACAATTTTATCTGGAGATATTTAAAGGTGAAAATAATTACGAATGTGGATGCATCATTGGCTGTACTTCTTCAAGACAAGATTTACGCAAAAAAATATTAGTATACAGGTTGTAAATAAAATGAAAAAGTAAGAAAAAAATATAAGTTGTGCTCAGGAAAGTCCCATTTTACTTTTATTTGGCCAGCTAAAAAAAATATATTTTCTTTTATGAGCTTGGTTGGTAATAATTAAAGTTGTTTATTATTTTGGATATTGTAATATAATATTTTTTGCTCAATTTAGTTATTGTAATAATTTTTTATTGTTGTACACGTTAACAAATAATTTACGATATGAAAATTAGCTTTCTTTGAAAACTGATTGAGAGAAATACCAATAAATGAGACATAAAACGTTTGTAATAAACGACGGCAAGCATCCTGTGTTATTTTCTATTATTATAAAATTATAAAGCGTGTCAATATCAAAGATTGTTAGTTATACACAGCCGTTATACATTAAATATAGTATAGAGAAGGATATTGTCTCATTTCTTATGTAGGACTTAAATAAACAATAATCAAAGTGAAAAATATATACATAATATATTTTTATTGCATTCCTAATGGGGACTGTTAATAGGGATATCTCATTTTGAAAAAAAAAGTTTTGAAATGAAATTGCAATCTGTTGTTTGATAATAATTATGTATTTGTTCATTTTCATTATTGTGTGAATATGGATGCGGTTTATATTAATATGGACTATTTTTGGGAATTTGATGCCCACCTCAAAGAAGAAAATTACTATCTATTGAAACACTTATTTTGTTACGAATATGTATAATCAATATGTTTTGTCTAGCGTTTTTGCCTATATTAATATGCTTCCAAAACAGACCAATTAAGTTTAATTCTAGCGAGAAAAGAAGAAATTATGTTTTTTGTGAATTTGGTAAATGTATGTGTTGTATACTTATGTATGAAGTGAAATTTTAAATTGAAATTTCTGATTGAAAATTAAAAAATTTTAAAAAAAACTACGTCTAAGCTACTAAACTACTAAAATTTTTAGTTTCACTTCGTCTCCTTTTTAATTCTAATTATTTATCTTTGTAAAATGGTTTAAAAATTTATACAATACTTTTTTTCATTTTACAGAAATAAATATAATGATGATAAGTCAACATTTTTTTTTTCTAAATACTTTTATTAAAAAAAAAAAAAAATTAGCCCCTAAAAAGTATAAAAAAAAATAATTAATGTTGATGACATTTAGAACACTCATAATATATCATGCCAAATATAATTCATGTGCTTCGAAACAATAAAATAGTAATCATTCTTCTGTTAATAAGTTTTAAGGTTAATAAACGTATATAAGTTTAAGACCCTTAGAAGTCTTAAAATCACATAATTTCAGTAATCATTAAAATTTTTAATTTTTCCTTCATGTCATTACCACCACCAAAAAAAAAATACCAAAATTCTTGTAATATTTTTTAAAAAGTTTTATCGAGTATCCTTGAACCACACACATTTATCTTATAATATTTTTTAATATTGGTTATAAAATTGTAATAAAAAGCATTAAAAACAAAAATATTTTTAAAACTTTTGATAAATTTATGTAAAAGTTTTTAATTAAAATATAAAATTAACAGAGAAACAAAATTATTTTAAGTCAATAAATACGCGTGTATGATCACAATAACAAAATATGTATAAAAAAAATAAAATAAAATAATGGTTGAAGTGTTTGATTATACATTAGTAAATATAGGTACCCTAAAGACTACAAATAATAATTATTCATTAATTTTTAACCTAAGTACTTAGATAATCCTTGGTATTAGTTTGTAAGTTTTTATATCAAGTGTAATTCTTTAAAGAACCAAAAATACAAGAATCTTTATATCCATATAAAATGTTTACACATTTTCCTTAACTTTTTAGTAATTTTATTATGTGTTATGATTATTACTAGAAGTATGTATATAGAATGATATAACTATACCACATCTTTGCCATACTGATTAATTTAAGATTCATCCTATCACAACAATACTGTCGAATCTAAATTATTAGTTGAATTCACTTTAAAAGACATCAGCCAATTCAGTTCATTGCAAATATTCACATAAAAATAAATTTCCTTCACCCATTAACCCAAGTCCAATCGTTTTAAAACAGTGTTTAACTAAATACATGTGAAAAATGATAGACCCAAAACGATAATATAAAAAACATAAAATTTTGAAAACCTATTAAAATGTCGTTCTTGTTCTCTTTTATTTACAAAAAATTATAAATTTTATGATGTGTTTAAATTTTGAAAGGAAAAAATAATTTTATAACCGTGTTGTTCCTGGATCCAGGGAATTAATATTTACAAAAAATAAAATCCCCTCCCTTTGGTATTAAATTTTTTTTTTTTTTTTTAAATTTTATTTGTAGGTAACAAGAGGTTGATGAATTTTACAAGAGGTTGGTGGAATAAAAAAAAAATAAAAAATTTTTAACTTATATAAAATTGTTGTTCTTATGACTATATAGCCTAAGCCAATATTGGTCCATTATGAGGTCTTAAAAACATCAGGTTAATAATAATATATATCAACAAAAATACAATTCGATATTTAGCATAAATAATTATTTTTTATAAAATATTAATATTCCAACAGAGTGTTTTGAAAAACATTTTCAATAACATCTTAAATAAAGGAAAAACATATCCAAGTTCTAAGCCAATATAAGAAAACTATATATTTAAAACAAGAACGGAATAAGATCATTTGAAGAATAGCAAAACATCATAAAATCAATAAAATATGAAACTTTTTTAAATTAGAAGTTTTTTTAAAATGTCAAAACAATTTAAATTACCCAAAAAATAAAGTACAAATTTTTAAATTTCTCTGGTTTGTGCCTTTGAATTAGCAACCTCGAAATGATAGAATGTTATTCTATTGTGATGTAATAGAATGTTAACTTTGTAAAGAAAGAGAAAAAACAATACTCCTATTGTTGTCGTGGTGTTGCATCCTGCTTTCCCACCTTAAAAAAGGGTTCTTATAGGAAAAACACTAGAAGCAATATATAACAGAAAACATATCAAGGACAATATTGACGTTATTCTTCAATTGGTACTGAAATTACAAAAAAACCATCTTATTCATATCCACATGGTGTTTTTGTTGTATATGCAAAAGAAAATTTGGGGATTTTGAGGGAGATGTTATATCCGCCGCATAGGACACCAAGTATTCTTGGGATATAGTCATTGGGTCCTCAACGGATACAACATTTCCCTCAGAAGAGTGGAAATCTTAAACTAAAATGATCAGTGGTACATCGGTGAATTCTATAGGGAAACAACAGAGGGATTAGAGAAAGAAAATAATATCCTGTGTAGAAAATATTGTACTAAAATTGAACAATGCTTTGTTTTGAGTTAGACATTTAAATGAAGAGGAAAAATTTTTTTTTAATGCTAAACCATTAAATGTAGTTAGATATCACACTTGGTATGTCTTGGCAGGTATATGAAGCTCTACTGAAAATTTCGTAGTTCTCAGATCGAAAATTTACAAGTTTTTTTTCGTATAAGTGTTGTTGGACAATTTTATTGAACATAGAAAATCACACTATGTACAAGATATAATATATCTTATATTATATTACACAAAGAAGGCCATGTGGGGAATATCTTGTATTATAATGCGCAAGATAAACGACGTGATGAGTAAAAAAGCAAAAATAATTGAATAGTAAATTTTTTACACCATAAAAATATTAAAATTTTATCAAGTTCTTGTTGCTGAAGACTTAAAACATTTTAAATATTTATACCAACTAGTGACGATTATTTGCAAGTTGAGCGCCATCTATATTCACTTACGGAAATATTTTTAAAAAGCTTTTTTTTTTTATTTAATTCATATTTATTTACCTTATAACTTAACAATAATTTTACAATGTGATTTATAAAAAATAAATATTGACCTCATTAACATAAGTATATGAAACCAATTAGGTGAAAATATGAAGGATATAGGCCTTAGCATAAGCTGTATGGCCTTATTAGTTAAATTTAACAAAGTTAATCAAAAAAAGTTTGTTTTCTATGAGGACGTATAGTAAAATAAAAAAAAAAAATAAAACATATAATATATTATATAAAACAAAATATAAAATAAATCAAAATCAAAATTTAAATTAAAATATACAATAGAAATAAAGTGAACATAAAAATTATAATAAAAAAGTATATAGTTATTTAAATAAGAATTCCAAAATTTTTTTTTTAAACAGACAAATATTTTCTGTATCTTTAATATCATTTGGTAATTCATTAAAAAATTTTAGGCAATTATAAACACAATTATTCTTTTGGTTGTTTGTTCTGAATAAGTGCAAATAGAAGTTAGCTTTATTACGAGTATTATGACTATGAATATCCATGTTTCTATTTAAAATGAAATTATGTTTAATTTTATTATTAATAATTTTAAAAATAACTATGTACAACTCTCGTTTACAGATATTTTGAAAGCTTATATATGTATTATTATACAGCAAATGGGTAGGATGTAATATATTATAATTATGAATGATTTTGATAGCTTTTTTTAACATGGTTTCAATTCTGATAAGATATTTCTGAGTAGCACCGTTCCAGATTGGATTAACGTAGGTAACTTGGGATAAAATATAAGAAGAGTAGATACTGAAAAGCGCCTTATTATTTAGAAACTTCCTTAACCTCTTCAATAAGAATATATAAGGTGATATTTTTTTTATAACCTGGTTTATATGCTCATTCCATTTCATCCTACTATCCAACAAAAGACCAAGGTAATTATATTTTTGAACTATTTCAAAACTAAGATTGTTATGAGTAAAAGAATTCACTTGAAAATTTTTGTTGTTGAAAAGTAGTATTTTCGTTTTATCAATATTCATAAGTAAGATTTATGGTGGAATAACCATTCATTTATCATCTCAAGATCATTTTTAATTGTAACAAAAAATTCATCTTCATTATGATTCGAGTACTTAATGACAGCATCGTCTGTATAGAGTTGAATGCTGCCAATTAATGGAAGACGTGCTAAGTCATCGATATATAATTTAAACAGATCAGGACCAAGAATTGAGCCTTGCGGAACTCCTTTTCTGATACTTAACCAATCACTCGTATGTGATGCAACACGTACGCACTGTGTTCTTTCGTATAGGTATGATTTAAAGAAAGCTATTTGCGATTCAGTAAAGTTTAAGCTTGAAAACTTTTCTAGTAGTATTTGAAAATCGACACAATCAAAAGCCTTCTTTAAATCAATGAAAACACAGCCCGTGTATTTTCCCTCATCCATGCTTTTAGTGATAGAATTCGTTAAAGCAAGACAGGACGTCGTTGTATTAGAGTATCGCTCGAATCCATATTGATCCGGGTGTAAAATCGGATTAGAGTTAAAAAAACAAATTAGTCTTTTCTTAATAATGGTTTCAAAAACTTTTGAAAATGTTGGAAGCACTGAAATAGGTCTATAACTTGATGGGTTAGTTTTATCTTCAGTTTTAAAGATAGGAGTAATTATTGCATTTTTTAAGCAACTCGGAAAATTATTTGTCATAAATGATAGATTAATGAATTTCGTCAGAATAGGACTCAATTCTTTGGTGAATTATTTTACAAATTTTGTGGAAATTCCGTCATATCCTGTTGCAGCAGATGCTTTTAACGTATTAATTACCTCACTCACCTCTTGTATATTAGTTGGGAACAGATTAAAATTTGAGTATATATTTCTATAAAAAGAAAAGCGGTTAAGGTAATTAGTATCAATGTCAGTGGAAGGAATATTGAGGGTTTGTGTAACATTAGTAAAAAATTGGTTCATGACATTAGAAATTTCCTGTGGCTCGTTGTATGCGTTATTCTGAAATATAATGGAGTTGATTTGACTATTCATACTATTTGGATTTGTATTAAATATAACTTTTTTATATACATCCCATAATTTTTTGGGGTTTCCAGAAGCTTTAGCGACATCATGAGAAAAATATTTTCTTTTAGCTTGGAATATCAAAGTTTTGACCCGACGCTTATGTTTAGTGAATAGAATTGCAACATTTTTATCAGTAGGATATTTCTTTTTGTATTTGAAGAAAGAGTCTCTAATTTTTATTTCATTCAATATTTCTGACGTCATCCAATCATGTTTTTCTTTCTTATTTCTTTTTTGATTTTTTTTAGTATAATTTCCTATTAGAGTACTTAAAGCATTGTTGAAGATATCAAAATCATTATATGAATTTATATTATTCCAAAACCGGTCCGATTTTAAATTCTCATAATCTAATACAGTTATAACGTTGTTCGTTATTTCTTTAACAGGGTGTATCTTCATAAAAGTTCTGTCATTTTAAATAAACCCACAAACTTATAGAAAAAAGTACAAAAACAAAAACACAAATACAAACAAAAATTGAAAACAAAATGGAAAAACGTAAATCAGATCAGATCATACTCTTCAAAAATTATATAATAAATGTTAGTTCATTTGCTTCTGCTATTATTAACAAAAATATATGCACTAAAACACGGTTATAGTCATTCGCTAAATTTCAGTAATATTTCTGACTATATCCGTTTTGTAGCTATAGTTCTGTTATGAATTAAATATACATATTTTTAAAAAGAACAGAAATAAAACTATTGTTTTAATAAAATAATTCACTGTTGACCTATTGCTATAACAGAATTGTGATTACAAACGTTTTTGACTATAAACAAATTAAAATATATCGATCTACTACGTTGAGAGTAATGAGATTTTATTGTTTTAACAACTACAGTTATACCAAAACAAATATTTCTTTTTACATAAAATTGTGTTTGAAAGAACTATTTCCGTGCAATTGCACCGGGGATCCACTAGTATATTATATTATATACTTAGTTGACATAGAAAATTTTATTATACCACGAAGATAGTGAACATTACCCACCCATACATATGTTTCAAGTACATACACAAATTTTGTCTTAAGTAACTTAATACGGAATATTATTAACAAATTAATGCATTTAACAACAGACAGTTATATTTAAATTAAAATTTAGTCTACAATACAGTGAAATTATAATATTTGATTAGACATTATTACAGTTAAGTTAATTAAAAAGTTTTTTTTACAAATTATCGATTAGTTAAAGTCAATATTTGTTAAAGCTAGCTTCAGTTAAATCCAGCTTTAGTTAACGTAAAATATGGGGTTCATTGCGGAAAGTAAAATTTGTGATCTATCAACAATTCACTTCTTCAATAACACAGGCTTGCTCTTTAGTAAGTTCTTTCTAATCATCTAAAAAAGTCAACAGCAATAAATGCATCACTCGGGTTGTGGCATCATAAATGTACAACTAACTACTATTTTATATTAACTAAAATTGGCTTTAAAGAAAGCTGGCTTAACCTAATTAAAGCCAGTTAAAGTTAAAACCAACTTTAGCTTAAACCAGTTTTAGTTGAAACCTAAACCTAAATTTGCGCCAGAAAAATATAAACCTTTTCATCAAGTCGTTATCGAATCAGTAGATTATAATATAAACATGATTTAAATGCCACACCTGCAAAGATGGTTATCGGTTCACCATTGAGATGACCAGAAAAGTTTTTAAACAAAAACTATCGGAACACAACTTTGTCAAAAAATTTAAAAGGGTGTTTGAAATAATATTAAAACCTACAGACCAGCAACCATTCCAAACAATCCATTTTTTCAAATGATATTGTTGGAACACCACTGCAACCGGTCTACAACCCTTTGAACTAGTAAGAAAATTCCAAAAGTTTTTCATAGTAAACGGCAAGGGAAAGCAAGATAGTAATACAAAAAAACAAACTTTTTAAAACTTGATTTTTCGAAGAGTTACACAATTTTGGTTGCAACATTAAATGCACTAAAAAGGAGAAAATAAATTAAGTATTTCAAGGTCTGTTAAAAAATGCTATATTTGTAATTCTAACATTTGACTTCAAGCAGGAAAAAGTAATGTTAGATAAAATATTTGTACGAAAAAACCAAATATATGAACTAGCTACCTGCTGGGTGGCGCAGTAGGTAAAGCGCCTGCCTTTGAAAAGAAAAGTCCCGGGTTCAATTCCCGATGAAGCACAAAAAAAAAAAAAACAAAAATGCTTCATTGGTTTTTCGAGCTGGTCTAGTACCCTTTGTCATTGGGATATAATAAATGTCAAAAAATAATTGAGAGTAAATATAATCTGGTAACAAATTAAATAAAATGAAACTATTCTATTTAAGAAGGCTTAGTTCCTGACAATAGCAGTCGTTTTCCACATTTAATGAGTAGATAAGCCAGTAATTTGTTAAATAAATACTCGAAATATTGTAGATATTGTAGTGTAAAATTGCAGCACCGTACTTAATTAAGCACGAAAAGGTGATTCTACCTAAGTAATTGTCAAAATCATAAAAAAAAAAAAATAACGTGCGCGTTCGGTACCTTTTTTGACCATGAATAACTGTGAGAAATTTCGGATTTCTACCTTTAAAACTGTGAGCGTGTATAGCGAACAAACAAACAAACTTTCTCTTTTATAAGTATAGATTTATATTGGGCTTTCCACTCATTAGGTTTTATCAAGACCATACTTATAAAGCTACAAAGTTACTTACAAAACTAAAAAATAAAAAAAAATTAAATTTGGCAATCATTTTGTATTATAATGTTTGAGAGCGCAAACACCGATTTAAACAAAGATTTCGAACACTAAAGTATTAAGACTTACTTGCTTGCGAATTTATGGTCTATAAAAATAATTAAAACTTGCAAAGCAATAACCCCAACATCGAAGATCGATAACCATTGCTTTGTGAAAATTGCAATAACTGGTTAATCGTATTTAAAGCCGTCAACAGGAATACAAATAAATATATGGTATGAATGCATAAAAATATTAAATAAAAGCAAATGTTTAGAAAATAAACAGTCAACATTGCCCTTCAAAATCAAAGTACGAATTGTGTAGCTAGTGCCACATTATCCGATACCTAGTTCCAGTTGTGTTGATAAAAACAAAACTCCATTCAATAAAGGAATATACTTTAATATGTATTCCGATACCATATAACATGTCGTACAAAACCAAACAGTTTAACTTACTCGTTATTTAGAATTAAAGAATATACATTTTCGTCTATTACTTAAACTTTGTAGATACAATACGAACTTTAATATTTTTAAAAATATGTTTTCTTTCTTTAAAATTTTACTTTTTAATAATTCAAAGTGCATAATAATATTTAATCGATTTCATAATCATTAAAATTTTGAAATAATATCCAAAAGTTAGTTACACAATTATTTAAGTACACACATGAAAAAAGTTCCTCCACCGAAGAAGAATTCTCATTTTAATTTTGAAAATGGAAAATCCAAAAAAAGTTATCAGATTTTTTTCAATATTAATTTTAAGAAATGAATATTATTTTTCTCATCTAAAGATAAAGATTTCAGATCATCTATTGAAGAGTATCGTGGGAAAAATGTTCATATAAATAACTTATATAATATGTAATTTCTTTTACGTCAATGTAAAATGTATGTATATAATATGAATGTAAGTAACACAGATGATGGAATTCCCTTATAAACAAAAAAATTTCATAATCGATAAAATCTCATAGCACCAATATACAGTTAAAAAAAAAAAAAATTCATAATGTGCAACCATCTAAACATAATAAACATAAGTTCAGAATTTGTTGTTTTTGTTTTTTTTTTGTTTTCTTAAAATACCATAACATTAACCATAACCCATAAAATATATTTAAATTTTTGATATTCTTGCATTTGAAATCTAAATTTTATATAGGGAATATGTATCTTAGCATTTAGTTGTTATTAAGGTGGATGAAATTACAAAAAATTTTTTTTTAGATTTGATTAGATTTGATTAGATTTAAATAGTTTAAAAATTATGGCTCTTGCTATCTCAATAATCATCCATAACACAATGTCTATGGTATATGAATGATCTTTCAGTTAATCTGAATTTAATTGATTCCAAAAAATTTCAAATCTGCTTTTCAATAGCTTTTTTTTCATAATTTATTTTTATAGGACCTAGAACAGTATCGAAGTGTATCAAGCCAACATAATATTTATTTATTTATTCATTTAAATTTACCGCTTAAAGTAATAAAATAAAAAAGAAGAAAAAATCTCA
The DNA here is from genome assembly GCA_963942445.1 of Argyra leucocephala. NCBI lineage: Eukaryota > Metazoa > Arthropoda > Insecta > Diptera > Dolichopodidae > Argyra > Argyra leucocephala. The sequence continues at coordinate 64,934,090 of OZ012678.1, read as the reverse complement.
AAAAGTAAAATTTAATGCAAAAATTGACCCTCTAGGAGCAATATTAACGGAATTACAGCGGTTCTCTTTAATAAAAACTTTAAACGGCTGTAATCCCGTTAATATTGCTCCTAGAGGGTAAATTTTTGCATTAATTTTTCTTTTTGAGATTCTTTTTTTATAAAAACTGTAAACGGCTGTAGTTCCGTTAATATTGCTCCTAGAGGGTAAATTTTTACATTAAATTTTTCTTTTTGAGATTCTTTTTTCTTTTTTTATAAAAACTTTAAACGGCTGTAGTTCCGTTAATATTGCTCCTAGAGGGTAAATTTTTGCATTAAATTTTTCTTTTTGAGATTCTTTTTTTATAAAAACTGTAAACGGCTGTAGTTTCGTTAATATTGCTCCTAGAGGGTAAATTTTTACATTAAATTTTTCTTTTTGAGATTCTTTTTTCTTTTTTTATAAAAACTTTAAACGGCTGTAGTTCCGTTAATATTGCTCCTAGAGGGTAAATTTTTGCATTAAATTTTTCTTTTTGAGATTCTTTTTTTATAAAAACTGTAAACAGCTGTAGTTCCGTTAATATTGCTCCTAGAGGGTAAATTTTTGCATTAATTTTTCTTTTTGAGATTCTTTTTTTATAAAAACTGTAAACGGCTGTAGTTCCGTTAATATTGCTCCTAGAGGGTAAATTTTTACATTAAATTTTTCTTTTTGAGATTCTTTTTTCTTTTTTTATAAAAACTTTAAACGGCTGTAGTTCCGTTAATATTGCTCCTAGAGGGTAAATTTTTGCATTAAATTTTTCTTTTTGAGATTCTTTTTTTATAAAAACTGTAAACGGCTGTAGTTCCGTTAATATTGCTCCTAGAGGGTAAATTTTTGCATTAAATTTTTCTTTTTGAGATTCTTTTTTTATAAAAACTGTAAACGGCTGTAGTTTCGTTAATATTGCTCCTAGAGGGTAAATTTTTACATTAAATTTTTCTTTTTGAGATTCTTTTTTCTTTTTTTATAAAAACTGTAAACGGCTGTAGTTCCGTTAATATTGCTCCTAGAGGGTAAATTTTTGCATTAAATTTTTCTTTTTGAGATTCTTTTTTTATAAAAACTGTAAACGGCTGTAGTTTCGTTAATATTGCTCCTGGAGGGTAAATTTTTACATTAAATTTTTCTTTTTGAGATTCTTTTTTCTTTTTTTATAAAATCTGTAAACGGCTGTAGTTTCGTTAATATTGCTCCTAGAGGGTAAATTTTTGCATTAATTTTTCTTTTTGAGATTCTTTTTTCTTTTTTTATAAAATCTGTAAACGGCTGTAGTTTCGTTAATATTGCTCCTAGAGGGTAAATTTTTGCATTAATTTTTCTTTTTGAGATTCTTTTTTTATAAAAACTGTAAACGGCTGTAGTTCCGTTAATATTGCTCCTAGAGGGTAAATTTTTGCATTAAATTTTTCTTTTTGAGATTCTTTTTTTATAAAAACTGTAAACGGCTGTAGTTTCGTTAATATTGCTCCTAGAGGGTAAATTTTTACATTAAATTTTTCTTTTTGAGATTCTTTTTTCTTTTTTTATAAAAACTGTAAACGGCTGTAGTTCCGTTAATATTGCTCCTAGAGGGTAAATTTTTGCATTAAATTTTTCTTTTTGAGATTCTTTTTTTATAAAAACTGTAAACGGCTGTAGTTTCGTTAATATTGCTCCTAGAGGGTAAATTTTTGCATTAAATTTTTCTTTTTGAGATTCTTTTTTTATAAAAACTGTAAACGGCTGTAGTTTCGTTAATATTGCTCCTAGAGGGTAAATTTTTACATTAAATTTTTCTTTTTGAGATTCTTTTTTCTTTTTTTATAAAAACTGTAAACGGCTGTAGTTCCGTTAATATTGCTCCTAGAGGGTAAATTTTTGCATTAAATTTTTCTTTTTGAGATTCTTTTTTTATAAAAACTGTAAACGGCTGTAGTTTCGTTAATATTGCTCCTAGAGGGTAAATTTTTACATTAAATTTTTCTTTTTGAGATTCTTTTTTCTTTTTTTATAAAAACTTTAAACGGCTGTAGTTCCGTTAATATTGCTCCTAGAGGGTAAATTTTTGCATTAAATTTTTCTTTTTGAGATTCTTTTTTTATAAAAACTGTAAACGGCTGTAGTTTCGTTAATATTGCTCCTAGAGGGTAAATTTTTACATTAAATTTTTCTTTTTGAGATTCTTTTTTCTTTTTTTATAAAATCTGTAAACGGCTGTAGTTTCGTTAATATTGCTCCTAGAGGGTAAATTTTTGCAGTAATTTTTCTTTTTGAGATTCTTTTTTTATAAAAACTGTAAACGGCTGTAGTTCCGTTAATATTGCTCCTAGAGGGTAAATTTTTGCATTAAATTTTTCTTTTTGAGATTCTTTTTTTATAAAAACTGTAAACGGCTGTAGTTTCGTTAATATTGCTCCTAGAGGGTAAATTTTTACATTAAATTTTTCTTTTTGAGATTCTTTTTTCTTTTTTTATAAAAACTTTAAACGGCTGTAGTTCCGTTAATATTGCTCCTAGAGGGTAAATTTTTGCATTAAATTTTTCTTTTTGAGATTCTTTTTTTATAAAAACTGTAAACAGCTGTAGTTCCGTTAATATTGCTCCTAGAGGGTCGATTTTGCATTAAATTTTTCTTTTTGAGATTCTTTTTTCTCTTTTATAAAAATTTATGCTGTTATTTAAAATACAATAAATTTTCGATGTTAGTGTGATAGGCACGGCTGGTTTTATTGGTTATATTACGTTTTCTAGAAAGTTATACAATGAAAAATTTTCATTGCCTTGGTTTTTATTCATCTTGTAAATTCCCGACTTTTCTATTTGAATAGCTTTTTATAAACAGCGAAACGTTAGCATGTAACCTTTAGTATTCACGTACCGCTTAGATGCGATGGAACAGGATAGGAAGAAAGAGGAAAGTTATTGAAGAAATTGATAGGAATTTGCAGAATGAATTTATTGGTGTTCTCGTTGAATTTCTAAAATCTGTACACTATGGTGTTATTTGAATGTTGATGTGGACTATGAATAAATTTTCGTAACCTGTTTTTTGCAATCTAGGATGAGTATCTGCGGCTCCTGTTGTTTAACGATGCAACTGTCGTCGATTAGACGAATGGCGCGATTTTGAACGCGGTCAAGGCAGCCTAAGGTTGAAAAGAAAGCGTCAGCCCAAATGTGTGAATTGTATCCAATCTTCGGTTGGATAAATGATTTATAGATTAAGAATTTCCAAAGTTGAAAAATGAGTTTTACATCGACTCAAGTATCCCAAATATTTATATGCCCCCTTCGCAATGTCAAAAATAGGATTGTTTGCAGGTAATTTTTTAGTTCACGTGCATACCTAAATTGTTAAGACTGGGTCTTGTAAAGTAACACCTTGGAAAGAGAGATTTGGTTAAAATTTGAGCAGTTTGCGTGAAATTAGACAATTTGAAGTTTTGAACGAGTTAAACTTAATTCTGTTTTTTTGCATCACTCAGCAGTTTTTATAAAATCATGGTTAATCATGTTAACCAATATTTGTCTTCTATTGCTAACTACAGCAATTGTAGCATTCAATTTGCGAAGAAAGTCAAAGATACTACCAGAGTACTGTCATTTGCAAAGCTATGAATTGGATTAAATGTTGATTGAAGTAGGTCGTTGATGAAAATCAAGAGAAGAGTAAGTGACAGAACATATTCGTGTAGAACATCAGCATTTATATTAAATACTTTAGATTTAAATCCGTCTACTAAGACACGAATCGAAAGATTCGAAAGAAAACCTTCAATCCATTGAGAAAACACAGACCTTAATAGACCTATACCTTGGAGTTAAGCTATTAAAGCTGTATGCCCTACTCGATCGAAAGTTTTAGAAATATCTAATGAAACAATATGAGATTCACCAGAATTGTGCAAACTGATATTGAGCTTTTCACAGAGGTACGTCATAATGTTGCCGGTTGATGACCGGTGCTGCCTCAAGATATTTTAATATCTTTGCTTTCAAGATATTTTGAAAGCTTCTCATTGATTATACTTTCCATGACTTCGGACTAAATCGAAATGATAGCTATAGGTCTGTAGTGAGTTGGGTCATTCGTTGATCTGAGAAGAACCAACTGATTAGCTCTGCTACTATATACTACATCTAACCAGTGTTTCTTTTAATTTCACTCTGAGAGGGAAAGAAATCTAGCTAAATATTAACACTACTTTTCTTTTGGGTTGTTGATGAATGAGCAGTTTGGTGAGTGGCTTTCTATGTAATTTTGTTCTGCCTTTGCTGAGTAAGTTCGCGATATTGTTTTCTGAATATTCGTTTAATCTTGTATTCTTAAATAGGTGGTTAGTCTCTTTTGAACTCTTTCTGGATAGGAATGGTTAACATCAGATGGATCATGTGATTGAAAGTTGCGACATCTTATGTTGATAGGAGCAGTTTGGGGTGTTGCTGATAGCTTTGTCAGTATCCGTAGGCTTCATGTACATCTCTAGTTTTAGTGATATCCTGGTTAAAAATAAGTCTAAGATAAGTAGGTGACCTTCTCTTTCTGTTGCAATTCTGGAATTAAACGATCATTCAATTACCAGAACATTTTCAATTGTATGCAATTCTATGTACTTGTACGATAATAAGAAAATTTAGTTTTGGATTAAAAAGTAAACATTGTCAAATTGCTATCCGTAAATTGATGTCAAAATAAAGGTTTGGGTTGATTCTCTAAGTTAAATAAACATACCGTTAGACTACAATTAGGTTCAAACTAAGCTAAATTATAAAGAAATGAGACAGTCATAACATAAAAATATTTGTTTTTGTATAGAGCTGTTCCATTATATAAATAAAATGTAACTTAAACAGTTTTCACGTATTGGTATGTGTCGAATATAGTTACAGTTAAATCGATAAGAAAAAGAAAAAAATATCTAACCTAATTGTATGAATTTGATGAAAAGAATAATTCACAAAGGTCTTTTAGCACATATTATAAGAGTGATTTCTTGCTTAGATTTTACAAATGGGGTTAGGTAACCATCAAAACCTCCCACAACCAAAATCATCATTATCATCATATGTAATTTTTTTTGCTAGAGTTTCTTTACTAAAAACATACCGTTATAAAATTCTAGCAAAAATGATTATGATTGTAATCATCAAATAAAAAATCAAAAGCAACAACAACAACAACTAAAACTCAGTTACAGCAGTTTTGGTATTTTCAATTCCTTCGAGTAAAATTGGCTGGTTTTCTCAAACAATTCTTAAATGTAATTTTAGTTCGATGGTTTGTTTTTTTTCTTATTATTATTATTCTTTTTTTGGTTTTTTATTTACTGGAATCTATATACGACAACATCGTTTGGTAAATCACAACCTGCAATAATAGCTGTAAAAGCAAATTATCTTATAACCCTGGAACCCACACATGCGATAATATGAAAATTTGCATCGATAGACTTTTAAGGGTTTCTGTTTTTTTTTTCTTTTTCTTGTAACTTAAATATTGAAAAGAAAATTGTGAAAATTATGTTGGGAAATTTAAAAAAAAAAAATAAGAAAAAAATGTTTTTTTTTTCGTTTTTATTTTTTTGTTCGACTCGGAAAGAAGCCATTGACATTGTAGAAAATTGAGCAATTTAAAATTTAAACTTTATTTTTGTTCCTGAGTTTATGTTTAATTTTTTTATATTTTTTATTTTATATTCACTTTAGGATAACGATGATGCATAACCAGGTTATTTAGTTTATTTTTTTTTTTGTTTTTTCGTTTCATGTTCACTTGCAGGTTGTATGGTTGTTCGAGGAATTTTCACAATATTATTTTTACTTTTTTTTTTTATTTTGTTGCAGCAATTTACGATTTACGTTATATGAGCAGATGTATATATAAAGTCCTGTTAGTTTAACAATCAGGATCACATAGTGAATATTTGATTATTACAATTGATGAATAAGATGAATTTCATTCTAACAACCGTTTTTGTTAGATAGTTGGAGGAGAAATTATTCAGGGAAAATATTTTTACATTAAGATGTTAACATCTTGAATATATGAGACATTGTTTTGTAAATATTGTAATTTAGTTTATGATAATTAAATATATTTTTATATAATATTCTTAGAAAATGTTTTTGAAAAGCTTAAATCAATTAAATTGGTTATATTTTTACAACCGTTTTAAGAATAGTCACACATCAATTTTATTTAATTTTAGTATTGTACTAATAATTTTTGTTATATTTCGAAAGCTGTGCATTAAATTTGTACGAATACTTCATTTTGATCATTTCGCAAACATGCAACATGCAACAACTAAAAACATTTGTTTTTAGTTGTTGTTCAAACGAAATAATCATTCAGCTCAATTGCTTTTTAATGCCGTCATTGATTTATTTTGGAATATTTGGCACATAATTGTATACCCAGATTTATTTTAGAATTCACCAAAAAACTTGCATACATATTCCAGTGATAGTAGCTCTCTCTGATTTTCATGCTAAATTGTTTACTTTGGAAATTTGTGTAAGCTTTTTCCTGTTCATATTCGTCTGACATCTATATAAATTGTATATAGTATCTGATCTGATCATCTATATAAATTTCAAATATTTGTTATCATTTATTTTATTTCACAATAATAATTGTAACATAATCAATACATAAAAAAAAGTTCTTACATAAAATGAGTTTTTCATTTCATTCGTTACTTTCGAGTCTTCCAGTACACTATCTTGTAGCAAATATATTTGATCAAAAGATAGTGCCAGCAGATATCAATAAGTCTTCTAAAATTAATAAATCAAAATAGAATTTATCTTGAACTGTAGTATTTTATTTCAAGCTACCACATAATTTTTATCATTAGGAAGACATAATTTTGCTTAGATTGATAAAATACCAATCTTAATTCTAATATCAACTCAAAAATATTAAGCTAGCTCACAAATGAACTAAACACATACTCTCAAAATTTAGTTTAATTCAATTATGGCTCACATATAGAGCTAGCTCGAGGATTGAGCTTATAGTATTTCGCCCAACTATGTTTGAGTTAACTTAAAATTTTAAATGAGTGTAATTCGAGCTTAACTCAAATATACTAAAAGAAGTTTTTTTTGTTTAAAATTTTTTTTCAGGTTTATTATAAAAAATGGGAAATTAATAATTTTATATACACAATTTTTAAAAAAATTCAACAATTAGACCAAGAAAAGAAATTCATAACTATCCTTACATAATTAAACAAATTTTACTTTGAATTTGAGCTTATTTTAACTAAGCTCAGTTTAGTACCAAGAGAAATTCCAATTTAACTCACAGACAAGCTAAACAATATAGCCTTAAATCTACGACTTAGCTCAAAATATGAATGAGAATGAGGTAGATCAGAGGTTACCAAATTTGTGCTAAATCAACCTATGTTCAAAATAAAATTTTTGAGTTGAGCCGAAATTTGTGATTTTTACAACCCTGCGATTTGACGATTTTTGTTATTTTTTGTATTTTTTCATATCGTTTTTTTAGGGTTTTCTTGATCCATATTTCAAAGTACATCAATGAGATTGTCAGACCAAATTTTTAATAAGTTCAGAAATTATTGTAACGTAACATTTCAAATTTATAAAAAAGCTAATGTAAATAAAGTAAACATTTTGACAGTAACACAGATAAATTCATTTATATTTTGTGAAAGAAAATACATTGGTTTAGTTTAGTAATTTTTGGTGGAAATATGTATTTGTATATTATGTACATACTATTTATTTACATATTGAAAATTAATTTTAAATTTTTTTTTCCCCCACAAGGAATGAAATACACATTTCAAGGTTTTCTTTTGCTGAAAAAAACAGAAAATGTAAAATTACATTATTAAGAAAAAAAAATCTGAAAATATTAACCCACCACGTAATAATATTACTTTCTAACGTTTCCCCAATAAGTTTTGTATTTTTTTTTTCAATATTCCATTAAAGTTATCTTTAAATTTTTTTTTACTCTTCTTTAACCTCTTCACTTCGTAATTTTAACTTACCTGTTCTTGTTGGAAATTTAAAAATTTACAAAAACTTGTAAGTGTATGGCAGTTTTTTTTTTTTTTTTTAATCTTAAATCACGCTGCTTGCTTGGAATACTCGTATGTGATGAAATAATATTTGATCACAGAGTTTACAAATCCATCTAGCACTGCTTTAATGCATATGGAGATGTTGTTAATTTAATTGAAAAGTTTTTCGCCGTAATTTTTTTTTTCTACCTACTATTTACATACAAATATACAAATGTGTAATCAAACAAGATGGTAAAAATATAAAGCCAGGGTATATAATAATAATAAAAAAAAAAAAGTTATTTCTCGTTTAAATGTGTATTTAAACTTTTGGTTGCCGTTTTGCCTTAATTTAAAAATAAGAAAAAGAAAAAAAAACAAAACAAACAAAAATAAACGAATAAAACAAACTTGAAAAATTGAAAAGGAAACTCTTCAGGTATTAAATAAATGTACATTTTTAAATTTGAAACGTGGAATATAGTGAATTCCTGAGACGACATAGAGAATAAAACAAAGAAAAGAGAAAAAAGAACCAGAACTTCTAACTTAAAATATCATACATACAAAAGTTAAACATTTATTTACCGTATAGCTCTTGTAAATTTATTTTTATATACGATTATAATTGGGGTCTAGGACATGATTTCATTTTACAAAATCTACATTTTACATTGAACATTTTCAAAAATAAGCTTTTAAATTTAAAAATATCAAATACTCCTAAATGCGCTAAAAATAAAATGTTCAATGCCCTTCCAGGCAACTTTTGTAAGTTACTGGAGTCATGGAGTCATACGTGATTAACAGGAAATTTAGTGTGGCACACGGAGAATCAACATGCAAGGTAGTGTCTGAGAACACGTTTTATACTTACTGTATACTGCGTACATCTCAATAACACCACAGATCGATATAACAATTATTGTAAACGATACGGCATTATGTCGTAGACTCAAATACTTAAAGCAACTCCAACAAGGGCTGGATAAGATAAGTAGATGGACATAATATGATTGGGAAATTATGCTGAACGAAGAAAAATTGGTTCAAATTACTTACGCACTAAGGCATAAATCATTACTTAGTGTACACATAAATAAAATTGAGTCCCAAAAGCTGAAACAGTGAAATATCTTGGATTATATCTTGAGTCGCGCCAAAAGTAATGCAAATCAATCAAAACACAAGACATATGTATTGATTAATAGGAAAACAGTCGGAACTAAGCCTATACTCCAAACTTTAAATATACAACAGTATAACTAAGCCCATCTGGACTAATGTTCAACAGTTTTGGGGCCGCACTAAGAAATTGCTGGCTAATTATACAGTGCTATCCGGGCTCCTCAGAATCATCATGAGCGCATTCTGCTATTATTTAATCGAAAATATCCACAGAAATCTGAAAACAAAAATCATTATTGAAGTCATTAGTAATAATACTTTCAAACACGAATTAATTTATCATAGTAATGTAAAGAAAATCGAGTTCCAAAGCAGTTCTTAAGAGAAAAGGTTAAAATCCAACGAACAAGTAGAAATATTGGTTCCTGTAAGCCCACATAAGTCTTGCTTTTCAAGCACACTTTCAATGTAGCAATATTTTATTCAAATATATTTTATCAAAAACCAAAAATAATTCAAATGGCAAAATTATTGCCAAATCAACCTTTTAAATTAACACAATATTGCCTAAAAAAATGGGTCTTATCCAAGTCGACCTAATCTCTACAAACTCGAATTTTGAAGATTTGAACAAAGGAATTTGAATATTGAAATTTGCTTCTGATACATTGCAGTGCGTGAATATATTTTATGAAGTTGTTGTTGTTGCCAACCTCTACCATTTGATAAAAAAATGAATTTTCCGAATTTAATCGTATTAATAAAACTATGTTTGAACTGAAATTTAATTTATTTTAGGATATTTAGCAGATATTTTCGTAAAAATAAACACTAACCTACTCGTTTGCATACAGAACAGAATTCAAAGAATGCAAACACAAGAAAACAAGATTCCCAATTTAATTAAATTATTACTCTCTGGAATATTTTGACACAATTACATAAATGGTTTTCGATCATTTGAAAGCAAAACACAAAAATATTTTACATTGAAAAGTTAAAATTACCATCATATTATTACCAGTCAAAAGGTTTAAAATATTTCTGATAAAATATAAATATATTTGTATTATTAATGTTTAATAATTTTGTTGAAAAAATAAGATTCAGAAACTTTTAAAAATAATTTGAAAATTTAATTATAAATTGAAAAAAAAAACAAACTTTTAAGAAATATCAAACGTTATTAAGGATATAATTAGAAATTTGATGAAACTTACGTTATATGAATTTAAAAGAAAAAAATATAATATAAAAAAACAACCATATCAAAATTAAGAATAATGACAATACTTTGTCGTCTTCTAATATTTCCTCCTGATTCTCATCAACTTGAAAAAGTAGTATAATATTTGGATAACTAGGAGTTTATCTGTTCTCTCTACTATCAAAGTACTCTTTTCAAATATTCTTTATCACTTATGCGAATACATACATCTAAACACTTTTGCTAGATATTATATATCTAGTCATATGTTAATCTATTAAAATATATCTACTACTTGACAACAAACACTTGACATTCTGTAGATTTGCATAAATAGAAACGTTTATAAAATAATAAGTTTAGTTGTGTTAAAAACTGTATCAGTTGGAAAAACTAATTTAATTTTGCAGTTATAACAGATTTTTCAATATGATTCTGTCATACTGTTTTGAGAAAAATAAATGTTTTCACTCAGTATAAGTTTTTCAATTACAAAAAAAAAAGAAGCAAATAAATCGTACCTGTTATCAAATCAATGAACAACAAAACTGAGAGAACTTTTTTTGGTAATGGCTTTCAATTACAATATCATAGTTGAAAGCTCAAGGTTGGTATCCCAAAAATTAAAATGAGACACATTTAATTAATTGTACACAAATATTCTTAACTCTTGTGTGAGCACCCAGTTCTGGCCAGACCATATCGAATTTTCAACTTAATTTTGTGTACTTAATTTTTATTGTTTCGAACTTATATATTTCATGAATTTCTAAACTGAACAATTCAACGCGCAGAAAAAAAAAGTATATTTTATATATATATATATTTAAAGAAACGATAATATTATATTATGTGTATATCCATTTCGGCACTCCTATGGTCTGGCCAGATCATGATATAATTTCATACAATTTCATACAAAATTCATGATTTTTTTAATTTGTTTTTGTCTTTTTTATATTTTATTGCGATTTAATAATTTAAAATGAATGCTGATAAGTTAGTTAGTAAGCTGTCCGTCATCATATATAAAAGTTGTCTAATTTATTTAAATTTAATTCAGCCCGAAAAGTATAGTTTTTGCAATTTTAGAGTATTTTTTGTCAATTGACATATAGAAATTAATGTACCAGATCCAAATATTTTCGACAATGAAATAGATATAGTTTACAATCTTGGACAAATTGGTGCAATAGGTCAAAACGATTTTTTAGAACGTATTGCAAATATAAAAGAATTAGATCGATTGCACAAAGGTGATGCAGTCCCATGATAAGACAATGATGTAGATCAATGATGATTGTGAATCTGGTGGAGCATCAGATGCAAAAGAAGAAATACTAATTGAACTTAACTCTAGTATTCCAAGTAATGATGAAGAAGATGAACACAATGAAGTAAATAAAGTTGTGGTTCAAGTGGGTAGAGATTTTCAACCAAGAGCTCTACGTCTTCAACCTCAATATTTAGAAAAAGCGAAAATAATAAAAAGTTTGGAAATGCTTTGTGATGCTAAAAGAACCAAGCATTACGATGTTCTAGGAGTTACAGGTCAGCAACCCGAACCAGTCCAAATTTTCGAAATCGGTAACAGTCGTATTTGTGCCTGTAACACAATTGGCTTTTGAAATATGCCTGAGACGTGCTAGGAGTGGTACGGCAGCAACACGTCATTTACCGGTGCTCAGACTATTTTTTAATCATGAGTACTTCAGAACTCTATCTTTAAATTTTTTAAACAAAATTATTTTTTTTCTTTTTGCGTTTGGTTTTAATTTTAACAAAAAAATTCCAACCTACCACGTAAACATAAACATATATATAAACATATATGTATATAAATAAAAATAAATAGATACTGGCAAGTTAATATAAAAGTATATAAAATACAAATATTCTTAAAATCTTATGGCTTATTTGTATTTGAAAATAAAATTAACCACTCAAAAACTTCACATGTGCACAATTTTCTGATTGAAACAAAGAGGGGAAATATCCAAATTTATTGCACAATTTTTTTTAAATTAGCTCAAGAATAATTCATATGACTATGTGTGGATAAGAAACAGTTTTGAATAAGTGGTTAACATCGTTAACCACCCAACCGGAAAAAGCTAATTTCATTTTCAAAAAATTCTTTAGCACACTACGTAAACTATGGAAACTTTGATTTTTCTTAAGTTTGTTTGGCTTAAAAAAACATCCGTTTAAGCTCTAATTATGCCACATTTTCTATACTGTGACGATGTCTTTTCATGTATGAACGCGGAGGAATTGAGCAAATCTTTGCATCGCTTGTACGCGGTTTTTCACATTTAGATGAAAGTATGATTGTATTAGTTATGTATATAAAACTATACTTGGCTTTACATTTGAAAATTTTCTTAAGTACAGAATATACGCGCTTTATTTATAAAATCATTTTGTAAACGGGCACCGTCATATCTAGCTGAGAAGTTGGTTGGTTGTTGTCTTACATGTAATATTTGAATAAAATAGATAAATAAAATATAATTGCTGCAGATTTAAAGATGAAGTAAACAAGTGAAATAAACTTTTATTTGGAAAATAAAATTTCGAAAAAATGCGAAATGTTTTCTTGATATTGTTTTATCAAATATGATTTCAGAAATCTGAAATAGGTGCTTAAGAAATAGAATATTTCTTCAGACTCAATATTTATATCTTACTTCCTTTTTACGATGGGTTCCTTTATGTATAGAAATTACGTTTTTGGTTGTATTGTTCTTACCTGTTTGATTGTTGAAAATGATAGGTCTATGTCCTTGATGAACGATTTAATTGCAGAAATGTCGATTTCTGAATCAGATAATTTGTATAACTGGAAATATCTGTATATTTGTTGAGCTATGGCATCCCATTCAAATATAAATCAAGAAGAGGATTTTTCTTTCTATAAGCAGAATTTACATCTTTCAGTGCTGAACTTACCAATCTTGAACAGGTTTTATTTTGGATCTACTCTGCCTGAGTACAAAACCCGTTATAATATTAATTTTCAAAAAGCTTTTACACTAAATACAAAATGGTATTAGTTTATTTAATTTTGCTAATGAGAACAATTTTTGTAGATACGCATTCGTGCCTACAATGCCTAGCACTTGTCCTAAGAATTGGCTTATATTAGCCAATACTTATTTGGGCCGAGATATTTTATATTCTGAGCTAAACCTTTTAGTTAAATAAATGGGCGTTATTAAAATTTTTTTCATTCGTTTAACCTTCGCTTGGGCGGCAAATGAAATATACGTAAGCGGGAAAGATTAACATATGTTAATATTTTTGGTTTCTCCATATATTTTGTATGGAGAATTTTTTGACAAAAATAAGTGATTTTTATGTTTTTATGATTATTTTTGTATGTGCATTACTGTTACTTTTATATTTGCTTTTATTACCAGCGAATATCTATACTCTAAGATATTTTTTTGGAAAAACCGGTATTTTAGAAAAAGGAAGTGTTACTGGGGATTTCCGTTTGTTACAAGCTACTTATAACAGAGTTAGTAGTTGCAACAACAACAGTGTATCTATTTCAGTGAAATAAAAACAAAATTAAATAAAATATATATATTTTGGAAAGATTATTTATTGAATTTTCAATATTTACAATAATATGGAAGAGTTTAAAATTTTATGTGCCGTTCAGGTAGGCATCTAAGTAAATTTTGTAATTTTTAGTAGAAGTGCAAAAAACACAAAAAATTAGTGTCTTTCTTCAAAAAACCAATTTTTTAAATTTCCTACATTTTGGTGTTTTAATAAATATTAATAAATTTCTTCGAAATCAATCACAACTATTCAAAATATATGAAATTTAAAAAGAATGCCGTTACAGGTATATGACGCTTTTTTTTATTGAGAAACACAAAAAATCAAAAAAAAAAAAATGCATACAAAAGATACAGAAACCTTATTTTTACAGGTTATCGTTTGAGGATGATGACGAACATGCTGATGTAGGACCACCGGAAGAAAAAGTATTTGAACCAGTTGCCGGAGTCGAAAGTGATGATAATGATGACAATGATGAAAATGAAGAATCAGATGCTCAAAGAATGCATCTTAGACCTAAGTGATGGTCATGATTCTGAGGATGAGTCACTAGATGATGAATCAGAAGTAAAAAAAGAAAATAATCCCATTGTTGATTTAAATCAATATTTTATTGGAAAGGATGGCACAAGGTGGAAGAAAATTCCATCGACATATCAAAGGGCCAGACAACAAAATATTTTCCGAAAAAAACCGATAGGTCTCCTATTCATTAACAAAAAGTTTAACTGATTGTGAAACATTCGCCGCAATTTTCAATACATCAATGGTTGACATCAATTTTTAATTTAACTTCGTAAGAGAATTTTTCTTTTTTCTAACATACCAAAAATAAAATTCAAAACAAAATTTTTTTTCAAAAAACCTTTGGTGCTTTATTTACTTTATGTTTTAAAATATATTAATTTTAGTATATTTCTATTTCAATTTAAAATATTTCAGAACCTATTTTCTTATTTTTCAACTTTTATCGAAATAATTACAAAAATTTTATAGAATACTATACATTTTGTATGAATAAAAAAAATATTAACATATGTTAATCTTGCCCAACAACGAAGAAAAAAAATTAAATTGCCGAAAAATTGGGCATAGACAAGTTTTTCCCAAGTTTTCTTTAAATAATCCAAATTTACTAAAAAAATTAGGCACTGATCTCTGATTTCATTAAGATCGGCCAAATAATGAAGTTTTTATTCAAAAGTAAAAAAGTAAATATTAACATACGTTAATCCTGCCCAAGTGTGAAATGAATTCTTTTTTATGTATGTACATATCGTCGGCCCAACACTTTATTGTTACATAGATAAAATATTTTTTTCCGAGAAGTTGCCGGCGATTTGTCATTTTACGTGATGTTCTTTTTTTTTCTGTGTTAAATTTTAAGTTTCAATGTGTCCATTACTTAATCACTGAAATTTTTTGTTTAAATAATATCGAGGCATTTCTGAGAAAATATAAATTTAAAATTTTATTTTTGATTTTAAAATTCGTTATGTAACAAAAAATTATTCGAAACAAAATTTGTAGCTATTTCGTTATTGTTTGTATGTAACAACCTATGTAACATTAGCTGTGTTCTTTTTATTCGGTTCACGGTCTAGGTCAGTACTTTAATATGAAATTACAATAACAAATTAAAATCCAGATATTTATCTGGTTTTTATACAGGTCTCAAATATTTAGTAACTATATTTATCACAAGTGGCGCTTGCATAGTTTTTTAATAAAATTTTTTGATAATTCAATGAACAAGTTTGCCAACTTAAAAAAAGTTATCCATAGCATTAACCTACATCGTTCTTTTGAATTTAATAAAACCTAGACCTTGAACCGTATGAAAAGAGCACAGCTATTATAAAATTGATTAAAAATGAATTATGTAGGCTATGTGACATTTTTTTAAGTAATCATTCATAGAATTTGTTACAAATTAAAATAACATTGCATTGTTTATAAAAATTTTCAAACATTTTATTTGATATTTTGCTTTTTTTAAATTTTTATTTTTAGTTTTTTTTTTTATTAGTGACTTTAATACATTTTAAAGTTAGAGTGAATTCATAGTATACCACATCAGTTGGACCCATGTATTTCAACATTGATTTACATCAAATTTAGTATTTTTACAAATTGAAAGGTAATTATTTAGTGAAAAATTTTAGGAAAATCTTCGATCTCATCTATAATAGTTTGTCTGTAATTTTCAGCTGAAAGTTTTAAGGGTTCATCATTAGAGTGACTGTTTTTATAGTGAATCTTAAGAGCTTTTTCCCGTTCATATTTAATATTATATTTAGCTTTGAAAAATGGCATTTTTAATATTGATAAGCTTTGTGGTTGTGACATAAACGTTAAAATCGTTTTGTTGCATTTGTAATATCTCTATTTGTACATTTGGGTACTGAATCTTTAAAAGTTACCTAGTCAATGACACTGGGCTGCAAAAAGTTAATCCTTTCAAATGCCGTTTAATTACGCTATGGACCACGTCTACTTCTTGAAGATTCGAGTGACCCACTTCAGAATATTTCTGTTCTATAAATACTCCACAATTATTTTGTAAGAAATTAAGTATTATAAATTAATTTAGTTTTTATTTTGAAGTATACAATAATTGTCAGACGACAAAATTATGTTTTTTTACACCTGGGATATTTTGTAGAATCTTGTTTAAATATTATGTCTACTAGTCTTGTCATTGCTATTTAAATTACAGTGCCCTGCTAAATTAAAAACTGAATATTTCATTTTGCAATATAAATTAGAAATTTCGGCCTTAGGTAATTGAAAGTCATTTTGAAAATCATAATTTAAAATAAAGGTGTTGGTATTTTATGTAACAAATTAATATTAAAATTATATGTAATATTGCAAACGTATGTAAGTAACAAAATTTTGTTGTATGGTAAATTTCATAATTAAAAATATGGTTAAAATTGCATTACGTCGATACTAGTATTTTCCAAACTATAACAGATAGAAGAAAACAGCAAAGACAGTTCGAAAGATTTCGATTTCTTGATAATAACAACCCAAAAAATTGCAAAATGAAAATTTGTTCGTATGTACCAATTAAGTGTTGGGCCAGTAACTAGTAACATAAATTTTAACAGAAATAAAATTTCTATGATTTTTTTTTGCAAATTATAACACAAAAGTCAGCTTTACTGCATAGATACATTTTCTCACCTAAAATATTTCGATGTTTTGAATGAAAAAAAAGTTTATCTCAAATATTATTTAAATATTTTCAATTATTATGCCGAGAATTTTTAGTGATTAATTAAATGCGAAATTTTTAGAAAATGGTAAAAAAATTTGATACGGAAAAAAGAAAAAAAAATTGTGTTTCGAAATGGAAATGAATAACTTCTGAAATTCTCAGAAAATTTTTCATAATAAAAAGTATCGTTATTCATTAAATTTTTAGCATATATATTTGTAGTTATTTCGATAATTAAGAAATATTGAAATTTTATTAACTTTTTCTGATTAAAGTGTGCTGGAAAAACTCGGAAAAATAAAAAAACATGCTGAATAGATAAAACATACTTTTAGTAGATTACAAAAAATTAAACTAACACGCTGGGTGGCGCAGTAGGTAGAGCGCCTGCCTTTCAACCGAAAGGTCCCAGGTTCGATTCCCGACGAAGGCAAAAATGCTTTCTGAATTTTTCGACCTGGTCACTTTATCATTGGGATAAAATAAATGATAAATAGTTGAGAGTTTTGGTTATCTCTAAAAATAAAATGGAACTATGCTATTATGAAGGCGAAGTACTCTACAATAGATATAGTTTTCCACATTTAAATTAGTAGATATACCACAAAAAATTCTACAGAAAAAAGCTATTGTATGTGATTGTGTATTCCAAATCTCTGTGTAAAAAGCCTTCGAAATATATAAAAAAAAAAAAAAAAAAAAATATTTTATAAGAGAATACTAATAAACAAATTAAAAAAAAAATAACCGTTTGACAAGAAAAATAAAGAAAACAAAAAAAAATCATTTAGCTATTTAGCAATAACTACATGTGTAATAGTCTAATTTTTACAGTCCCAAAGCTTACATGGTGGTCAAAAGAGCTTCAATTATAATTTATTTCACTAAGCATTTTAGTAATAATTGGCTAAAATCTGCCATATTCTGTAGGGTGAAATGGAATATGGAACATCTCGGCGGACTTGAGATTATTCCAATTGGTGTTTTGAATCTGACTATATTTATTCTGGTTATTTTACTGCCACAGTCAATATCGCGCCAATTTTTGTAGGAGGACTTTTGTTTATGTCTATGATTGTGCAAAGCGCTCAAGGCGCAAGAATAACCAGCTTCTTTTTTAAGAAAAATGCATAATTTGATAGCAAACATTCATATCAATGCAAATTCTAATATGAGTGATTTCTGTACGTATAAACAACATAATATTAAATGTTAATACATAATGTTAATTCCTGCCTATTAGAAAAAAATTTCAAAACGGAAAAATAAGGGATATTGCAAAAAATGTTTAATGTTTCCTCATATTCTGAAAATTGGCCACACAGCTGGGGCCCATAAATCACATCTTTATATTAAATCTTATTTTGTTTTATCTTTTGCTGATACAAGCATGTTACTCATTTTTTGATTTCTGCTGCTTTCTGGTTTGATTTTTTATTTTAGTAATTTTTTGTTTTAATAAAATTATGTAAGATAAGAAAGAACATGAAAGAAATTAAATAAAGGAGTTACAAAAACAAGTAAATTAGACACATACGAAATTTTAAGAATTTGGAGGGACCAGGTAGATAACACATTGAACAATGATTTAGGAAATGAATACCCACCGCTTAATTAAATTAAATTAATATAAACTAATTAAATTAATATAAACTAATTTGCAAGAAAACAGATAAGATATATAATTGCTAGGTATTAGGATACAAAGAGGAAAAAAGAATTAAGAAAATTAGTTAGTCATATTAAGAAAGTATGTTGCTTCCGAAATATCGATGTTTGCAATCAAATACTTAAACAATTATTAGTGTACGAAAACCCGGCAATAGTTAAGTTATTTAATTTAAATTAAAAACAAAAATCCGATTAATAAATTAAAAATATAAAAAAAATGTGTTCTATTTATGTCTACACCTCTTATATAGTAAGTAAATTTACCAGCATGGAACTTATAAACCTTCATCCACCATCTAATCTTACTTTCGTAAGAAAAAATTCTTTATTAAACGACGAAAGTTATTTGTGAAACGAATTTTGTCTTACGAAAGTGAGATTACATGGTGGAGATTACATGGTGGACGATTAAGTGGTGGACCACGAGCGATCCAAACTACATGAATATACATGAATTATCTTATTTAGGGTAAAATATGTTGTCATATATTACACATTCCATCATAGACATGGTCTTCAAAAATTCCAAAATTTTATTTACGTGATTAGGGATGTGAGGGATTAAGTAGTTAAAGCTGTTTTATAAACTTAGTCCTGGTATCAAAATTCAAATTATTTTATTTTTATTTTCAGTATCTCTAAGAGAGTTATTAACTCAAGCAGAGTGTATATAATGATAAAGTAGTAGATATAAAGGTGTTAATAGAATGCAAATATAGTTTAGAATAAAGAAGTTTTTAAATTTGTGTAACTATTTACATATACTAATGACTTGAATGTTAATGTTAATTTCTTATAAGCAATAACTTATTCTGCAATTATGAATCCAGAGTAAGTTTAGCACAATTATCAGATTTTTACTTATTTTCATATTTTCTAATTTCTAACATAATCAAGATTCTTGTATGGTGGCATGAAGCCAGTTCTACAGCAGTACAACAGCAGAGATGAGCGTTCTGCTGGGATAGTTATTTATGTTGACAATTCTATTACTTTTAAAGTTCAGGCTCAAGATAATGGTGTTGTATCATTTATTCATTTGAAGCTAGAAAATATATGTTCTGAAACACCCAAACTGTATTTAACAAGCATATATATGCCTGTTAAGCTAAACTATCCTATCCTGTTTGAAACTCTAGAAAACTTAATACAACAAACCGATTCGAAACCGCATATAGTAGTTGGTGACATGAATATTGACGTTGGTATCGAAAATTCCCTCTCTCGGAAGTATTCTCACTTACTAAAATCCTACAACTATAGAATAACTAACTCAAATATCACACGTCCTCAAAATGAAACTACGATAGATCATGTTATTTATAATCAAGAAAATGTGTTAATCTTTACTATTGAAAATCAAATTAGTGATCATAATAGTATTGTAGCTTTCTTTGATTTTAATATGGTTAAAAAAGAAAACACGTATTCAATAAAAACAATTATCGACTATGAAAAGGTAAATGCTGAACTATTGAACATATTCAGCAGCATGTACTGGACTTGGTTAACAAATGCTACAGACCTGTATAGCTATATCACTTCCATAATAAAAACTACTGTAGAAAAATACTCTACAAATAAGTATACTAAAAAAGTCTTAAAAAGGAAGCATTGTCCATGGATCACATCAAATATTGTTAAAGCTAGTGAACATAAAAAGAAACTACTGATGAAACTAAAAAAAAATCAAAACAATCTAGACCTAAAACAAAAAATAGCATCAATGGATAAGACAATTCTAAATATGAAAAGATCTGCGAAAATGAAGTATTTCGAGAGGCGATTCTTCAAAGTCAGTTCTAGTACCAAGGACACATGGTCTGACTAAACAAAATTCTAGGCCGAAACAAATCTGATGTGGTTTTAAATAGGCTTGCAAATAATCAAAATGGTGTAGCTACTAAATCAAATGAAATAGCAAATATCTTAAACAACTTCTTTCTAAATGTTGGAAATGATCTTGCCTTCAAAATAACCACCTCAATGGGACCAAGCGCAACAAGAAGAAGAACATCAAGAAACTCAATATTCTTATCACTTACAAAACAATTTGTAATATATACCTTGCTTAATAATCTTGACATAAAGAAAAGCACGGGACATGATCAAATATCTGCATTAACCCTAAAAAAATGTTCTGCAGTGTTATGTCATGTATTGGCTTTCTGCGTCAACCTATGTCTCGAAAGTGGTTTATACCCTGAACAGCTAAAAACAGCCAAAGTACTACCGATCCATAAAGGAGGGAGTAAAGAGTTATGTAATAATTGTCGAACAATTTCTATACTTCCCGTCCTGAACAAAATTTTTGAAAAGATAATTTACTCACAACTCTTTACCTTTCTTAAGAAACACAATTTCTTATCTGCTTGTCAGTATGGTTTTCGCTGTGGCCCTAATACTACTGTCACCGAATTTTTAGATTTCATTTACAGGAAACTTGATAATCAATCTAGTAATATTGTTTCGGGCCTCTTTCTGGATCTATCTAAGGCTTTTGACAGTGTAAATCATTCAATTCTACTAAACAAACTTGATAAGGCTGGTATAAGAGGAGTAGCCTTAAAACTTCTTGCTAATTATCTTTATGGTAGAAATCAATATGTCTATGTTAATAAAACCCAAAGCATGTTGGAGGATATTAGTATTGGGGTTCCGCAGGGTAGCGTTTTAGGCCCCTTGCTTTTTTTGGTCTATATAAATGACATCGATGAGCTTGATCTCGCAGGGAAGCTATTCTTATATGCTGATGATAGTATCTTTTATAATTCTGCCGATTCCCAACTTAACGCAATTAACATGAACCATGATCTGGAAAAATTACATAATTATTTTTCATGTAACAAACTAACTCTAAATGCAACTAAGACAAAATATATACATTTTTATTCACCTCAAAAAATTGTCAATGATAATATACCTATAGTAATACAAAACATAGAGATAGAAAGGACTTATAATATAAAATATCTAGGAGTTTTTCTTGACGCTAACTTGAGTTGGCGTAATCATGTCGACAATGTATGCTCCAAAATTTCATCGGCTATCGGAATTCTTTTCCGAACGCGAACTTTTTTGCCAATTAATGTTCGATTATCAATTTATTATAGCTTGATTCATAGTCATATGACTTATTTAATTTCTGCTTGGGGATCAACCTATGACTCCATTCTAAAACCGATTCAAGTTTTGCAAAACCGCGCATTGAAACTGGTCTTTAATCTTCCAATGAGATATGCCACAGAATCTTTATTTTTAGACATAGTTAAACATGTGTTACCAGTAAAAGGAATTTATCAACTCTCGATCACTTGTTATGTACATCAAGTAATCACAAACCAGATACATCATACTCTTGACTTTAATTACCCATCTCATCACCATGTTTTGAGGGGTAGAAGAAATCTAAGTACACAAGTGTTGAATACTGAATTAGGAAAACGAAAAATTACCTATATTGGTCCTATTATATATAATTCAATTGAAAGATCGATAAAAAATATACAGTCTATGAATTCTTTCAAACAAAATAATATAAAAAGATCATTTTTACAGACAAACAAATTGAAATCCTTTGTTTTTTAAGTTAATTGTTATATTTTCCTTTTTAAACATCTAGAAATTTCTTTTTTTTCTGCTCTTGCTTTTAATTCTTTTAATTCATCTAGCTATTTTTTTTATTTTATTTTTATTTTATATTTTAAGTTTTCGTTTCCTCCATATTTTGTTTTTATTTTGTTTTATTTTGTTTTATTTTATTTTATTATTTGTTAGAATTATTTGTTAAAATTTTATTTTATTATTTGTTAAAATTTTCTTATAATCCTACTTATTTTAATTACTACTTCTCAGGTTTTTAGGTTAGTATAGGTTAGTTTAGTCTAGTTCCTTCAAGGACTTTAGTCACTGGAACAGACAATAATTAAATTACATACATATAAGTGCATTTTAACATATTATTGTAATAAGATATTTGATGTAATTTAATTGGTTAGTTATAATAAATAAATAAATAAATAAAAAATAAATAAATCATACGAAATAATTATTTAAACCCTTTTCAACAAACTTATTTCTATGACTTTATAACTAGCCTATAGTATTTTGAAATCTCCTATATAGCTTATGGCTCATCAAACTTTTTTTTGTATATGAAAGTAATATCAAATCAACAGATCAACATTTAAAAACAAATAAGAGAAAAAAAATTATTGTTTATTTCAAATTTTAAGATTTAAATCCTAAAAAACAAATTCAGTTTAAAATTTTCTGATGTTAAAGTCATATTACTTCGTCAAAACTGTATAATCTTTTTAAAAATATATAAAAAAAAAATAATATTTTCTTAAATATTTTTTTCCGTCGACAGTAAAACCAAAAATATAAAAAATAAAAACAAAAAAATTATCATCCTTACAGATGACTTCCTATTTATGATTTTCTACTAACATACATGACTTTATTACAACTCATATTATATTATTTGCTTGTTTCCATGTTAAATTCATTTCAAACTTTCTATTTTCTTTTCATTTTTAAGAATTTTATCGTTTGTAAAAAATTTTGCAAAAAAAAACAAAACAAATATGAAAAAATAAAAAAAATAAGAGAACAAACTTTTATCTTCATGTAACCGCGAGAGCAGAACTCCTTACTATATAGGTATAGTATTATGTGAAGCATTGTGTCTGTAAGTTTTCATTTTTTCTTTTCTTAATCTTATTTTAGTTTGAATCAAGTCTGGATTGTAAATTTTATATGAGTTTAAAAAAATTATTTGTTGGTATTTCTATACATTTTTTCTGGGTAAAGAAGTGAAGTGTTCTAAGAGAAATTCACTTTTCACTAGACCTGTTTTTAAATTGCATAAGATGAATAAAAACTGAAAAATAAATGGAAATAATGGAAAATAAAAAGTCCTGCGTTCGTTGACAACTAACACCATAAAGAAAATATCTTCTTTCTTCTTGTTTTAGAATTTTAGAAGAAGAATGACTTGAATGAAACGAAGTAGAAGTTGCAAAACTAATAATTTCAACTTAACTGATAATTTAACAAAATACTTTAAGTATTTACATATCTATATATACATATATACATTAATACATAAACATATAAAACTTGACATCCGTTGACAAAATGAAATCATGAAACTGTTAGGAAATATGATAGAAAATAGCAAAAAAAAAAATAAAGTAACAATTTTGAGAGCTATTTCCATAGAAAATATTTTTAAGAATATTCCGAAATTTTCATTGATTTTTGTGTAGTACCTAAAATATTTGATTCATATCGTTCTATTTTCAAGTTTTTTATTTATTTATTTTTTTTTTTTCTAATTTGAATTTTTTTAAAAAACAATTTTTATTTTTAAATTTATAGACAAGAGTTTTTAGGAATAGCCAGCCACTGTTCAAAAAATGATAGGGTAGATTATTTTAAATACACAATTTTAAACGGAAAATTGTAAATCTAATAAGTTAAAGCGGATTCTATTAATAATAAATTTCAATTAAGTAATTTATAGAGTTTTATTATGAATGCATAAGACCCAGGAAGTGAGGTGTTACCTCAATTTTTAAATTATATATAGCAATTAAAAATTTTGCTTTAAGCTGACTTAATATTGGAAGGTTTTTGTTAGGGGGTTTTAATTATTTTTTAATTCATACATATTGTAATTCTCGAGAACTAGGCTAAAATGGTTCGAGAATATTTATTTATTTTTTTTATTTGAGGCCAAAATAATGGGATAAGCACCCTAACTGTCTTCGTACCATTGAAGCCTTTTAAAGATATAAAAACAAGCATGGAGATAGTAAGAAAATAAACAAAATTTAAGGAGAATATTTAGGTAGGATACATAGAATTTATAGACGATTTAAAAGATATTATTCATCTCCTTCTTGAACACTTCTAAGTTATATATATATATATATATATTTTTAATAGGGAGTTCTATGTAAGCACCAGAATACCTCTTAAGATCTTTTGTACTTCCCCGTTTATGTTAGACAATTCTCTTATTTTAGTCTATGTCCATGATGACCCCTATATGCTTATGGGAGCACATAAAATGGTAGGGTACTCCATAGTTTAGAGATTCGGTTGATGAAAGAATTTTTATATTTCACTGTTCTGGTTCAAAGAGGCTCTACTACAAATTTGAGAGAAAAGGCTGCCTTGCAAATATTACTACACTGGAATGGTTGTATTTTGAGCATAATAATTTTTATTTCATCAGAGCAATCAGAGCAACAGGGTAGCTGGTCCTACATTACAGCGAGGACTTAATGATGTTAGGTGTTGTGTAACATCTTCATCATTTATAGCTTTGTTGGTTTGCTTTTGTACCGCACCAAATATGCGAGTTATATTCAAGTCAAGACCGATTGTATGCCTTGTATGTTAATAAGAGCTTGGAAGATTTAAAGTATTTCCTACTTCTGCTTAAGAATCCTAAGCATTTCGCAGCATCCTTCGCGAAAAAGAAAATGTTATGTATGATTTGGTAACCTAACGGGAATTTTTAAAATTTCATAAGTTCACTCCTGTACTTTAGATAATGTTCCAATTTATTTTGTAGGAATCTACTATGACTCTCTATGTGGTCTAATGTTCTCATAACGATGTAAAATAAACGTTTGCTGTCACTCTCATTTGAAATAAACTACAATTAACTACATATTTTTGTTTAATTGAATTTATTATTATACTGTAGTTAGATTGATGACGGAATTGTTTATTAGTAAAGGATTGTTTTTGAAATTAATTAGAATTATGTGACTATATACGAAACCTAAAGCAACCATTTATAATATATTTATTGGATATATTTGAAAATGTAATATACTTAACCTTTCAAAACTTGAACGATAGAATTCGGTTGAAGTTGTAGAATATTTACATTTCATAGATTGAATTTCAATTATAAGATCTAAAAAAAATATATATATAACAAAAAACATTATGTTGAAATTTAAGAAAAGTAAAAACTTTCAGTTTGTTCCATATCAACTTTTTTGAATCGATTTGTTTGCTTTGTATGACTTGGAACAAAAAATTTTGTTTATGGCACAAACTAGCAACAACTAAAATAAGTGACTGTTTGCAACATCTTCCAAATTTGTGCAAATTTTCACATCTTTTTACAATTGAACAAAAGCATAAAATATCGTTATAACTTAATCCAGTTTGGTAAATAAAATAAAATAAAACGAAAATTACATTCTAAAATATATTTTATTTGGGTAAAATAACAAATTTTTTATAAACAAAATTACAGCTTTCATAGCCTTTAAATTTCAATACACATTTTTAATATCTTCAATCTTTTCTTTTTTTAGAGATCGTTCTTGTAAAGTAGATAATTTTGCGAAATATAGTTTTGGGAGTTGTTAATACTTTTTTTGAAGATTTTAAATTTAATGAAATAGTTTTAAATTCAGTCTCACGAAATAATGTTTTGTATTTTATTGTAAAAAACCCTGCAAGGTGTAGGTAGATACTCCATATGAAATAGATTTTATTTTTAAAAAAATCAAACTTGAGCGTAATTCAATTTTTTTGCAGGTACAGTATAAATTTTGCAATCAGTTTTTGTCATTTGCAGAATTCTAAGTTGTATATTATTATAGTATTAAATGTTGCAAGATTTAAAGTGTATTGCAGAATGAACACAATCAATCTCTTGATTGCTAGAGTGCTCCGGCTCAGGAAACTTTTGAGTTATTGAATCTAACAATATGTTATTTGAATAATAAAAAGTTGAGGCATTTTCTTTCGGTAATCCTATAATTCTATAAATCATAAAATAAAATACAATGTTTATTATCTATATTGCTCCTATCAATGGCACATTCAGATTCACAAGTATTTCTTTCACTTCTATGATTATCATAAACTAGCTTTTCTTCTTCTGAAAGTTGTTCATTTGATGTAAATAGGCAGCAAACTGAGAAAAATTTGAAATGTACACAGGTTATATATACTCTGACACATTTCATTATATTAAGTATATACATGGAACAAACCTACACAAAGAAATCGACCTTTTGTTTTGTAACATATATCATAATATCTAATCTGTAAATGGACAATATTCGGAACAATTTACAGAGCCATTTCTTAACCGATTTTCATTATTTTTTTTTAAATGATAGATATTTAACAGAAATCGTATAGCGAAATTATATATTTTTATTTATTTATTTATTTATTTATTCATTTTATACATATACATGAGACGGTAAGTCTCTATAGGAGTATATAAAGTATAATGTGTAGCAAATTCATAATTCTTAAATAAACTTAAATTAAATTAAATTAAATTAAACTTTAACCTAAAGAAATTAACAATAATGAAAATAATTTATAAAGAAAAGAAATTAATAAAAGAAAATTTAAAAAGAAAATTTAAAAAAAAAAGAAAAAGAAAATAAATAAAATAAAAAAAAAAAAAAAAAAAATCTCTCCTCCAAACAAAACTATCTTTCAGACGTATCACACCTAATAAGCATTATTTTACAAAATTTTTATTCTTCTTAATTAATGACTACTCTTTTTCCTTAAAATATACCCAACAAAGCTCAAGGAATTTAGAAATAGAGAACTCACACCTGACTACGTTCGGCAAAGAATTCCACAACCCGACAGTCCTTACAAAAAAGGATAGATGTCTTAATCTACCAGAGTGTCTAGGAATAGTTAAATTGGCACTTCTTAATGATCGTCCAGGGGTTATTTTCTTAAGAAGATATACCGGCGTATTTTTAGATAGGATTTTTTTCATAAAACAGATGTACTTATAATTTAGATAGTTTTCGAAAGTACAGTCAAGCAAAACTTTAGAAACATCATTGATGCTATCGAATCTACGACGGTTAGTTACAAATCGAGTGCAAGCATTGAAAATAACCTTGAGCCTGGAAAACTCGCCCATACTCATCCCAGCATAAACTACTTCACAATAAGTGAAATGTGGAAAGATTAAAGATATAACTAATTTCTTTTTTACCCACTCGTTAATATTGTAATAGAACTTCCAGAGTTTTCGTAACTTACAAAAAACATTTCTAGAAATAAAGTTAATGTGATCATTCCAGGTTAGAGTTTTATTGAATACAACACCCAAGTTTTTAGCTTTACTTACACATTTTACATACATAAATTAACATAACCTGGGATTTTGACGGATTTAATCGAAGACCATTGTTTAGAGACCAGAAAGCAACAGCATCAAGATCATCATTCAATTTAGCAATAGAGCGGTCAATATCAGCTATAGGACCACTGATGTAGAGATGAGCATCGTCTGCATACAACCGGCAATGAGATTCAGACAAACAACGGGGTAAGTCATTAATAAATAGACTAAAGAGTAAGGGACCCAATATGGATCCTTGGGGTACCCCACATTCAACAGGTAAATTATTAGACTTAATATCATTTAGAAACACAAATTGACTTCTATTATCTAAGTAACTTTGAATGAGAGTAGTAGCAGAAGATTCAAAATTAAAAGCTGCGCTAAGTTTTAAACATAATAAGTTATGATTAACACAATCAAAAGCTTTAGTGAAATCAAGAAGAAGCAATAATACAGCATGTTTCTTATCGATTTCACAGTAAATGTTATCTGTTAATTCTAGGAGTGCTGAGGTAGTGCTGTGCTGCTTTCTGAAACCTGATTGGAATTCGTATAAGAGATTGTTATCACTTAATATATTTTCAATTTAAAATTTTACTCATATAAAAGTATACACACACATCTTCACAAATGCAAAACAAAAGTAAATCCATGAAGTTTTTACATTTTCCTGATACAAATAAAAAATTTTCCTGAAACAATTAAATATGTCAATAATTGTTGCCCAAGAACAAAACGGTAAAAAAGAAACAGAATAATGATTATTTCAATAACACTGTTTCAGAAAAATAAATACTGATCCGTAAATAATGGTTGCTCGCTTTCGTTAACAGTTGATTATTTTTTACAGAAATATACTATATTTACTAACTATGTATGTATATACATATGTTCTATTAATTATATGGTAATCAGCCATGTTCTGCAATTCACTCGGAATGGATTCGGAATGAAATTTCATATTAATTCTGTATTTCATGTGATTTCATCAAATTTCATATGTGAATTGTCGAAACATCTGATATTATAATTAAGGCGAAATAAAAAAAATAGTAGTAGCCTAAATTTTGAGAATAAGTAGCTCAAAGTAGTCTTTATATTAAAAAAAAATTGAAAATATATAAGAGTAAGCTAATTTTGTTAATAACAATTTCATTTCATTTTGATAAAAAATAAATTAAAAATTAGAAATCCTTAAAATTCATATAAAAAATTCATGTGTCAAAATATAATTAAAAAGAGAATATAGCTAAGCTTGCATGGAAATTCTTGTATATTATTATCGCTAAATTCTATAATTAAATTTATTAAATCATCTGTATCAACAGCATCGGTTTCTTCATATATTTTTTTCTTCATTGTTTTCGAATTGCACATCTTAATATTTTTTGTCAGGGTGAAAAATTATTACATCAAATATTTTGTTTTGTTGTTGTATTTATTCTAATTCTTACGAAAGCATTTGAAGTTGATTGAGAAAATACATTAAGTTTAGCTAGTTACAAAGGCTTAATCGCAATTAATAGCTGTACATTTCTGATAAATTCTAAAAAAAAATGTTTAGTTTTAAATATTGTTCTGAACAAATGGCAACCCAGGTTATATTTGATCTGTAAATAGAAAAAATTATGGTACAAATATTTGAACCATTTCACAATCGATTTTCATTACTATTAAATGTTATAAAATTAAAAAAGGAGACGTAGCGAATTCAAATATTTAAACTTTATTAATTTTGAATTAGAAATTTAAATTTAAAATTTCAACTCATTTATACCTACAAGAATACCTACACTTTAACATAAAAAAATTTTAATTTATCAAATCTCTGAGCGCACCCATGTACAGAGTTTCTGTTTTTTTTTTGCCAGAATTAAGTTTAAATTTGTTTTTTTTTTTTTAAATATTATAATATAACAATTAATATGGTTGTTGTCTAAGATAAATCAATAAAAAAAATTATATTACGATCAAGAATAAATTGAAATTATTAATGAAATTATAATATTATTAATTCATCATAATGAAATTGGGTACAACTTTTTATCAAACTTGCTCGAATTTCGAGGAGTGGACGAATACTAGTTGTATTTTAATTAATGTTTTTTTTTATTTTGTCTCTTTTCATTATTAGTACGTATGTAGTATAATTAATTAGTTACGAAGTATATAAAAAATTAAATAATTAAATTTTTATATTTTACATCACATATTTTAAGTTTAAACACTCCACTTTCATATAATTTGTGCAGTAATATCCAGTAATACAAATTCTTAACTCAAAATGTCAAATTTCTGTGTTGAATGTTTTAGCCAACTAAAATTAATGAAAACTTGACGAAACTCTGTGATATTGTTATTATAGGTGTGCGATACAATTTATATGTAACCCTACATTTCCTTAAGCTAACTTGAACCCTTTCCCGTTGTCTTAAACGAATAATATTTTAAAGTCAGAATAATGTTTGGCTAGATAAGCCAAAAATCAAGTTGGGTTCTTCTAATCATTGTATGTTATACGTAGGATTAACGTAGGTTATGCAAGTTTAACATAGGATATATGTAGGATTTACGAACAGTCGTATAAATAGGTCAACCGACAGATATGGGTGCATAATTTTAAAACAAAAAGTTTAAACAAATAAAGATATTATTTTGGTTTAGTATATTTTTTAGAGTTTGTTAATGATAAAAATAAATACATTGAAACAAACTTATGAATGTGCCTAAACATTATAAGTTGAATACATAATGAAAAATTAATTTATTTATTACTTTTAAATATTAAACATTATGTTCCCGAAATAGAATAAAAACAATTAAAAATAAATAAGAAATTCAATTATATGATTAAAATATTTTATACTCTGTAAAACATAAACGATTAATGCATAAAGTTTTTGTGCAAGTGATGCTCAACGATGACTTGTACGTCGTCCTTTATGACAAATAATACAGTTGTTTCATTTTAGGATTTTTTTTCTTTTAAGAATTTCTTGCTCCTTGAAAATATTTACAAAATATAGATCATTGATAGCGTTGTGTTGAGATAATTCATCTAATGATACAAAGTATAAATTCCAAACGTTTACAGCTGCCAGAACAATTAGTTGCATGAATCTGTACTTATTAATATTTTGATCAATTCTATTACCACTCATATTAACGCTTAAATTTGCAAAATTCTCTATTCTCTATGCGTTTCTCTATTCCAACTTTTTTCTGAATATAGATATAGGATTTATTAAGTCAAAATTAGTTAGCATCGCAGAAACACTAGTATTCACACATTTAACAAATTGTTTACCACGTATGGATCCCAAATATCATAACCATTACACGCTGGGTGGCGCAGTAATTAAAGCGCCTGCCTTTAACTGAAAATTCCCTGGTTCGATTCCGGATGAAGTAAAAAAAAAAATGCTTTATTGGTTTTTCGACCTGGTCTATTACTCTTTGGCATTGGGATATAATAAATGACAAAAAATATAATTGAAAGTATAATCTGGTAATAAATTAAATAAAATGAAACTGTTCTATTTTAAGTAGGCTTATTTCCTGACAATAGCTGTAGTTTTCCACATTTAATGAGTTGATAAACCAGTAATTTGTTCGAAATATTGTAGATATTATAGTATAAAATTCTAGTATCGTACTTAATTAAGTTACTGTCAAGAGTGTAAAACCTTGAGTTAATAACAAAAACGAATTATCATTAGTATCATCGATTTCATCATTTAGTTTCCAAAATTTTTTGCTTCTATTGCACCTTGCACATCTCTTGACAATTCGTTTGAAGAGATTTGGATAATAAAATTTTTCACAATTCGTCAACTTATCTAATTCTGGTGGTAAAATCTTTACGTTTATGACATTATGATCTTCAAATTTATTTTGAACTCCCAATAAAACTTCAATAGCTACTTGAAAACCCTTGAACTTACTTTTACCATTGCAAATGCTTTTATTAGTATCATAATTTTTTGCTGTAGTAAATATATAGGCCAACCACCGGGAGTGGGTTGAGCTAACTAGTTAAGCCAGATCATTGTCATTGTGGTTAGCTCTTAAGTTCTACCTCCATATTATTAATACATATATAAGATTTGAGTTTGAGTTAAGATAAGATTTGTGATGAAATTTAATTTTCATTAGACCCTTATGACAATAATTATGAATTAGATTAGGAATGCGTATACATATACAGTGACAATAGACTAAGTAGAACATAAATAGATTTAAAAATTTTGGAAATCGAATATAATTTAGAAATCAGATTGAATTTAAAGAAAAGTCTTTTATCTTATTGTGTTGGCAATTATTAGCAAAGCAAATAAATAAATATTTAATTTCATAATACCTACTGAGTATTAATCTTTTATTTTTTACATTCTTAAAATACTACTGAAAATAAACCTAATTTTTTTTTTTTTCGTTAGGATTTCTCTCTGTTGTTTGTAAGGATGCAATAGAATCAAGCAGAAAACCGAAATTTTTTTCATTATAAAAATTCAACAATTTGCAAACCAAATGGAATTTTCTAGAATATTTTCAAGATTTATTACTGAATTTTTTCAAATTTTTTCTTCCCATTGTTTTTTTTTTATTTTCTTTACTTTCTATAGTTATTATATATTTCTATATATTTATTTTTAAAAGCATATGAGTTTAATTTTATTTTTTTGGATGCTGCTATAATTCCTATGTATTATTTTGCCAACGAAATGATATAAAATAAGATGATCACTTCAACAATATTTTCTGTAAGTTTTAAAGAGTTAAAAAATATTTTTTCAATTTTTTTTAAATATTGTTATGTTACATTGTAATAATTCTATAAGTAGAATTTAAGTCCGAGTAATAACGTTTTGAAAAATACTGAACTAAAAAAAGGGACATTTTATCTATAGTTTATAAAAATATTATTTTGGTAGACAAGATTGGCTACTAATAAAAAAATTCTAAAATTTTTGGTGGACTAGGTAATATTCCCAGTGTTTAAATTTAGCTTTAAAGATGTGAAAATAATCAGAAATATATTTTTTAAAATCTAGCAGTTAAATTTTACTTAACAAACGTATTTTCATTTTTAATAATTTTTTTTTTTATTATTTACGTAGGTACAGTATTCAACATCTTTTATTTTATTTTATTTCAGTTAGTAAAATTTCTTACAATTTTCTATATATTTTTTGAAATTACGAATAAATTTTTTTTTTTCAAAATTAGTATTATGCATTTTTGTTTGTATTTAATGTTGTTTCAATTTTTTATGAATTTAATAAATTATTAAAAAAATCTCAGGGTCAAGCCTTACTACCAGGAGCTTAAGTTTTGTATACCGATGGCTTAAAATTCAAGGAGAAAACCGGTGCCGGTGCTTTTGAAAAAAAGCTCAAATTTAACACGGCACTTGACTCATACTCTACTTTTTTCCAAGTGAAAGAGGGAACAAAGTTGCCAAGATATACATAAATTGATGTAGTCGACCTGCTTTAAAAGCTATAGGTTCCATAATTTTTAAATTCAAGCTTATCCAGCTATAGATTCAGCTTACAGAAGTTTATTTATTTAATTATTCAGGTTGCAGACGTTTAATAAAGCCAACGGAAGGAAACATAGTTACTTTTATGTGGACTCCCGGACAGGAAGGCATACAAGGGAATGAAGAAGTAAATGTCCTTGCAAAAAAAGATGCGAAGATTGAATTACAAAAAATTGTTTCCAAGTGGGACACTACATAAAACTCAAAATATATGGGATAGTTTCCAAAGACTTAAGCAGTGTAAAGCAATATCTAAGCTATATCTAAGTATCTAACGACTGAATCAGGTAATCAGAGAGACTAGATCCAATCTCAGAATTCTGACGTGCGTTGTTACAGGTCGTGGTCCATTTAACAAGCATCTGTTCAAGATTGAACACAGACAGATGCAGATTATGCTTAGAAAAAAGGGAAACCTCCTTTCATATTATATTTGTTTGCAACGCTCTCAAAAGACATAAATATTTCCAGGAATACACATTGCCTGATTCTGAAATTTACCAAAGCAATATCAAGAATTTCAAGACCTACAATTCTAAGATAAACGGGGAAGTACAATAGATCTTAAGATTAATAAAAAAAAACACTCCACCAAGAAAACTAAAAGTCTTCTATGTTTCAATAGGAACATCAATGCGAACATCAATGCGGATGATACGCAGGGATAATAATAGTTAACTGATGCCTACTAAAGAAGAATTTTTATAATATGAGCCTAACTGAAATCAACTTATTCAGAATATGTGGTAATTGAGGGAGAAATTATTGAACATCTGCTCAGTGAATGCGAAAGATTCAGTCTTAGCAGACTCCGCCACCTGACAAGAGCACTCCAGAACAAAGGGAGCTATCCGGCGTTCCATTGTAGAATATCCTGAGTATGATCATAAAATCAGGTATCAGATACCAAGAACTCAGATTATTAATAGCAGTCAATAATCACATTGGAGCCGCGCTTATATAGGAGCCAGATCCCTCTCAAAATTGCCTAATGTAATCTAATTCTAAACTTTTTAACAAATTTTATGAAATTGACTAGGCTATATCTACTTATCATGTCTTATCAATGGACACACCATGATTGGCATATTAAAATCTCCGGATGTTACTGTTAGTTAAGATTGTGATTCTCTCTGAAATTGTAGGATCTTTATAATATATAATTAGTTTTTTTTATTTATATTAGGCCAAAATAATAGAATAGATGAGTTAATACAAACGGATAGCTTAAAATATATTAATTTACCATTCTCTTAAAAACTTCTAAGTTACATAAAACAGAGTGGCTGCTCCTATATTATGTCAATGACTTAATGATGTTGGGTGTTGTGTGACATCTCCTATATCATTGATAATTTTGACGGCTTGCTTTTGTATCTTATCTAGGTACTGTAGCTTATGGAGCTAGGTGAACCTCCCCAAATAGCTTGCTTTTTATTTCCATTCCAAGAATTTTTTCAAAGTTTTCCATATTTACATTTCCGAATATAATATTTGGTATTGATGGGTTTTGCTTTGTTGAAATGAGGAAACTCTGGGTTTTTGATGCATTAAATTTTATTCTATTTACACTTCCCCAGTCATGTATTTTTTGAAGGTCGCTGTTTAGAGAACAAAAAATTATATTTTGTTCTCTGTGAACTGAAGTCTGGGTAACTTCAAAAGTTTTTCCAAAGAATCAAAAGGAATCAAGAGTACTACCATCAGCAAAGCTGTGAATCTGGTTTGATGTTGTGGATGGGAGATAATTTATAAATGTAATAAATAATGTTGGAGAAAGAACTGAGCCTTGAGGGGCTCCAGCTTTTATAGTTTTAAAGTTTTTCAGATATAAGACCATCCAATACAACTTGTTTTGAACGGTTTGAAAGAAAATTTACATAAACAATCCACGTATTGAATATGTTTCCCAGTCTAATTGCTTCTAGTTTTTTCAGTAATGCAACATGCCAGAAACGATCAAAAGCGTTGGATATATCTAATATTATAGTTTTAGCTTTACCGTATTTTTCTATGCATCCATTGCGATATTTCCGTCAAAAAGGTCAAAAGGTCACCTGTTGATATTTTCGAAATAAAGCCATATTGGCAGTCATTTATAAGACTGTTAATATGGCTTTATTTCGTAAGCTCTCTACATATTTTTTGAGTTGAAAGTTAATGATTGTTGCCATTAGTTTTTATAATACTGAACTATAATAATTATAGACCTTTGAAGGAACTCCTGTTACATATTATTCAAACCCCATAAGATTTTGTTACACGTGGAAGTATTTTAAAATATAATGCGTATTTCATAGATGGAAAAAAGGCAATTTAAATTAACTTTATTTAAATTTTTGTATACATATTTAATATATATAATATAAATATATAATATAAATATATATATATAAATATATTATATTCGTCGGATAAACTGCTAACCTATGACATAATAGTAACTTTTGTGTGTCCTAAGAAATTATTTTGTTTCAAATTATTGTGATAGAAAAGCGAATCAATTTTAGAAGTTTTTTAGAGAGATAATTTTTGTAGTAGTAAACAGAATTTTTAAATATTAGGTTTTGTCTCAAAACATTTTTTTTTTTTGTTTCACATCTCAGATAATATTAAATCTTCTTTCATTAATATAATATAAGTTTAATAGCTTTCATATACGAGTTTTGAATGAGTATTTTTTTTTTATATATTTTTTGATCCTTATATCACCCCTATCTTAATATTAGTTTTCTTCTAACCTCTTAAAATTCCCGACATTTACATTTACATGCTGAAAATATATTATTATTATATAGAAGACAGAATACCTCTATAAAGGTTATTCAAAGGAATAATGTCATTATATGGTCTGGTTCATGACCTATCGATTAATTTTAAAAATAAAAGTAGCAAAAAAAAACAAATATTATTATTCAAGATTCACATACGCAAGGACATTTTCAGCATATATTATAGATACACAGATCCACATATGTATATAAATTGATATAAGTAGGTCTATTCAACCTAACTTGGTAGGTTAACAAAATTTAATCATTCTATATTAATAATGTGTTTCGCTGTCTATATAATAGATATACCATATACGTATAGCTAACTTTGTATAAAACAAAAGTTTAGACTAACTTAAAAGGATATTCTACTCGTATTTAATTTTAATGTAATTTTTGCAGTGATGAGACTACCTACTTAACTATGAAATTAGGGTTATTTGATTTAAGAGTGTGGAATAAATTATTATCATCATATACATACATCTTTTAATCATTAATCAAAATGTCCTTAGATTGTATTTGACTCATTAAAATTGTTGACTTCTCTTTTTTTTTTTCTTTTAATAATATTTTTAAGTTATCCACTTTTATTTAAGGAAAATGTGGTAAAAAATATTGCTACCATAGTCATTTACAGAGTTATATAGTGTGTTTTTTTTTATTGTGATTTAAAATATAAACAGATTTCTTGAATTGAGTGTTAATTGAATAAAAGATGTCTTAAATAAATAGAGTAGGTATACATTGACAAAATTCAATGTGAGAAATTGCAAAAATTAGCAGATAATCATAAAAATACTCATCAACTATACATTTTCATCATCTGTTGTTATTTTTACAGATTAGAGTTAGTCTTAACTTTATTTGCAACTTTGTTACATTCTGCTCTGCTTAGTGTAATTTCGACAGTTGTCCATCTTGATCTTAATTTATCTCTTGCTCTTGTAGGGTACTCCGTTTAATATTATTTGTGGCATTCTTTGATCATTCATCCTCACCACGTGTCGTGTTCATTTTAGTCCTTATGCCTCAATAAATTTTACAATATTTTGTCCTTAAATTGGTGGTTTTCGCTACTCATTTCATCTTGTGTTATAATATTGAGATCGATCATCAATACTTACAGTATTCGCCAAATGTTTTTCTCAGTATTGATTATTTTTCGAATATTTTTAATTTATTTTAATAATATTTAACAATAGCTAATTATCGAACAATTGTCTGAATAAAATGTTTTCGGAGCTGGAGCAATTGACAATGAATTTGTTCACCACAATATTAATTTTGTCTGTTATTGTACTACTTAAGTATATTAGCTGTACTGATGCCAAGGGAGGTTTAGTATAATTTTAAATAGTTTATTTTGCATAACTTGCAGTCTTTTTTTATGCCCAGTTTGACCAGACTCGAGTATCATACAGCTAATATGTACAGCTAATATGGTTTAAAAGTTAATTTGGAGTCCAGGATGATTCCTACATATTTGACAGTAGTGCTCCAGTTTACGGAGTTTAGTTTGTAAGTTGTTGCTGTTAGGTAAGAAGTGAGGCTTAATTTTTCTTGTAAATAAGCAATCGGAGGTTTTTATTTTTATTTTCCAATTATTTTAATATTGGTATAAAGAAGTCGTTTGTCAGATTCAATTGATGATTGTGTTAAAATCTGCATCTGAGGTATACATTATTCTGTGGTCAGCGAACAAACCTATTTCGCCAAGAAACCGGAGTGGGAATATCTGCAATATAAAGGTTGTTTAAATGACAAATGGTATTTGGATGAATAAGTATCTTTGATTTTAGCAACAAATATCTTCAAAGAAACTGTTATTAAGTTTGACCAAGTGGATTGCAAACTGTATTTGATATAATTTATGAATTAGACTATTGTGGCGTACGGAGTCAAAAGCTTTTTCGATATCATAGATTACAAGACCTACAGATTTTTTAATATTAAATTGTGCTTTGATAAAATTACGTAGTCGGACAAGTTGATGAATAGCCGAAGGGTTGTTCCGAAAACCGAATTGTTCATCTGGCAATAGCAGATCGTTTCATAAAAATTCTGCAATCGTGTTTTAATACCTTTCTCAAACTCTATGGAGCTCAAAAGGTTACATAATTGGTCTATAGTTGCTAACCAAGTTTTTTGGTTTGTTCAAGATATTTTGTTGAAGATATCAGATTGAAATTTATAATTTTTGGCCTGTTTTTTGTTTAACAAACCTTAACCTGCATTTTTTTTTTTGAATTATCTTGGTTCTTGTGAAGCTATTGCAAAAAATTCGGTATATCTTTTATGTGACTTTCATGGAGGATTGGTGTTTATAAATATTTATAATCAGAATGGTTTCCTGGTGATATGATCGCTATACGGATGAACTATATCACACCTGTTATTTCAGTATTCGGAATTGTGTCCCCCCACAAATCCCATAGAAATACACAGATTAAATTTACTGTGAAAAACAAAAATTAAAAAAGTTAATGATAATTAAAAAATGTAGTATTTCAAGTCAAACTTTCATTATAAACAATTACATTTTTTTAATTACATATCATTCATTTTCGTTTACATTCATTTTCGTAACATTGTGTGTTGTAGAGACATCTATTCAGCATTTTCCATTACTATTAAAATATTCTACATTACAAATCGAATACAAATTAACTCAAATTATCATTCCCATCGAGGACATCTTTTTCTTTGTTTATTAATAAATTTTATTTTAAGAAAACAATTTGAAATTTCTTCAAAATTGTAGATAAGCATTTTATTTATTTTTTTATTTTATTATTGCAGATATAATTACTTTTGTTTGAATTATATTTATAATATTCAAAGCATAATAAAACAGGAAATGATGAATGTATATACGTATACAAGACTCGAATTATTTATAAAATTTTCTAAAACTTCATTATTGTGTACAATTTACGGTGTTAAGAAAAAGGACATTTTATTTTCCGAAATATTCCCCCACAAATAAGTTTACAAAATTCACCACTAGATGCTGATAATGTATATAAAAATAAAAAGGGGAAGATGAAATTTTAAATAATACGGTATGTCTACGAAATAGGAAAGAAAATGTCCTTGGGGGAAAAATTTAATGTGACGGGTAAAAATATTACGAAATTGGAATAACAAAACTTTCCTAGTTAGAAAAGCTAACACAAGATGTCAATATATGCAAATATAAATTTATTAAAGTCTTAAGGATATCCATGGATATATTAAAAAATTTTATTATTTGAAAATGAAGCGAAAGATATAACCAGATATAACGGTAGATATAAAAAATGTGTATAAAGCTTTGATAGTAATTTCATTTTGAGAGAAATCAGATTTTCTTTTTGAAATATTGTCAAATTTAGATTTTGATGTTCATTTGAAATATTTTTTAAATGAAGGAATTTAATTGTTATTAAAAAATAACATTAAAATTTACATGTATAATGAGTTATAGATAAATGGTCTACAACTCATTATACATGTAAATTTTAATGTTATTAAAGATAAATGGTCTACAACTCATTATACATGTAAATTTTAATGTTATTGGTCTATACTCATTATTTAAGTAAATTTTATGATAAATGGTCTGTAACTCAAAAAAAATATTTTGGCCAGATCAAGGGAAAATTTCAATATTAAATTTTTTCAAATTCAGTATAAGTACATGAGACGATTAGTCTCTTCAATTGTCTGTTTTAGATGTACATAATTTACACAATTTTCTCCAATATTTAAAAAATGCAAATAATAATATTCAAAACTCAGTTTTTAATAT
This sequence comes from Argyra leucocephala, assembly GCA_963942445.1. Taxonomy (NCBI): domain Eukaryota; kingdom Metazoa; phylum Arthropoda; class Insecta; order Diptera; family Dolichopodidae; genus Argyra; species Argyra leucocephala. The sequence goes on along the minus strand of OZ012678.1, from coordinate 64,893,965 downwards.
TCTTCTCAAGAGTATTGTTCCTTTTTGTGTTCAAATAAAACTAAACTTAAATAAATAATTAATATATAATTAAGTAATTTATAAACTTAAATAAATAATTAAAATCTATATTTAAAAAAACAAAAGAAGGTAAAGAATTGAATAACTACGATTTTTTCCTGAAATGCTCCCAAGAAAGCTCAATAGATTTACTGTGAGAAGTTGCAGACCTAATGGCATTCGGCAACGTTTTCCAAAGGAAGGAAGTCTTTACAAAAAAATATAATTGCCTGATTCTACCATTATGACGCAGAATTACTTAGTTCATACTATCTTTAGCCCAGAAAGCAACTGCATCAAGTTCATCATTAATCTTTGCTATATAATTGTGAATATCAGAAGGTAGACCACTAATGTAAAGTTGAGCATCATTCGCATACAATCTACAGATTGATCCTTGTGGTACACCACAAAATAATCTTAGACAATCAGATTAAATATTGTTAACACATATAAATTAAGATCTTTTAGATAAATAATTATGAATTAATTTTATGGCGAAAGAATCAAAGTTGAATGAAAGTATGAGTGTATTACATAGAAGATCATGTTTAACACAATCGAAGGCTTGATGTACTATGTTGCGTTCTGAAACCAGATTGAAATTTAAATAGAACATTCTTTTATTTACTGCCTTAATTCTAATATGCACAATAATTCATTAACCACAGCCTATATTTAAGTTAAACACATATTTAATTATCAACAATATAACTCTATGGGGTTCTGTTTTCGTTAATAGCCTTTCTCATTTAATCATTTATTATATAAAATTTAAAAAATAAAAATGCTGACTATTTATACATAAATTACCGCAATGAAATGATTATAAATCTCTATAAATACTTAATCTACCTTTAAAATCGTTTCAATTCTTGTAACAGAACTGTTAATAATTTTTCTGTTATTTTTAAAATTAAACATGTTTTACTGTTCAAAATAGTGATGAAGTTAAATTAATATTAAATCTCGAATGCTGCACCTGGAATTAAAAATATTTCTACATTTGTGTTATTTTTTTTTACTGTTTTGGAATTCGTATATTTTTCTTTGGTATATAAAAGGAATTTTCGAAAAAACCAAATAAATTTTTTTCATAAGAGACGAAAAAAATAAAAATGAATAGTAAGGATACAATTTACAGGTTTTTAAAATTGAAAATAGTTTCATTGTGTTTTTATATCAGGGTTTATTGTTATCCTTTGATATTTTTTGATATTTTTTTATTTTATATTCACTTTGTTCTTTTTTTTCACTGCGGATAGTAAACTTACCACACATTTTTATAGAAAATTTAATTTATTCAGCTGTGGTTAGAATGGAATTGTAAGTATTAACTAAAAATTATTTTTTTTTAATTGTTTTAAATTAATTTTGTTTTTAGTTTTTGGATGTTTGAACTCTTCAGTTTTAGTTTGATTAGAAAAGAAAAAAAGCATTAGAAAAAAGATAAAATTTACCGTAATTGTTTAAAATCGACATTTAATTTAATTTAATTCAATATTTTATTAACATGGTAGGAATAAATTCTACCACCAAATACTAGGGCCCCGATTCCTTTGGCATTTGAAGAAATACAATAATTTCATTTCTTAACATAATTATTAAACAATGCTATAGAAGCGTAACACTTCATTGCTTCGTTTATAAAACTAAAGAATCCAGTACATTAATCTATTATATTATATATATTTAATTCTATTTACTATCTAGCTAATAATTATACTAAGGAAATACTGCTATTGGTTGGAATTCCTGTGATTTGTGTTGTTTTTTTTTTCCTTGTTATTTTTCATTGGGATACATATATAAATGAACTAGTTAAGAAAACAAGGAGAATAGCTGGGGTATTTTCGAAAATATAGAAAAGGGTACCCAAAACCACCAAAATATAAATTTATTATAGTGTTTTACATAACACTGTTCCTTATGGCATAAGCATATGGGGTAACACAATTGAAAGGAATTTAAACATATTGCAGGCAATACAAAATAAAACTATAAAAACATATTTTGTTTAAATAGTAGAACATCAACTAATCTAATACATAAAATACATAACATATATTATTAAAACTAAAGGACTTTCAGGATATGACACAAATATTACATATACACAATTTAAAATAAAGCACAATAATATAAAATCAAACACACAATTAACATTCAACAATAATGTTCATCAACATAACATCAGAATAGCTAATCAAATGCGTTTTTATGGCATCAGAAATCTAAATGGGCTGAGTCCTGTAATAAACACTAGCATCCGACTATATAACGAGCTACCGGAAAATATAAAAAATTTGTCGTTAAAAAAATTAAAAAAAGAAATTAAAGTAAAAATGCTATAATTAAATTTAAAAATCTCGAATTTGCAAATGACTGTACATATATTATTAAATTTTTTTTTGTTTTTTTATATATAATTCCAAGTCTACGGAATGAACACCCTAACTGTTTTTACACAGAGATCTGGAATACACTAGGATTTTGTATGGTATATTTACTCATTTAAATGTGGAAAACTATATCTTATGTACTGAGTACTTCGTCTTCACAATAGCATAATTACATTTTATTTTTAGTGATAATCAAAACTCTCAACTATTTATCATTTACTTTATCTCAATGATAAAGGGTACTGGACCATGTTGAAAAATCTAGAAAGCATTTTTTGCATTAGTCGGAAATTGACCTTTCGATTGAAAGGCAGGTGTTCTAACTACTGCGCCACCCAGCATGTTTAATTCGTATTCTCTTGTTCTTGCTAAATTACTTAACAAATATTTTTCTTAACAAAATTTCTTTTTTTTTTTTTAGATAAATTTTAAATAAATTGTTCGAGTTATCCACATTGTTATTAAGTTTTAAGCTATTAAAAATATTTTATATTATACTCTATACAAGCTACAAGCTCTTTTGAGATTTGAAAGAAATAAATAAATAAAAAAATTATCAAAATAAAAAATATGGAGTGCAATTTGCATATGTATTGAAGCGTTCCGTCTAGTTTACAGACCTATGATGGAAACTATATCGACCTATCCAAAGTAAAGTATGACAACTCGACTTATCTGCAAATTGAGTTATGGTATACATCTAATTGCCCATATTCCAATCTATAACCTGTCAAAATTTCACAGCGATCGCCCGAAAATTAAGGAAGTTATGCTCATAAACATATTTTAACAAAAACTAAAAAATGAAAAATCTTCCGAGCAAAAGTAATCTTAGTCCAGTTGTATTAATTCTCGTCAAATTAAACATAAAAAACAATCAGACAAGGCGATATGTAATACTTTAAGGTACACTTTTTGTTTTTTAGTATTACATTTCGATTTGTCATACTTTTATTTATAACATATGTTTCAATTCATCTATTATATTTACCGTTTGTATTTTTTTGACTGATTGTGGAGAAATTTTTTTTACGTCAAATTCGGGTTGTCTCTTTATTACATGGATATTTTGGCGCGAATTGCTACTTGTCATAAATAATTCTCATAAGTAAATAAAGCTTTTCCAGATCAATGAGAAAGAAATAAGTCTAAAAAACCGTTAAATTTTGGTTTAGAAATATAAAGGAACAGAAGGAAAAATTAGAGCTGCTCGACTCTTAAAGGATAGCTGTTCTTGCCAATTGAAGTGTTATAAAAAATTTGAATTTGATGAATGTCTTAAGATTTTTGATAGCTTTTGGAAATTAGGTAGTAAGATGCAGTGGCAATTTATTTTAGAGCGTACAAAAACATTTGACAAAAAGACCTGCACACTAAATCCAAAAATAAATAGAAAATTTATAAGAAACTATTTTTAAAAAAAGAGAAATAGTGAAAACATAGAGAAGATTCGGGTTTGCCAGTTAATGTTTATATTTTGAATACTTTGAATACTAATAAGCAGTGGATAACAACAGCTTTCAAGAAACTTGAGAATCATCTTGGAATTTTATTACCTGATTCAAGAGGAAGACAAAAAAGAACTGTAAATGAGGTCAATGAGATTGCACAGCCGTATAATATAAATATAACACACCGTTTTTTGCAAGGCAAGGCCATACATAAAACGAAGCTGATAGTGCTCATGCCAATATAGAAAGAGAAAAAAAGGGAAGCAAATATATGTACCTAGTCAATGGTTTATCTTAATACAATGTTAAAAGAAAAACTGGAAAACCATACATGGTTATAGAAATGGTCCAAGACAAAATTTATAATTTTAAGAATTTAACTCAATAGTTACATTTAGATAAGGACATCAATTCAGAAAAAGTTTTATGGAGCCAAGTAAGCAAATATGATTTAAAAGATAGAATACAACGCTATAAATTTAAACAATAAAAAACGAGCCAAAAAAAGAAAACATTTGTAATGAAAAAATTATATACACCAGTTTTACCAGTTAGTAAAGTTAAATTAGAGGACACACATGATTCAGAAACAGAAAAGGAAAATTAAAATGTGAAAATCAAATTGATCAAACTAAATTTTGTATCAAAGTTAATAATGTGATCTATTGTATGTAACATAAAATTAAAATTAACTACCTACATGTGACCAAAATTAAAATGAAGCATGTGATAAATAAAATCAAAATTAGTATAAAAGTATGCAAGCTTTAAATAAGACTTGAAATAGATATTTTTAGTTTTGTTTTTTCAAGAAATGGATCTCTATTAAATTTAATGTTATTCATTTTTTTTGCTAATATAATAAAATTTATTTTTCTAAAATGTACCGAAATTTTTTTATATTGACTTAAAATTAACACTACAATTTAATACTTTTATATATTATTTTATAGCATTTTGTTGAATTATTAATGTAAAACCAGGTAGCCCGAACTATTATATTAAGAGATGTAATAAAAATTCCGTATAATTATCCATGTAACTTTACTACGTTGAGAGATGTAACATAGTATGGGATTATTTTTCCCAGCAAGATTATGACATCTACGCTTTATCGAACTTTTGTTTTATAATTATTCCACGTTAAAGTATTACATCTCAAGATGTTATTATGTTAATAAAAAAGAAGGGTAAAAATAGAACTAGTACAATTCAAATATCTCGAACTTAACTAATTTTGAACTTAAACCTAGTGCAAAAATTAATAATATACCTTAAAATAATATGCTGACAAAAATTTGGATCATATTACACATCAGTTGATGCTTTTAAAATAGATTTCAAATTTGACAAAATTTGAAATTGCTCCTCCTGTAAAATTGACTTTTCTGAGTTGTCATACTTTACTTTGGATAGGTCGATATAGTATAATAATATTTTTCGCTAAGTAAATTAATTAGTAATAAAATTTGACTCAAAATTTAATTTTAATTTCGTTTGTTTTTTTTGGTTAATTTTATATCAATATTTATCTTTTATTTTAAATCCTTTGAATTAATCCCAAAAAATCCGATTTATATTTATTTTACTTGTTTTTTCTCTATAAAATCATGTTATTTTCATATTCTGTTACACTAAACCGATATACGATTATAATGGAGCAAATGAACTTTTCTTAATTTTAGATTCCACTGTCATTATCGGTTTTTTCATTTCTTACAAGGAAAAATAATAAAAAAAACTTTCACTTTCGTATATGGAAAATTTTGAAATTTTCTATACTTTTACGATTTTTTTTTTTTTTTTAAATAAAAAATAAAACTCAAACTTTCTTCCCTAACATAGGAAACTCTTATATAACTTCTTCATAACTTTTACTGTTAAAAAACAAAAAAAAAAAAAATTAAACTATTTTACATTTTAATTTACAGAAAAGCGTGAAAAGTTTATTTCTCATGATTTTTAAACTTTTTGTTTTCGTTTTTATTAAAGGAAAGAAATTAATTGTCAAACTTCTTTGTTGTAAATGGTAAAACTTCTTAGTCAACCTTGAAAATAATAAAATAATTTTTCAAGTTTATTACGTCGGCAAAAAAACAAAAAAAAAACAATAATAATAATAATTAACCAACATACATATAAAATATCTACTTAATAAACTCGCATCTATAGATATTTTACATCCATTGCATATAGATTTGATGTATATAACAGTATTTATAACGGATATATAAACGATATTATGTTATTAAAAATATTTTTAATTATTTTTTAAGAGTGTCTTTAAAAGACACTCTAAAAAAAGATGATATGTAATAAAATTGGTTGAAGTTATTTTTGTCACCTTTAATAATAACTTGCATATTATAATGTGGAATGTCTGTTACAGTCTTTAAAAAGATAAAAAGTGAGATAATTTCAGATAAACAGTTTAAAAGAAAATTATTGAGAAAATTTGGAAATCGCAATGATATTATCCTCGTAATAGTGTTGTTAATACAAACTTCTATTACCCAAAAGTAATTAGACAAAAATTTTATTAAATTTTCTTGATTTTCTTCCTTTTCATATTAATTTGTTTAACCCAGTTGGAGAATAAAACGGTTATTTTAGAAAATAAACTTATTTCATTTTTCAAGGAATATGTAAAAATTTAAATTATCCAAATTTATTTTTGTTTTTTTTTTGTTTTTGTTTTTAAACTTTCGGAAAACTTATTTTTTTTATATTTCTTTTGTTTTTGTTTTGGATTTGCTGATGAGCTTTATCAATGTCATGAAACATAAAGGTAAATGTTATAAACAATGTAGTTTTAAAATTGTTTGAATAGAAAATTCTAAAAATTGGAATAAATAAAAAAACTAAAACAAAAAAATATTGTTTAAATATTATTAAATTATTTAATAATTTATACAGCTTAAATTTACAAGGTGTGCTGCTGGAATTGATTATCAAAGGATTCTTAGCTATTGTAGATGTGCAAACTAAAGTAATTTGGTTAATCACATTGTTTATGTTGTTAGTCACATAATAATAGTAAAAGTAATGTAATTTGTTAAAAATAATCGATTATATTACTTTTAATTTTACTAGATATGTTTATCACATAGATATTTTGCCTATTTCACCTACTTCTTCAGTGTGCTCAACTTGTACTGGACTGAGGAAATAAAACTTAAACCGTTTTATCATTATATTATTAATATCTATAAATTAAAACAAATAAGGTAACTAGTAATATCTGAACCATTTCACACCTGATTTTTATTATTTTAAATGATAGATAATCAAAAGGAGACGTGGCGAAATGAAATATTTTTTTAAAAGTTTTTTAATTTGCAGTTAGAAATTTAATATTTCACTCTTGTATAATCTTAATATATAAAATCGTTGGTGAACTACTCTAGAACTACTACACCGATTTTCACACCATATTTTTGTTAGATTTGTCTGTAAGCAGATTTCTTAGCTATGTTTCGTTCTAAAACTCGAACTTGTACTCTTCATTCGAACCATACAACTCATAGCATCTATCAGGAATATATCTCAAAAACTAAAGATGTTACGGACTAGAAAATTGATACTTCTGTCCTTCAGGAAAAATAAACAAAAATCATAAACTCTAACTGTTATAAGTTTTATTAAAAAAATCACATTGAAAGAGCTATTCTTTGGCTTTTTTTTTCAAAGCGATTATTTGTAACAATTATTCTTAGTCAAACATTTTTCGCTAATATAAAATAGTTAACTCTCACTTCTCTTATTTTTAATATTTACGAAAAAATTTTCTATTACCAATAAATAGTTACATATCAATTTTCATTTTTACTTTTACTTCGATTAAAAATAATTCTGATGAGCAATTTTTATGTTTTGTCGATTGAAATAAAAATCATTTTGTATTTGTGAAGCTTCTTCAAACCATATATACTTGAAAATTTGCTCGTAAGTATCTATTTTCATACAAATCAAGTCCCAGACCTCTACTCTACTCAACAGAGGTTAGATGGCAACACGAAGTTATTAAAATAAAAGTACTCATTTTTTGAAAACTACATAACCTATTACCATTATAATATATTCATTTTAAAGACTAGTCCCCATTCATTAATTCACCTGTTTCATGTAAATGCATCCATTACTTTAGAAGATATAGCTTTTCAAATTCATCTTTGATGAAAATTCTCCATTGCTTTGATGATTTTTATTTTTCCTTATCAGTTGAAAACACAAACAAGTAATTTTTATTTTAATTGAAAAAAAATAAATATCATTTTCTAATTGTGAAGTTATCTCAAAAGATAGGTACTTAAAAATTTGCATCGAAGTAGCACTAAGTACCTATTTTCACACAATTTTTTTTTTAATATTATTATAATATATCCGTTGTTATTATAATATAACTAATTGTCGTTGAATTAAATTAAATTTTAATTTTGTCGTTGTGGAACATAATTTTTAAAAATTCAACCAAAATGGAACTAAAAAATATTTGGTTGTCGGATTAGAAATCATTAGATGGGGAGTTGTAACTTCAAAAACAAAAATGTATGAAATTTAGAATAAATTTTTGTTACAGTAATTTTTGAATTTATTAGGGAACATTATGTAAATTAATAAAGAAAAAATAGTTCAAAACGTATTTATTTCTTCATTGGTACCCTGTTTACAAAGAAAAAGTAATTTCAGTGTTAAAAATTTCTCCTTCATCAAATGTAGGAGGCTGGGAAACGTAGATTTGTGATAAACGAATAAATAAAGTTGTGTAATCACTGTAAAATATGCATTGCAGTCATCTTGGAGACTCTTGCAGTCAGTGTTGTGCGACATAAATTACATTATGTAGATTACGTTATTTTCACACGTCGACAATACTCTGTAGACACCATTATGTCTGCTTCATTGCGTAGACAATAATTATAATTAAATAAATATACTGATTTTTTTTTCAAAAAAAAAGCAAAATTATATTATTTTATCTATGTATTTGTTTTAAAATTTGTAACATAAATTCAATCCGAGTCATCCAGATCCTATGTTTTTTGAAGCACTCTAACTATTATTATCATTTTAGTATTAAATCTATTCACATATTGGTACAAAAAACTTTATATTTTCTTTATATGTTCTATGAATTTATCATCAAATTTTCTTATGTATTGATTCAACTATTCTAGAATCACATGGTTTAAGCCAAATTCCACCTTAATTAACAAAAAAATTTTCCAAATCAACTTACTTAAATTCTTCTAAATTAGATGTTGATCTGTTAATTTTTTATTTAAAACGTGCTTTTGACAATTACTATGCCACATGAAGTGCTGAGACAGTTTTTCCATCTGTTTATGCTATTTCCGAATACATAGGTTATAGAATATAGATCATTTATAATATCAACAGCCTCCATAACAATTTCAGAAAATTTCTCAGCTGTTTCAAAATCTCTAGTAAAGTCCTAAGCATATGAAAAAGCTAGTTCTCCGGTAGCATTATGCACCATTGAACCAATCTTTTTAGCATTGATGGAACAATTTTTCCACCCATCAATTAATAAAATTGATTCTAAACTTATAATAGCCTTAGCTGATGTAATACATTTTTTATAAACTTAATCAAGACAGGCTGTTTGTGTCTTGAAATGAACCGAATCTACTGAAAAATTATCGTTTATATCATGATTGACATGGTTTTATTTTGCACAGCATAGCTTACATTGCCTACAGTAAATTGCTTGGTTACACGTAGACTTTAGTGTAGTCAAAGTGTAGATAATTAAACATTACACATGAAGGAACAACACTATAGATTATAGAGACTAGAGAGAGAAAAGTATAGATTTTAAAATAAATTCTTATAGACCAATTGAAGTGACACCATAGATTGTTCAGTTTAACTTAGGTAACAAAATAATTTTAAATTTCTATATACGAAAATTTTTTAAACAAAGCTTCTAAAATGACAACATCAACAACTCTAAAAGTTCTTTTACATAAATTTGTTATTTGCAAAAATTGGCTTCAGTTAGTTTGTATTTACGTACTTATTTATTGTAATTTGAGTTTCTCATACTTATCCGTTAAATAGAAATTTAGTGTCTTTAAGTTAAAGAAAATAGACAATTGTATATATTTTTTTTTGTTTTTCATACCTCATCTCCTCTTATTTTATTGTTTTTTGATTCAATTTTGTTATTTTAAATAGTAATTGTTTGTTTTTTGATTCAATTTAACATAATATTTATTGGAGTTTAACTCTTAAACTATTTTGTTAAGCTTATTTACTTACAGTAACACAGCTTTTCTTATAATGTTTAATTTTTTTTTTTTGTTATATTGTATTCTTTTATTTTATTTTTTTTGCTTGCCTATTTTTATTGTTTTTTTTATTATTGTATTTTTTTAGCAATAAAATTACATTTATTTCCGTTTTACAATTATTTTGTTTTTTTTTTTTTACTGTTAGATTATTACTTTTCAAACAATTACACCGGCAAACACAATGATCATAGTGTACCATAGAAAATAACCCTTCCGATTTTAAGAATTTCTTAAAATACATTTTTTTTATTCTACTTTGAAATTATATCGACTACAGCCGCCTTCAGAATCCTTTTATCCTTTTGTTACTGTTATTTAAAAAAAAAAAACAAAAATCTATGCTATTTTATAAGAACGGAATTTGCGAAAACTAAAATGAAAGGAATATTGTTTTTTTTTTCTGCTCACATTTCTTTTATTTTTTAAATATAAATTACTTTAAAGAAAATCCCTAGACTGAATCGAATCTTAAATGCATTTCCTTTATGATGATCAAAAGTAGTTTTTATTACATTCATCATACAGGAAGAAACTTGAATGAATTAAAAGAAAGAAAAAAAAACACAAGAAAAATCAAAATAAAAAATAAGAGACAAAACAGTCAAAAAAGAATTTCGCTCAATCCTTTCAATCAGGGTAATTTAGAAAGTTTGGAGTGAGTGAGGAGATGAATTGTTCACAAGAGACTAATAAAATTATCGAAGTGGAAATTCAATAATATCATTTTCTAATAGGTCATCCATGAGTAAAATGAGTTTTTCGATTACATTTTTTGTTAATGTTCTTTTTGTTTTGACGTGGGATGGGGTTTATATTTTTTTGTATTCTCGTTTTTAATTGGTTTAATGTTTTTTTATATGCATATCCATATCAACTTCCTAATAGTTATTTGCTTTAATTATTCAAATTATGTTTAAAATATTTGATTTCAAGCACGGTTTAATCATTTAAATAAATTTTATCACAAAATTATATTTTAACTTATCTAAACCAACTCTCTTTCATAAAAGAAATAATAGAAAATATCATAGACAATAAAAACATAATAGATCGCGCGATAATTGGGTTTGTTCACATTAAATTGCAATTGCAGTTAACAAAATCTGTTGTAAAAGCCAGGTTTCAGCTTTTAGATTATATTATCAATTGCAATTGCATCTTCATATGTGTACGTAAATTTTATTATTCCAATTTGTTCATCGGTTCATGGGTTTAAGCTCTGTGCGCTTAGACGTCAAAAACAAAATAAATATATGTAAAGAAATATGTACAAAAATATAAAATATTTTCTATTTTAACAATTTAAAACATTTATTTATAACACTTTTCACTGTTTTATTTAATCCTACGTTGCTGCGGTTATTTGAAATCATTTACATACCTTCCGATTAAATAATTTTACATTATAAATTTAATAAAGACAAAATGATTTTTTTTATTTTGTTTTTGCTTGGCTCAGCCCAGTTGTTTTGGGCCAGCCGATTTGATATTTTTATTAAATTTGAATAATTTCGTGTGTAACATAATACAATTTTCTGACATGTTAAAATATTTTATGTTTTAAGTAATTGGATGGGATCAGCTACAATTTGTGTGGCAGTTAAATTCTAGTTGAAAATCTTGCAACAATTTCGTAGTCTAAGCGTAGTAGGCAGAGCGAGAGTATTATATGATAATGATTATGATCAAATTGAAATACATGCTTTTAAGATTTCGGGTTCATTCTTCTAACACAGAAAAAAATTTTGATTTTGCATGATTTGCATGCAAGTGTTGTGACAAAATAACTCATAACTTCTGAAGCAATGATCCTCGTATAGCCTTTCGAGGATTTCTTTTAAGCAAATTAAATTTTCTTTAATTATGTGAAAAAAAAGATTATTTTAGGACTTTCACTTTTAAATTATAAATTTAAAAAGAAATAAAAAATAGCAGTGGAAAATTTTTTTTTTTAATTTGATGAATTTGTTTGCTTGCTTTCCGCTGTTCTGCTGTTAGTTACGTTGTTCAATGAACAAACGACACCATTTCAAACTATATATATTCGAATTAAGAATATCTTCTCATTACAAAATATCACTACGAAACGTTGATGAATTTTAAGCTTCTTCAGAGAAGTCCTCCAAACGTATTTTCTTCAAATCTTCTCCGTCCGACTTAGCATTATCTTCTTATATATTTTCTAATTCGAGATATCTTAAGTCTCATCGTTGCGCCACATAAAATATTTCATTACGTATTTTCTGTGAAATTGTTGATGTTTCTCTGTAGTGACAAAAACATTACTTTAAATTACACTTTGAATAATAATATTTCCCCTTCCTTGAAATCGCATACAGACGAAATACAAATATACAAGCCGATCAAAATTTTCTTGTGGAAGTTAAAAAAAATTATTTCCTTTCCTGTTTCTTTCTTACGTTATTGTAGAAATTTTAATCCAGAAATGCAAACGTTTTTAAAATCACTAAAATACCACAAAGCGTCTTACACACTTTTTTACATAAATATTTTTATAGACCTATTTATAACATATCATATAGAACACCACAGCTGTCATAATAATTAGTGTTTACCATAAAAAAAAAACAAAAATAAAAACAAAAACAAAACGTAAAAAGAAAGCATAAATAAATTTTAAGCTTATGAGTCCTTTTCTTCTTTTCTTATTAAGTAATTGCTTATCATTTTGCATAAAATTTCGCTGTTTAGACGGCTTTCACGTCCTTGCTGTATTTAACGGTTGTACATTTCAGGTTCTCTCTTGGTAATCCAACATTCTAATACAGCTTTCGCGTTTCTTTCTAATTTTTATGAATTGTAGAAAATTCTTGTGTGGGCAATCACCATAAAAATTTACGCTGAAATGACGAAATTTAACTTAATTTCTTATCTAAATGTAATCTTAAACCTAATTTTGTTTCTTAATTTTAAATAAAATATTCAAAACTCGATATGGTTTATCTTTCTAATTTAATTGGAAACATGTGGGTGAGGGATTTTGGCTTACAGTAGGTATGTATTCTATCCATAGTACAAAGTCCTTCTTTCAGTGAATGGAGCTTTTGCAAACTCTTTAGTTATTGCTAAATTTTGCTCATGGCTCAATATTACATTTTAACTAACTCGACTTTAATAATTCATTTTGCTTCACTACATTATATTTTTCACAAACCTGGCTTCCATTATAACGGCTCGAATGTTGATTTAATTTTCCACTTTCTATTATAACAGTCACATTTACAATATTTATGATCGATTCTGTCAGCTCTTTATTGAAAAATACTTCAAGCCAAAAAATTTTACCGTAAGCAAGAAAAAATATTTTCTGTGACTTTCCATGTTTTGCAGTCAAATAAAATAATATAGCTTTTTTAAAGAACAATAAATTATTAAACTATTCAAAGAAATTTACAGTTATCATATTTTAAAGTATAAAATCCTTTTCTGCGAAATTTTTGTTATGCAGGAATATATTAAGCATATTATCAGGAATATATTAAGCATATTAGGCTCATGTGGTTGGGTGAGTATATTTGCATACCTAGCAGAAATTTCAAAAGCTTATTTTTGTAGCATATTTTCTTAAAAGTTTAGCAGCAACTTCTCTGGAGATGAAGATGATTCTATATCAAAGTTTACTTCAAAAATATTTTTTGCTCTCGATTGTATTTCCTCGTCTGATAAAGTTTGAAAAGTGCAAAGGAATCCAAAAGTCTGGCAAATTTTGCGTAAAGACTCAAGACTATAATGTTTCAGCATCAAATTGTGACGTAATATGACGAGTTAATTGAAAGTCAGTTCACATTTTGAAGAGTACGGCAACTTTCAACTTAAGAGTAATCTGTCCCACTCTTCACATTTTGTCTTCATTCTTTCAATAAGATTGTTAATATATTCCATTTCGACGTCAAGTGTTGCATCGCGTGCTTCAATAATTAAATTAGTTTGTTGCAATAACGTTAATATTTCAAGCCTTATTGTTGTCAAAAGAATGCATTCGAATTTATCCAAATTTTGTAAAATTGACTGAAGTTCGGTATGTGCGTGCTCGTGAACTTTTATTATCATTTTTATATCGTTGCATAATCTTCTCTGATATATTTTATAAATCATTGGTTATAATAAATTTGTTTTTGAACTCAAAATAATATTTCAACCGAATTAGGAAATTGAGGCTCTTTCACAACTCGAGGCCTGATCGAAATGGATCTCCTGGCCCATCCTCTGTTATGGCCTGGCTACTAGTATGTGTATTTTCGGAGAACAGGTAATATGGTTCAACTCGTCTTCAATAATAAAATCTGCGGCTACCACAACTTTTAAGTTAACTTACTAATAAACTAACTGACTTAACGCTTATAAAGTAGCAAAACCTTTGCTGAAAAAGTATAACTACATTCTCAGAAAATACAAAAACCTAGGTATTTGGATATAGCAATCAAGATTAATCATCTTCATCATCAATGTTCTGCAACCCCATCCGTGGAGCATACGGCGGAAGTCAAGATTAATAGCATTATATATATTTCTGAACTTATTTTCGAATTTCAAAAATTGCTGGAATCAATTATCGATGATGATTACCCTCAACAAAATATTTTCTTCCCTTACACGAAATTATTATTATCTTGGTGCCATATGGCAGTTAAGAAATCTTCTATATGCCTTCTTTTCTTCATTTTAAATGTCCGGAGTGTAACAAAAATGAAATCAAGTCTGATTGTGGCAAAAATTCTGTGGTCTTGTAATAGAATAGACTAATTTGAATACATTTTGATTTAAAAAAGTGTTCTGATGTTATGTTTTTTGTTTTCTTTTTTTTTGGTTTGTTGTATTAAGGATACAAAGTGTCTGTCCATCTTTTTTTTACATTTACATAGAATATTGTTCCTTATTTTTTTTTACCTGAGATGGGTTTACGATTTCTTTTCGAATATTGTGAAGGGGTACAAAATTATTATGTTAATGTTAAAAAAATATGACTAGATTAAATATTTGGAAAAGAAAGTTTATTTTTTTGTCTTGTTGAAGAGGAGAGTAAATTAATGAATGGAGCACAACATCAAGAGTGGTAGATATAGTGAATTCGTTCCATTCATATGATTTTAATATTATTCATTTTTATGTAAAATATTATTTTATAAAATCATCTTCCTCTACTTCGTCAAATATTATTTTGGTAAAATTATGTTTTAAAGTGAATCTCATTACACCATTTTTTTGATTGAAATTATTATTTTTTTTTGTACCTAAGTATTGTGATTTTTTTAAATTAAAGTGAAAAAATGTAAAAATGATTTAATTTCATTTAAAAATTCGAAAATAAAATATTTAAAAGAAGAATTTGTGAAGTTTGTTGTTTAATTGTGAATTTAAGAAGGAAACTTTGATTAAGATGGGAAACATGAACAAGCAGAACCTACACTGATGATTCAGTTTATTTGGTCTACTAAACACTCAATGGGTTAGAATTAAAAAAACTTTGGCCTTATACTGATAATAGATATTTAAGAGAAGAATACTTATTCACAACTACGTCATCCTTCATACATATATCACATGTATTCAATGTAACACACACTTTGAATTTTATAATTATTATATAAAATATTACCAACTCCCTTGGTATAGCGTTTATGAACTGTTTTATTTTAATATAAAACAATCTTAAAAAGTACAATATATGCACTTAAAGCTAATGCCATATAACTGTGCCCTAACACAAATTGTATATAATAGATATATATAATATGTAAGTGGTAACCAGTGTTCCAGACTTCACATTGAAATTTTCACATATCATCGACCAGCAATGGTATGTTGTGAATTGACCAATGCGTTGCGCCGAGGACCTACAACCACATCAAGGATTTTCCAGCAGAAACTACCACTAGTAATAATTAGTATACTTATTTCTTGTTCACGAACAAATTTATTATGCTTGAAATAACATGATTCAACTCTGTCAACATGATTCAGTTCAATTTATCTGATTATGCAAATTTTTAGATAAGATAGTTTTGATTATAGTTTGCATAAATTTATAAGTTCTGTGTCAATAATGGTGCTCTTGTACATAATATTGTCTTTACGTAGTATTAAAAACAAATATGATGTCTAAAAAAGAGTATATTGTAATGAAACAATGAAGTATAACAACATGAAAATATTATAGTAAAAATTAAAACTAAAAAGCTGAGCGACCGAAATCAAAAATTGAATGTTTAACGTGTTTCTATTTGTGGTATTTATGATAAGTGACATTGAAAATTTCAACTTTAGGACCTTGACCTGGACATATTTTAATATAATATATTGATATTAGAGTTCTATCTAATTATATCTATTCGATATCTCTAATTATATCTATTTATAATATATTGTTCTATTTATTATATCTAAGCCATTAATTTCTCAGAGAAGAAAGACAAAGAAAAAAATAAAATAAAATGCAATAAGTTACAATACAATCCAATCATAAAATTACAAAATGTATAACTTAATTTTTAGCTACATAAAACTATATTATCAGTAATATTTGGGAACAGTAAAAAAATAAAGCAACTGTTCTTTTTGGTAACCGTGAAACAATAACATAACTATTAGTTGTTATTTTTAAGTACAGTGATTTTTAGAAACAGTGATTGTAAACTACTTGTTATTTGTAAAATATTTCTAATTTGGAGAAATAAAAAAATTTGCAAAAAAAGAGTAGCTATGTACTAAATAATATTGAATTTAGTTTATTTATTTATTTAGCGTATGATGACAATAATAATTATATTTATTTAAACAATTAGAAACAAAAATTCAAATGTCTAATGGAAGACAAAACAATGTATTAACATCTAATATTTCGGTTGTTTATCGATTCTGAAATTAGTTGTTATTTGGTAAATTCGACAAAATTGTTTATGTCGTCTTCATATGCTCTGATATTGCATTCACTTTAATAATTTATCGAGGAGTACCACAATCAAAACCTGAAGACGTGATTACTCCCCATCTGCATAGACAATCATTTATAATTTAAATTATATTCAATAAAAAATAATAATAATAATAAATTTAATTTTAATTTTTATTAAAGAATCTTAAAACAAAAAAATTGTAATGAATTTTTCAATTTGCAATTTATGATGATTAATATAGTACTAGGGAATACCCTGTGCAGAAATATTTCCTACAGGCACGATCTTATATAAAAAAATATTTATTTTGATATAATTGTTGTTGTTTTCTGATATGCTTGATTCTTGAATATATATATATAATGAAATTAAAGTATAATACCTAATACTTTATGACGAAATTAACACTAATTTCAATATAACTTAACACAATAAAATCCCATTACTCTCAACGTAGTAGATCGTTAAATTAGTGTTTTCGCATAAGATATTAAAGTGGGTCTTAGGATTTTATTGAAGAATTTATTCTGAAGCGTATTAATTCATCAGATTTTATTCTTTATATAATCAAAAAATATTCGTTAATATTAAAGTTAATTTAGATGAACAAAAATATTGTAGTGGTTATGTTATCCTATAAATACCAAGCCGTTGAAGCAGTTAGGATGTTAATCGTTCAGTCTCGAAATTATAAAAATAAACAATTCCATATTTTTTTACTTCTTTACTTACTTCCGAGCGAATTCTGACTTTTTTTTAACTAGGTTCATGTCGTTGAACAGCTGGTATAGTTCGGCATTGTATCTTCTTCTCCAAACCTCTTCGTCAGACACAGGATCATAAATGCGGCGAAGAATTTTTGCCTCTGAAAGATACCAAGTGCATGCTCGCTTGCTTGGTAATGTCTACGATTCAGTACCATATAGGAGCACCGGAAGGATGAGCGTCTTGTATAATTGTGCCTAGGTATTTTGGGATAAGTGCTTTGAACCCAGTTGTTTGGACAAACCGAAGTAGCAACGGTTTGCAAGAGTAATTTTTCGCCTTACTTCAACATCAATGTTATTGGTGGAGTTGATGTTGTTTCCAAGGTAGATAAACTCCTGAACTACCTCAAAATTATATCTATATGATGTTGTGAGGACATTCTATTTGTTGACAGCATATATTTTGTTTTGTTCTTATTTATGAGAGACCCACTTTACCTGCTTCCTCTTCAATCTGTGTAGAGGCTTCGATGACTGCTCGTCGTGACGTTCCGATAATATCAACGTCATCAGCGAAACCCAGGAGCTGCACCGATTTGTAAAATATAGTGCCCTGTGTATTCACACCGGAACGTTGCACTATATGCTCCAACACCAGATTAAAGAAATTACATGACAGCATATCGCCTTGTCGAAATCCGGAGCACGTTCGAAATGAATAAGAAGTGTGCCTCTCAATCACCACAGCACATCGGGTGTTTTCCAGGGTCAATTTTGGCAAACGGATAAGCTTGGAAACCAAATTCCGACATTGATTTGTAAAGCACTGATTGATGTAGGCTGTCATAAGCAGATTTAAAATCGATAATGCGAACACCTGGTCGGTGGTTGATTTACCAGGACGGAAGCCGCACTGATAGTTTCCTATCACAGCGTTTTATGGCTTCAATCGTTCGCACAGAATGTTGCACAGGATCTTATACGCAACGTTTAATAGGAATATTCCTCTATAGTTGGCGCTTCTTTAGTGAGCAAATTTATTTGTACATTTGTATTCGATACCTATGGATCACAGAGCGGTAACAATTAATTTTTAAATATTTGACAAACCTATGATTGAATGCCGTAAAATTGTATATTAATTATTACTTCTATTTTTTAGAAGTATTTACAGTATTCTCCCCTTTTCTACACTTTTTATTTTTGGTTTGTGGAATGTGTGGCTATTTTAAATGTTTTAAGTATGCACCACCGTTTTGCACATTCTTATTTTTGACTTAAAAACTTGCTAAAATTTTAATATTTTTTGTGGTGTAATTTACTATTCAACTATTCATGCTTTTATACTCCCCACGTCGTCGATCTTGTGTATTATATATAAGATTTATTATATTTGCCTTAATTAACTTGCCTTGGACTTTATATGTTTGTTTCAATTTGCTTCAATTCAACAAAACACCCATTTCAATAACCATTTAACCAAAGTATATCCATAAAAAGAGTAAGAACTCATGTATGTATTCATTTGTTTGCACACAAATTCATATGCAAATTTGATAAACATTGTCAGAAATAGATATAATAAGAATTTTACGTGTAAGAAAAAGAAAAAATATAGTAAACAAAAGAGAGTAAGAAAAAAAGTTGGCTGAAATTAAATAAATAAAGTTTATAATTTTGAAAAATATTTTCGACAAAAATTTTCGTTGAAATATTTAACAATATTATTTTCTAAATTGTATCAACTATGCATAACATTTTTAGGAGACCTAACTAAAACAGCGTTATCATATTCCTTAAATTCTGTGATTTGTAAATAGATGTCCTCAGTATTATTTTATAATCGTATACCAATATAATGACACAGTCAAGAGATGCGCAATATGGAGAACACTTACAAAGAAGGGAGTTCCTGAAAAAATCATCAACATCATCAAAGCGATGTATAAAGATGAAGAAACAACAGTTCAACACAGAGGTAAGATCAGTGATCCATTCTACACCAATATAGGAGTTAGACAAGGATGTCCACTATCTCCACTTCTCTTCAACACAATACTAGACGACATTCTAAGAGAAGTTTGCACTGGAATAAACGGAATAGAATGGGATCTCTTCGGAAACTTAGAAGACTTAGATTACGCAGATGATGTATGCCTCATATCAAAAAATCAAAGGGACCTACAGAACAAAGTCAACAGATTACAGGAAGAAGCAAAGAAATCGGGACTGGAATTAAATATCGAGAAAACCAAAGCAATGAGGACAAACAATAGTTATAGTGAGCCAATAACAGTGAGTGGACAACAGATAGAATACGTAGAAGAATTCAACTACCTGGGGAGCATTATAACATTAAGAGGAGGTGCAACAGAAGATGTCAACAGCCGTATAAATAAGGCAAGAAGAACATTTGGGAGCCTAATGAAGATATGGCGGAGCAACCAAATATCGAGAACAACAAAGCTAACAATATTCAGAGCATGTGTTAAGTCAACATTAATATATGGCAGTGAAACATGGCTCACTTCGGTCAGAATCAAACAGAAGCTACAAGTATTCATCAACAAGTGCTTGAGAATTATATGCAGAATATTCTGGCCGGCAAGAATTAGCAACGAGGATTTATGGATGATAACTGGAGAAGAACCTATCAACAGACAGATAAATAGGAAAGAATGGAAATGGATAGGTCATACACTAAGGAAATCAGAAAGTGATATAGCAAGAAGAGCTCTAGAGTGGAATCCACAAGGACAAAGGAGACCCGGCAGACCATACAACACATGGAGATGCACAATCGATCAAGAATTAACAGTCGACAATTATACCTGGGACGATATTAAGGAAGTAGTACTCAACAGAGAGGAATGGAGGTTCACTATCGAAGCCCTATGCTACCACGCGGAGTAATAGAAGAAAAAAAAAAAAATACCAATATAATAAATATTTAGGTTTACTATAATTTAATATTTAATTAATAAAAAATAATAATGTTTGTAACTCCAAATTATTACTGACAAAAATGTTAATAATATTTTATATTATTGTAATGTAATTATAATTTAATATTTTTAATAGGTATATAAGAAAATAATAATGTTTAAAACGAAAATATTAAAATTATAAAAGATCAGAATTAATCATCGTATAAGGGAACAAACTAAATTAGAACTAACATTTTTTGCCAGCCTGCCTCATATAAATAATGGGAGGATTGCTTACGTTTCCTTTCCGTTATCCAAAGGAGAATAATGAGAACGCAAAATTATTTTACAGTATAAAGCAAAAGGCAAACATCTGTTTTGTACCTTTTCTCTCTCATAATAAATTTGGTATACGATAAGTAAATGTAAATTTTACCTCTTTTGACTAATGATATTTTGCTCGGTTTGATATTTCTTAAAAAATAGGTTGTCGTAAAATGGGAGTGCGTATTCTTGTTAATATAGATTATAGATATTCTTTGCATTCAACTAAGGTCAAATTTACATATGTGTGTGTACTAATAATGGAATATGGATATTTGATAAAGTTAAAATTTGGTTTCTCTTTAAATTCACTATATTTATTGACATTTCTATGGTGTAAAGAAGCAAAAAAAAAAAACAAAAAAGGAATACAAAATAAATGTGTGCAATACAAATCATTATCATTATATTTCAATCATTTTCTATTACTATTCAATTATATTTTCATTATATTTTTTTGTGTTTTTAATTTGGTTTCTTTTATTAACCTCTTTCTTTTATTATTTCTCTTTCTCTGACTAAGTATATGCAAATGTACGTACATGTGTCATATAGAGCTTGCATTTGTTACATACATAATCATATGGCTTAGTTTAATTGAAAATAAAATGCAAACCTTATTTATGGAAGAAAACAAAATTTGAACCAATCAAGTATCAGTTATCTATCCCTCAGTTACAAATTACTCTTCTCGCATGTAAAAAAAGTTCAATTTCGATTTATGCATGTATATATTATACTTTTATATGCCAATTTATGCTTAGGCAGCGTATACACCTCGGACAAAATCGAATTTTATCGTAGATAAAGTCGGATGAGTGTTTACATTTCAGACTTTTCCACAGATTTAAATCTACGATTTTACGTCAAATATTTTTTGTATTTAACAGGGTTTCTTTTTATAAAGTGCGTAATTTTTTAATACGTAAATTAAAAAATTCAAAGGTATCTAATCAAAAATCTCCAAACATTTTTTAAAAATACACATATTTTTATAAAATTTGTTACAGTAATATAAAATATAATTATACATTTGAAGTATGAGCAATAACAACCAAATTGCATTAGAGTGAATTTTAGTGCCATTTGATTATATGTGTTGTTCTTTGAAAATATATTATTTTTCATTAAAAAAATATTTTACCAAATCTCTTAATCTCATCTCAAGACTTCCTAGAATTTCGGCTAATTTGCTTTTTCCGTAATTACAATCATAACTTGCTATGAAAACATTATATCAAGCTGCGATTCTAAAGTTTATTTTTGTAGTTTTAGTACGCTTAAATTGAAGGCAAATATTTCTAAAAAAAAATTTTTTTTTTCCTTATTTTATTTCATTTAAACTAAGTCTTACTAAGTCTTACTGTCAGTTAAATTAATTTTGGTATATTTAAAGGAAAATTAATGAAAATTTAAAATCTACTTTTGATGGTGTCGCGACATTAAATTTTGATTTGATTTTCAACTAAAATCGAAATTTTTCAATTGTTGCTGTCGCGCATATCAATTTTTCAACTTTTTTTGATTTTGAAATTTCACTAAATTTTTTTAGTTGAAATTTTAATTTTGTTTTGAGTTGTTGTGACTTGTTGTGATAAATTTATTGCAATAATGAATAATTTATAAATGAGGAGTTGAATTTCAAAAGACGTTATTTCCACTTTCGACCGAAATAGTTTTTTTTGATGCATTTTGATGTAAAATCCTGAATTACACTAAATTTTTACTTTATTTCTTGTCTAAATAGCTACATTATTTCATTTGTCTAAATAGGTACATTATTTAAAAAGAAGAAAATAGAAAAATAGAAAATAACAAAATATTTGATTCCTTTTCTTAGTCCAAAAACAAATTCTACGAATAGAACGAAATATAGCTACTTATATAAAATATGTATTTATTTTACATAATATAGCTATAGCGAATATTATTACTAAACGAAACAGTAATTATATTATTGAAATAATAATTAACTTTTAAAAGACAAAAGACACATAATGGACTTGCATAAGACAAGTTAATATAATTAAAAAAAAACTAAAAAAAATAAAATTTTGGCCAGACAAATACAAACTAGAACGAGCTAAAAAGTAAATATTATATTGATATAACCATGATTTCAATAATAAAAATAGCCCACAAATTAAAAAGTATAACACAAAATGAAAAATATAAAAATAAACCTAAAATTTATTGAACACTTACTTATAAACTTATAGCTTTTTTAAATATAAATAACTAATAAAACAAAACTGGAAACTCCAACATATTTTAGGTATCTTAAAATTTTTGATTTGAAATGTCAAAAATTCAAAGTTGAAACAAATTGAATCAACTAGTTAAACTTAATTCAAATAGTTTAAAATTGATTCTCCCGACACCGTGAATTTTTTTAGTTGATTTGAAAAATATCAAATCAAATATATTAAATTGATTTACGCAACACCACCTTATATTTGAGTTCTGTGTTATTAAAATCAATAAATGTTTGTTAATTATTAAGTTTCATGCAAACTAGAAAGTAGACCTCATGGCACGGTATTCGTCAAAATATTGAGGAGATACTGAAAAGTAGCCACTGTTATTATGAGAACAGTAATTTTTTACTGTTAATTAATTACAAGTAAAATTAACAGAATAACAGTGATTTAAAAATAACAGATTTTTGTAGCTCTAAGAATAGGTTTTAATATCATTTTGTACTCGTATACCTACTAATATATTATTTTCACTTAATTAACAACAATATCAAACATTTAAAAGAAAAAAAATATATAAAAAACTACTGTTTTGTATAGGCATTTTGTAAAATATTCTGCCATATTCAATAATATTAAATATCTTATTAAATATTAAATTTCCGATAGTAACTTTGAATCGCCAAAACTTTTTTCTAATAAAATATAATTATCATGTAATTTACTAAAATTAAACTTGACACATTATGTTGTTTTCCACCCTCTTTCATTACACCGACAATTAATATTTCATTCTAAAAATATTTTGATTTCTAATAATAATTATGATTTTTTTTTTATTTTGGCTCTTGAACAAACTTTCTCATATTCTTTTAAATCTATAATTGAATAAGTTCCATTCCCTTACATTTTCAAGAAAATACCAAAACTAACAAATAATAATAATAATTGTCCTTTATGTAGAGTATATCAACATTGAATAAATTGAATCCAAAAATTCAATTAAAGGATAATTAATTAAGTAAAAAAAAAAATAAATAAAAATAAATATTGTGTGCAGTAAATTATTATTGATGGGAATCCATTATTCTTTTTAAAAGAAATATGCGAATTGAACAAGGAATATTTTTATTTTTTTTTTAATAAAATTATTAATAATAGTAAAATTAATAATAATGATAATAGTAATTTAATTATTATTATTACTATTACTTGTTTGAGTTGAATGTAGTTATGGTAGTTATATACAATAATTTTAAATATTGTTGAAGTTTGAGCTTATTGAGAAAGAGGCACGTGATTCAAAGTTTTAAAGATGAAAATGGTAAAGTAGATATTGGAAAAAAATAATATATTAATATAAAATGAAAAAAACCTGAAATATTAAGTAAATTGGTTGCGAAGAGATATTATTTATATTAAAACTTTAATTGTCAACCAGATTTTTGTAAATTAAATTTTCAATTATACCTTGGTAGATGCGAAACATTTTTTTTTTAATTTCTTACCTGTCGGGCAAATAAATAATCAATTGGTGGTCCCGTTAATCCAGAATAGTAATATAGAACGGTTTTTCGAATCACGTTAAAATATTATGTATCCCACTCACCAGTTGCAAATTTCATGAAACTTAATTTTTATGAATGAAAATGACAGTTTCATTACCATGTTTCACTTGATGTTGCATAGTGTAGTATGACCATGTCTGGCTACCATTTTGAAGGTTTCAAGTCTGCTCGTTTGTCTTCAAAGTTTTTCGAAAACTTGAAACTTAGTTTATATTTTTTTCTCGTGTATGGGTGAAACTAAATGTATATGTGTATGACGTGACGCTAAACCATAAACAAGCTAATTTTTTTTATTTAATTTAATGGCGTCTCTTCGTTTTTAAAGTGTTAACATCATTATGTTCCAAAATTTTTTTTTAAGAAAATAGATAAAATAATAGTGCCAAATACCAAAGAATATGTGGACTTATTGGAGCATTTCAAAAACTTGCCAGAATTATGTCAATCAACCCATGAAATATTCTTGAATTTCTTTTATGTCTTTGATTGGAAAAGTTCTCCTTTTGCATTAGCCATTTTTTCATCCAGATCCTCCTTTTTAATTTATTTTTTTTTTATTTTTAAATTGTCTGCAATAATCATTAAAGCAATTGCTATGCTTATCATTTTTTATTTACATAAGTAATTTTTTATTTTTTCGTAGTATTAAAAATCACCATGTATACAAATACGAATTATGAATGAATAAAATAAACTTCAAAATAAGTTTTTGAAATAAGTTTTTGTGTGTATGTCAAACATCAAACTTAAAGTTTCATTGAAACTTATAACTGGTGAGTGAGCTGCATTATATAAACCTAGTTATCAGCTCGAATGATACAAATTTAAAAATATAAAACAACATAAATTTATTAAATTTAATATAATATCATCTGTCATCTGTTATATGTCATCTGTCATGTGTCATCTGTCATCTGTCATCTGTCATGTGTCATCTGTCATCTGTCATCTGTCATCTGTCATCTGTCATCTGTCATCTGTCATCTGTCATCTGTCATCTGTCATCTGTCATCTGTCATCTGTCATCTGTCATCTGTCATCTGTCATCTGTCATCTGTCATCTGTCATCTGTTATCTGTCATCTGTCATCTGTCATCTGTCATCTGTCATCTGTCATCTGTCATCTGTCATCTGCCATCTGTCATCTGTCATCTGTCATCTGTCATCTGTCATCTGTCATCTGTCATCTGTCATCTGTCATCTGTCATCTGATCTGTCATCTGTCATCTGTCATCTGTCATCTGTCATCTGTCATCTGTCATCCAACGAAGCGAAGATGTTATATCTTCCTCGATGACGAATTTCCCAGAGTTTGGACTCGAATAATTTTTTTCAACTTTTTCTACGATAACTCGTAAGATTATTTAACCAGATTGGTATTATTAATTTAATTTAAATATAACTGGTTCAAAAACTAATTTACGAATAGAAAACAATACTCAGCAGGTTAGTATATATAATAATATTAATTACAGTATATTACATGAGAGTTCGATAGGATTAGTATTATTTACGTGTTATGTTAGTATAGTTTCTCGCATTTAAAATTAATCGACAAAACATTAATGTATGCTGGATTTGGTAATCGAAAAATTGCAGAAGATATGCATAAATTTACAATTGAATGTAATAAACTGTAAACACAGAAAAAAATAAATATATGTTAATTGAAGCAAATAATACTTATATCTCGCTAACATATAATAACACTCCGGTTGAACGAGTTAGGTTCTACAAACACATTGGTTAACACTTCAACTGGAATCAACAAGTTAATGAATTAGTTAATAAAAACAGAATAGTGGTATTTTCAGAAAAGTAAGCTACAGAATTCTAGAAAAGTATAATGTCTTAATATACTACAGTCTATTCAATAGTAAAATTCAAATGGTATTGCTGTTTGGGCAAATCTAATAATATTATTTTTTTTTTAAAAGTATTAATAAAAAATTTCAATGTTGGTGAAACTGAACAAACGCGTTTCTATAAATTATGCAAGTTTTCAATCAGCATCACGAATCATACCGGCAATCATGAACAATTAAATTGTACAAAATTATGAATTTATCTCTAGTTTAATTAATAACAAATTAAAATTTATTGTTGTTGAGTGCGAAAAGAATTTCCAAAATATGGTTGTAATAGAAATAAACAACCTGACAGTAATGCGTCAATTCAAATATACATACATAATATTTCAACACTCTAATAATACAAAATCTGTTTTTTAATAGAATATTGTTTTAACAATCTTGTCTAATAAAATCCCAAACGCACTGAATAAAATTAAAAATTATTTGTCATCGAACATTTTGACATTTTGCTTTATATTTTTGATAATACCATTTACGATATAACAATTAGTTATAATAAATATACTAGGACTTTTAAATCACAATTACATTGTTTCCTGGAATTAAGGTAGTTAACAATCATTATAATCCATTTCACTTGTAGCAATAAATGAATCAAAACAAAACACTTTTATTAACTGCAGCCATTTTGAGGTATGTCTGACTTAGTCATTTTTAACTTAATTTAAAAAAAAGTAGAAAGAAAATAATAATCTATTTAACAGTGCTAGTCCATACTACCAGTATAAGAAAATTATAATGTAGGTACATGTATTATAAAATATTTTCAAAAACAGATTATCACTTTTTCTTGTTTTGCCTTAAGGTCTACTTATTCTTTTCCTACATTCATAGATTTATAATTAAAAAACAAAAATACAAACCAAATAACACCAATAAAAAGAGAAACAACAACAAAAACAACAAAATATATTATAATAAAAAAACCCATAAACCAATAATTCTATTGAACAGAATCTATAGATTGTTATAAAAAGTAGAGAAAAAATATAAAATATTGTATCTAGATCTACCAATGTATATTCTGTAAAGAAGATAGTTACAAAGGTATTAAAACCTCAACAACATAAAATTTTAATTTATAGAAAATTAATCTGCTCGTCTGGAACCACATATTTTGTTCGTTTTTTTTTCATTTTGGTTTTATTTTTCAAATATTTTGTTATATTATTCTTTAGAGAGGACAAGGCAAAATAATACCAGTTATATATTTCTTAAAAATACAACAACAAAAATTAAATAAGAAAAGGAAAGAAAAATTTATTTACTTAAGCTTTGAATATTTTTTTTCACAAATTACCAATTAAGTACCCTATTATATGTCAGAGGCTTCTTTTCAGGTTCTATGAATTAAGTCCCAATATTAAATTGAAAATATATTTTTTGAATAAGAGATTAAAGAATGGAGGATATTTTCAATTCAATTGTTCAAATTGAGACTTACCTTAATTGCAGCTAATTTTCACCTATTTTACTTTCTTTTTTTTCAGTGGCTTCTAAACTTTTTACAATCAAATTTCCTGAGCATATGAATTCATCTCGTTTTTGATTTACAGAATAATATGAGAGTTTATAGCGGATGTACGAATAGTTTATAGGAGATGTATACCTACACGTTTAGTTAATGAGGATTTGTGCATCAAAATGGATGCAACAAGAAGAAAATGTGTGGCCCGAAACAAAATTATGATATAACATCGTTAGAAAGGAAATCTATCAACTGAATCAGTTTTACAACTAATCCAACATATTTTCGAAATATTTACAGTTACAAAGACTTGGTTGAATAAACCTATTCAAAAATAATTGTAGAAGTCCGAACAAAAATTTACAACATGAACTGGAAATAGTTGAACTAAACTAGTCATTAGCAACAATACTAAAAGTCGTTCAAGAACTAACCTTTACAAAAAAAAAATATATATTCAAATGTTATCGAATAAACTAATAGAGAAAGGAAGCAAATTATTATATCGTTGGCAGCTTTTATGGATAATAATAAACTATTCAGAGTGGGTGGACGATTACACAATGCCGACGTCGCTTACAATTAAAAACATCCAATAATATTACCATCAAGCAACCACATAACGAAATTAATAATCCAACAAATACATTTTGAAACCGTTGCATGGTAATATAGCATTAATGATAATTATAAGTAGACAATCATATTATATACTAAATGAGAAAAAACGTTAGATCAACAGATGTGCAACATGTACTAGACACCGAAAACCATCAGTTAAAAAACTACTAATGGGAAGTTTACCTGCTTATAGAGTGAACATGTCAAGACCCTTTCTGAGTATAGCATTCGATTATGTTGAACCAATAATGCTAAAAATGTCATCCCACAGGAAGAGTAAGTTGTCCAAAGGTTATTTCAGCATATTCATATGTATTTCAAACAAGGCAATTCATTTGGAATTTGTGTCTTATTGTTCTACACATGGCCGCATTTAAACGGTTTGTAGCTAGGAGAGTAAACCTCTCCTCAAAAGATCTAATTCGATGATGGGCAAAAATAGCAGCAAGTAGTGGATAATGAATTAATCGAAACAATTAAGAATGTCACAGCTGTACAAAAATGTTAATGCAAAGGATTAAACTGGTAGAACTATTGCAAATTCAAAGGAATAAACTGGGAACACAATATTATAAATTCGAAGAAATAAGTGGAAGAGTACTATTATGTATATGAAAGCAAAATATAACAATTACAACACTTATCAAGTACAAAAGCCATAAAAGCATCTAAGAGATACATTTTATAACACGGGAAAAGTGATAGGTTTAAAAATTAATTACCGAATGAAACTTATAAGTTATTAAAAGTATTTTTTTAAAGGCATGAAACAATTAATTAAAATGTCCGATTAAAAAAATTTAAAAAACAATATTTTTATACGTTCACAGCCAAAGACAATGTTGAGATTTCACTTCATTTACAAGCAAAACTACAATAGCCATTAAAATTACATTTTTATTTATAAAAAAAAAAAAAGCACTAACTATTTTTTTATGCGCTAGCAATTAACGGAAAATTTTGGAAATTTAATATGAAAAACTTCAAAAAGTAATAATAACTATGTTTTTAGGCAGCGTTTATAAGTCAAATTTTGTTAAATCAAAGTTTTGTTTGATGTTTACAATAATTTTTTTACAAGTACATCAAATTATGTTACAAAAGTTTTAATTAAATTATGTCAAAATTGTAAATAGCTAATTAGGTAAAAAAAAATATTGCAATTGCGTCAAAATATGCGCACCCAAGAAAATGAACAACAGTTTGCGAAATGGTTACTGGATATTGGTAATGGAATAACCAACAACACGGTAACATTACCAATGACGACTCATTGGAAATAAATAATAGCACAAGATAAGTATTAAAAATCACTATACCGAAGCCAATATTGTAAATTGTAATAATTCAGATACAGTTTTTATTCCACGTATTCCTCTAATTCCCACTGATACAAATCTTTCCTTTATTTTTTTATTAACAAATTTTGATGCGAAAACGTTGCCTTGATAGTTTTATCTTTAATTTAATTTATCATTAATTTAACTTTAAGTTATTATTATAAATTTTATTCTAACTTATTGAAAGTTATCTTGTAATTGAAATTCTAGCTACAGAATATGCCAAACATAATATGCCCTACAAATCATCTCATACCAGTTATTGGTCGACTTAAAATGTCTTTAAAAAATAATTCAGAATTCTATAATACTACACAAATATTAAAATAATAATAAAAATATTTTTAAATTTACAATTGCACTGCTTCTGTTCAAAATACTTTTTATAACTTTATTTTTCTTTTTTTTTTTGGCGTTACTTCCTTAAACATTTATAGTCCTTTAGGAACATATACATTCACAAATTCAATACATACCATGGGTACAATTTATAATATGGGTAACCATAGATAACTTCAATAATATGTAATCCACTTCTTAACATGAATATAAAGTATCTATTTTATGCATACATATAATATTATATATAATAAAAATATATTAGAATAAAAATAAACAGAAAAAAAAATATACAAAAAAAAAACAAAAATTTATTACATCAGCTTATAAAAAGTAATTGTATAGATATACACTCTAATATCCTGTGTAAGGATATACAAATTATTATAAGAGAGAGTATAAATGGTTACTTCGACACATTTTCTATAATAATAATAATAATATAAAATTGTGATGAAAAAATATTATGAATTATAATAGAAACAAAAAAATTATAAAATAAAGCAATACAATAATAACAAAAATAATAACAGTAAAAAATATTATAAGATAATGGAAACTGTTACGTCAATATAGTATTCTATTGTAGCAGAAAAAATGAAAAAGGAAAATATGACAAGAGTGTAAAGGACGAAAATAAATAAAAAGATCTTATATTTTAGAATTACAAAAAAAAAAACAACAAAAAAGAAAACATAAAAAGAAATATTGGGAGTTCATTAAAAATATACTTAAAATAAGCAAGTGTAAATGAAAGAACAAATCTGTGTGAATATAATATACAAGTATTATGCTGCATAGCCACTCTTTCATTTCTTCCATTTATCCTAATATAATATAGCTTTCATTTCTATTCTAATAATCTTTTTTTAATTTTTTTTTTTGTTTTGTCTTAATATAATATTTTATGGCTGTTTTCCATCACTATCCCGTACCAATCATTGATTTTATGATGAAATGCGCGTTAGTAATAAGATTGAATCTTATTCATTTATTTTTTATTACAATTATTCTACTTTCTCTTCAATATTGCAATAATAAACCTTTCCTATTCAAACATTTTTTTTTTTTTGTTTTATTAAAAATGGATGATTTTGACTTTTATGGATATTTTAAGGATATTTTCATATTGATTTATGTAAAACAAAATTTTATATTATTATGTATTATTATATACACATACTATATTATATTATTAAATTAATTAAATGACGTCAGACACTCTCAATAACACTTGTAATTATTATTTCTAATAAAATTTATTGAAGTGAAAAAAATCAAGAAGAACAAAAAACATGAAATTAAAATTATTAAAAAAATTGAAAAGTCGATTTAAAATTTTTTATATGAGTGCATTTCAATAAAAAAAAAAAAAAAAAATATTAATTAAAAATATAATTTTGAAATTAAAATGAAAAGATGGCGAAAAATATGAGAGCGAGAACAAATTAAATACATAATTTGAGGTAAATGGGTGTGTTAATAAATTTTGAAGTGATCATTTTGTAAATAAAACTGATTTATTATTAGGTACACTTAATGTAAATGCTCCTAAGTGAACCTGATTATTTGAATCCCTATAAATTAATATTATAAGTGAAAACGTTTTGATATTTATAATATTATTTGGTTTTAATAACAACCCCTTTTAGCTGAATATATTTTGAGTAGATTTGTATAAAAAAACTGTTGAGAAATTTAAAAAAAACAGTGTTGATTTACTGTTATAATAGTTATTGAAAAACATTCTAAGGCCTGTAATATATCTGTTCTATATCTGTTCTCCGTTTATCAGTTAAAACCATATCGTCAATTATTCAGTGTTGTATTAAATTAAAAATTTAAATGAAAGATTCAAAATTTCACCTTAAAAAAATTTCTTTTGCTGGCTGTATGCCAAAACTAAATAAATTAAGATCTAAGATGGCCTAGTATGATAGAAGAAGAAATTAAAAAATTTGATAAGGAAAAATTAAAATATATTGAAAAACTATAAAAATTTTGAAATGTAGTTATAATCTAGAACCGGTAAGAATTTAAAACTGTGGCAAAATTAGTCAAACTTTTAGAGATTGCATATAAAAAGAGAATAAAAAATAAAGTACAACAATGATGGAAATAGTTTATTTTTGCATTTACTGATAATACCGTAAGTATACGTCACTGTCTTGCCTAAAATTACTGAGTCCCAAAAAAAAAATTAAATAAAAAAAATAAAAATTGAATTTAGTTTTGGAATAAGGGTAATATATTGTTTTTGATCAATATTGGTTACGAACCTAACGATGCTGAAACTTATCACGAACCTGATTTCAAGAATTGAATTATAATGCCGAATCGATGACAATTAAAAGTAATTCGAATCAAAAATAACGTTCAAAATTAAACTAGTAATAGCTTTCTATGGTTTGCTAAAGCCGTTTATTATTTTTTTAAAATCTGCTTTGAGGATTTTTTCATGTTGGACATAGTGCCAGTTTTAAAGCTTAAGGCCAATACTTAGTTTTAATTACAAGTTAAATTTTAGAAACGCTGTAAACAAAATTTAATTACTCTTTCATATTCTCTGGTCAATTAATTTCTATTTATTTCCATTTATACTAAGCTGCTCAGTATTAGCCGTAATTCAAAAACTCTGGAGCTGCAACTCCCAATTTAAAAAAATATTGCAAAAAATTAATATTCTTTCTAATACATTTTAATCTAATATTCTGAATATTGAAAAGTACGGAGTGTAGGAAATACAAAGCAGTATGCAAGGTATAAATTGATTTGAACGGTAGCTACATAGGGGCTGTGATTCTCTATATTTAGAAACGAATGTTTATTAAATTAAATTTGCCAAAGGTTTGTATATATTTTTTACTTATTACGCTTTTAAAAAATAATAAAAAATCATTCGAAAAATTCTAAATTTCTTTAATTTTATGAAAATTCATCAAAATTAACTTAAAGAGCACTTTTGGCATTTTTCTTTAAAAATAAAAGAAAAACAATAGAAATAAAAACACGAAAAAGTAATATAAAAAAATAAAAAAAACTCTCAAATTTAATTATTCACCAAATGACTGTAAAGAAAACCAAATAAATTCGCATTATAAGAGATCAACCGCCGACAAAGCAATTTCGTTCGCTCATCCCAAATTGATTTCTAGCACAAAATACAAAAACAAAAATAAAATGAAAATTGCAAAAAAAATAAACAAACAAATAAAAATCTATTCTATTCCATGTACCCGCGTGTAGCCAATAATGGTCAATCAGAAATTTTCATAAATCGGTTGAATAAATCGATATCAATAAAAATTCTTTGAATAATAATAATAATAAAAGAGAATCAAAATTAAAACAATAAAGTTATAGAGAAGTAAAATTTCAGATTCACAGAAGCATTAAATATTCAATACAAGTGGTATATAAAACTAAGTAGTACACATTTAAATAGTCTATACAGTTATTTGGTCCTTATAACTGCATACAAAAATACATCCCTCGTGTTCTCTAAAAATAATAATTGAATAAAAACAAAAATATACAAAACAAAAAAAAGGCAAGCAAAATCAAGAAGACTGGAAATAAGAGCAGTACAATAAGGTTTACTTCAAAAATAAAAAAAAAATTAAAAATTAATTTAAACATTGTTTTTGTTTATTATATTTTTTGAGGGCAATCCTCTCAATTAATAATAATTTTGCTTTTGTCAAAAATAGGTATAAAAATGTTTAATTTTTAACTGCTAATTCAGTGTTAACCCTGATAGTCACTACAACAAAAACGTCAGATATTATAAGAAAATAATATTGAAAAAATGTTTGAAATTAACCGAACTTCTGACTACAAGACTCATATCTTTTAGAATGGTCCAGAAATAATAATTCGCATAGGTCACAAATGCTATAATCATTGTAAAAGCTTAATTTGGGAAAGCTGCTGACTTTTATGAGATTCCATACAAAATTGTTAAGATACTGGATGAATAAAGTATTAAACTATGTTAATAATATCTTTCAATAATATCTATAAAACGAGTTATATCCAAAAATTTATGATAATTTCAATTGATAAGTCTATGCTTAAAGTCTTTATACGCATCATTCTTCACTATAGAACATTTCACAAACTACATGAACAAGTCAATTATACACAATTCAAAAAAGACTATAGGAACTAGAGAAGCTTTATACAGAAATCAAGTACCTGCTCATACAGCGTTGCAGAGATGTAAAACCGTAACATGTATATGTGCTTCATTGACTTTGAACAAATATTTGATGAGATACCATACGAGCAGTTAAGTGATATTTTCTAAAAATCACTCAAATTAATGAAAAAGATCTTCGGAAAAATTGCAAAATTTATATTTTATGCCAACTGCAAGTCCCCAAGTGTAAACTAAATTAATAGATGATGTAGAAATTAAATGAGCGTGCTTACGAACTAGCTATCGGCGGGTAACATTTATGAAGCGGAACCAGCAGTTGGTATATCTATTGGTAATATAAAACTATCGATAGAAAACACCCTGAAGAGGGAAACAAACATTCTGTTGGAGCGTATTGAAGACCACAGAGTTTTCAAAATATATGCACCAAGAATAAAACCAAAATAACCAACTTCTTGCTAACTCTCAATAGAGCAGGCTGTAGGAAGATGGTTATCCATACTTACTAGTAATAACCGCATGATAAAATCCTCAAACCTATTGACCTTTATCAAAAGGGTCGACTAAGTTTAGGGATGGAGGAGGACATAAAGGACTAAAACCTTATATGCCGGCCCTGACATATTAGGGCCATCTCCGTAAGAAAAAAAAAGACGCAGTGTTTCAAGTAATAAGTTATGCTGATGTTACTGTTCTCTAATCAAATACAGCGAAAAACTATAGCAAGACCTGTCGCATTAAGCTAAATGCAAAAAAAAAAAACAAATACGTATTCAAGACATAAATATTCAAAACAATTCTGCTTACATAGTTAATAAGCCTAGCAAGAGAAAGAGTTGAAAAAGTAATTTATTTCAGATGTCAATTAAATAAGAATGGAACCGTTCGAAAGTGAACAAAGGCTTGAGCGGTGGTCATAAAAAAGAAAAAAGGTACTCTACAATCACGATTTAAATTTGTAACAATGAATCAAATTTTAAGAGTCTTATAATTATCGAAATTTTTATACGCGGTTGAACCTTCTGGATACGTATGGAAACCTCCCAGAAATAAAAGAAAACGTCTTCGAAAGGTTGTGTTAAGGAAAAATGCTGAATATCTATATATTGCTGAATATCTATATATAATATATATATTGTTGCTTGTAGATAAGAATAAACATTGTCAAATGCAGAAAACTTCATAACTTCAGATTCGATATATTTTGTTATACGGCACAATATGAGTTAATTGAAATTATTCTCGAAGGCAAATTTAAAGGAAACCAAGGGCTCGGTAGAAGAACTATTTTAAGCTGCGTCGTTAACGGATAATGAATACGAAGAAGAAGAATCATAAAAACGGTACAACAGCTCAAAAGAAGTTAACTCCTATGGCTAAATCGAATTCTGCAAAATTATTTACATTGTGGATTGCTTTTTTGTTTTAACAAAAATTAAATTTTTTTTCTACCGAATGTTCAAGAAGAAAAAACTATACGTATATAGAAATGTTCATTCTATATGTTGCTATATATTTAAAAAAAAAAAAACAAGTGAATATTGTCTTATTCTAAAGTCCAAATCAAATCAGAAATTACCACCCTTGGGGAGTACAAGTATAATACAAAAAAAATATATTATAAAATCTGTACAATAAAAAACACAGAAAAAAAAACCAAAAAAAAGAAACGAAATAAATATTAAAAAATCTCATTTAAGATTTTTTTTTTTTTGTATTATTGTACAAGAAACAGTCAATAAGCTCAACTTCAACCAACTTCAACTGTGTATATAATGAGTTTATATGCATGTTTGTTATAATGTTACGTCAGGCTAACTTAACGCATAATTAAAATTTCTCATAAAATCAGCAGGGGACGAATTTTTTCTCATTAACAAAATTTTCACTTATATTTCTGTTTTGTTTTGTTTTTTTGGTCATCAAGAATATTTTCCTTACGGTAAACAAAAATTTTAACATGAGCAACGATGTTATAATTTATATTGAATCAAAAAAAAAAAAAACTGCTGAAAAGGACAATTGTTAAAAAAGAAATTCTGCCTTCTTTAAAATTTCTTTTCGTGGTAATATTTAAATTTCATTATTACTGTTGTTGTTGTTCATTTTACTGTTATTGAAAATTCAATACTGTGTACTCTATTTAATATTGAACATCATTTAAGATTGATACTTACCAATATTCTTCGAAAAAACTTACAATTAACAGTAATACAATCAAAGTAAAAACAGTTTTTCTTAGTAATTTTTTAATGCGACTATGCTAACACTGCTGCTGCTGCTGCTGTTGCTACCGATTTTACTATTACTGCTATCAATATTAATATTCTTACACAACAGTAGATTTTTGTCTTTGAGAAAAACATGAAAAATGAAATAACGACAGCTGTTTTATGTTAAATTTTATTAATTAAGGACAATATAAATGAATAAAGTAAGAATAAGAAACAAATAAGAAGGGGCAAAAAAAAAAAAATGAAGAGAAAAAAAGAAAGAAAAGAATTAGAGAAAATAGAAAATTATTTATTGATAAGGGAATGAATGGCAATTAATAGCATGCAAATGACAAAACAAATAAATTATGTATTCTGAGTATAGAACAAGAGTTTTATTTTTCTCGTGGTGCTGTGAAAGAGAATTCAAAATGTTGTCAATTTAATTAATTTAATTAGTTAAAAAAAAAAGTATTTCTATGTTGAAAAAATAAATTTAATTAAACAAAATTTTATAGAAAAAAAGTAATATTATTACTAGAATTGAAATATATTAAACTGTTATTTTATGTATACCTAACGAATTCTAGGTGTGTATGTAGGGTTTTGATTTTGACATAAAAGTGTCGGTAAGATACTACAAAAATATGTTTGATCCACGTTCTAGGTTAATAATTTTGCGTTGTGAGACTAATTCTTTGTAAATCTTTATTGATTTTTGTTCGTACTTTGTCAATGACGTACATAATATGGTGCTGCAATTTTTATTAGTTACATTAATTTTTTGCCCTAATCTAATTAAATATTGAAAACTATAATGTTCTCAGGAATTAGGCCATCATAAACAGCATAGTTTTATTTTACTTAAGTCAATAGTTATACTTTCAAAGGTTTCTTATAAAATTTCATTATAGTTTTTTGTATTTGTGACAGTAACTTGAGTAGAATAACCTTTTCGTCCTTAATTAAGTACGGTACTGCAAGTTTATAATAAATCAAGTTTATGCAATATTTCGAATATTTATTTAACAAATTACTAGATTATCTACTCATTAAATGTGGAAAACTACTACCATTGTCAGCAACTAAGCCTCTTAAATAAAATACGTCAATTTTATTTAAGTTGTTACCAAATTAAATTCTCAATTATTTCTTGTCATTATCATATATTATAATAGAGTTAGTTGTCAACATTTCACCTCAAAATTATTCAATCTATTCACCAAAAATGAGAGAAAATAAATCACCACAGCACGACCTAACCTACACCAGTACAACATCCTATTTATACAAATTTCAATAGAGTGCATAGCATAGGTAGCATATGAGTTTTATTTTCATCATTAAATGTAGGTAGGTACTTAGGTATAGACAATGTAATGTGTATCGTAGTAAGTTGTACACAAAATAATTATTATTTTCTTTCTTATACCTATTCATTGATAGTGAAAAATATCTATATTTAAATTCCTGTTCAGTTAAAAACGTTAAATTTGGGTTTAACTTGAATTATAATTAATAAATAGGGTCTCTAGTTTATTATATTCCAATAACAATGGGCACCAGTTATTGGAAAATCACATTTCGTGGGACTGGGACATGTCGACGAAAAATAAAAAAATATCCTCACTTAAATTAGAATATCTTATTTACCATATATACAACTGTAGTCGGCCACTATCACTATATTAGACTTATAAGAAGCTGGATTTGATTAGGCCATAAAAAAATTGTCACATCTGCGGTTTTTGCAAATTCCATTTTAACAATTTCATATTTTTCAAGGAAAATTCACATTTAAATTATAAACTACAAAAGTGATACCTTCACATTGGATTGATTTAAGTCTAATCTAGTGCCATCACGGTGCATACGACGAGAAATATAATCTAATTTAATTCAATCAATAAAATTTTGAACCTATACTTGAAGCGTTAGAATTGTCAAACCTATAAAAATGATGCAGAAAGTCCTTTTGTATATCATAATTTATTATTTTTTTTGGTACATAAACTAATTTTAAAACAAAATTCAATTTATTTTAATAACTTTGATTTCTTTAATAGTACAACTTTCACTAAAAAGGATAACTATTAGTACCACGGCTATCTGTAAATATTTGCTATTTCTTGAGTTTTGTGAATTGTGAATTTTTTTATTATTTAAAATAAATAATTAGCTATTTAAAATATGTAAGAAATATGATAAGGTATCATCAACCAAATAATAGCAGTTACAGTTTGCTCTCATTATGTGTTGGTATTGTGTTGGTACTGCTTTGCTTAGGGTTATTAATTATTTTGTTAAGTTTGATTTAGTATTAAAAATGTTTGATTGTTAAAAAAAGAAGTTGTTTTACTTAATTATTTTATTTTGTGTTTTATTTAATGGGCTTATAAATAAATAATTAGCTATTCGGCTCATATCTGCGTACACTTAAATTAATTTTTATTGAAATATACTTGAATTTTTTAATGTCACTGGTTTTTAAAATTTCATCTTTTAAAACCTCGTTACATTTTATTTTCAACAAAAAATGTATTTAGTTATTTCATTTATATTTTTTTGAAGGTCCTGCTATGTCATCAATATTATTTACTTGTTTTGAAGAAAAGGAAAACTCAAATAAATTGAATCGAGTCTAATTCGAATTTTATTGAAAGCGATTTCATTAAATTTTGTGTTTTTATTAAACAAGATAGAACTTGAATTTGTAAAATATAACACAAAAAATAGAAATGAGATTTAAAACAAACCAGATTTGGTAGATAACTGACCAAAAATAAAACTTCTATTAAAAACAACAACATTTTATGAAACTATCAGATTTTCAGATTTTAAGAAAAGAGATTTTACAAAAACGAGATTAATAATATCGTAGCCAACCTAAATCTATTAGATATATCTAAAACAACAATTTATTTTGTTGATAAATATACTCTGATACAATTTTTCCGTAACCATGTTATTTAGAATCTTTCAGCCTCATTGCCACAATTCTCGGTATCTAATATGAGATTTTTGGCATGAAGCACAAGACAATGAACGAATATCGAATACATTCGAAAATTAGTTTTTAAGCTAACCGCTTTTTTTTGGTCGATTCTTATAGCTCACATATATATTAATAAGATCTTTGGTAAAAACTACGTTGACATATAATAATATCTTAAACTACGTTTACATGTAGTATTCTACTTAAACTACGGTTACATGTAACAATTTTTAATAATTTATAAAATCAGACAAAATAAAAGTCTGGTGTTGAATAGATAGTCTAATACTATAAGTACCTACTGATGAGTTCAAGTAGTGTTATGATGAACGCAACAATTCATAAAAATAATTTGTTATTATTAAGCCGCTTGCCAGTTGGAGACTAAGAACTTGAATACTGTAAAATAACACTTCATTTAATTACCATTTCAAAATGAAGAATATTTACCAAATATAGGCCTACATATAGAAATATATTGATAATAAGGCAGTATCTAATTCCACGAAAGGACCAACGAATAATAGAAAAATTAAACTTTAACTTCAATTTTACGATTCTACAAAAGTTTTTGTTTAGGTCTTAATTAATTTTCATCAAAATTTAATAAAATTCTATTTCTACCATATGAATTTTAGTACCTATATGCCATATCATACGTCACTTATATGAAGCAGCTGTTAATATAACTTGAATATATCTTGAAAACTATTTCTATTTATTTATTTGATTTTAAGAAACAATTTTAAATTGTTAAATTGCAATCCTTAAAAAATACGAATGTAGTCTCATTCTATTAAAAAATAAAAATAATTTTTTTTTGCAAAAACATTTCGAAAGAATGTCTTTTCCATTTTACGATATAAAAAGTATAACAAATAGAATAAAAATATATAAATGTCCTTTCTTTGTCTATAATGTAATTAAGGATAGTATAATTATGTATCTATACTTATAAATGTATATATATAATTATATTATATTATATATTTTATATTTTGGTTATAAATATTGCATCTTGCGTTCTACAACATGTCTCAAAACTTCTCTTCTTCTATTTTTCGTGACAATTTTCATAAATTGCGCGTCACTATTTTTGTTGTTATTATTTTTTAATTTTTGTTAATATTTTTTTTTTTAATTTATTGTGTTTATTTTTTTGTTTTGTTTAGTCCTCTTTAGTTCAGACCTAGATATATGAAAATAATACTTAGAAGTATATACAGAATTCATTTGTTATGATATCCAATCTAACATGAATGGGACCAAAAAAAAAATTAAGAAAAATGATTTTCAAAAAAAAAATATTTTTAAAGAAAACAAAAAAAAAACACGAAAATATTCTTAATGGAAGCTGAGAAATTGAATATTTTTTCTTTCCTTATTTCAATTTTTAATTTTTTTTTTTTTTTACAAATATAATTGAAATGTGCATCCCATTTTTAAAATGAAAATAATAAAATAAAAAGTAAGAATTCAAAGGAAAATGACGAAACATTCTTTGAGTTAAATTTTAGGTACCTGTTATCCCGTTTTCTTATGTAGCTATCTTTTTTAGGTTCCTTTTTTGTAAGCAAAAAAAAAAATAAAAACATAAAACAACAAGAAAACAAAGATTTTTTTCTTTTCTATTCTCTATTATTATTGTTGTAAGGATGTATGCGTTTAATTTTTATTGTATTGTGAATTAAATTAAATGGGCGGTATCCAATGAAAAACCACATTTGAATTTTCTATTTTATAATATTTTCAATTTTATTCATTTCATATTATGTACATATTGGATAAATAAAATTTGAATGTTTGTAATGTATGTTGTGAAAAAGCTTAACGGTATTATTAGCTTTTGCGCAAAATCATTGAATAAATAATAAAAAAAAAATATTTAAAATGTACCTATAAAAATATGTTAGGGTACTTGAAAATATTTTATAGAAAGAGCTTTTAGTTATTATTCAGTACTCATACTGAAAGGTAATGGGGGAACCTATATTATTGTATACCATTATATAAAATTATATTTTTCCTTTTACCGTTTTGTTTTTTTTTTTGGTTGCTTGGTAAATTAAAGTAGGTGAATAACAGTACCTAAGTGTTTAATATTTTGAACTAAATTTTGAAATTAGTTCGAAGTAATTGCTTTATAAGTATTTATTTGTAATAGTAATTTGATAAAGTGATACCCAGTTTGATTAATTAGAGTTAACGTCATTCGAGAACAGAATTTCATTGTATATACTTCAAACTGAAAAATATTCCTGCCATAAAAATTAGATTAAATCAATTCAAATTCTAATTTTAAAATCTAGCCAGGTTTATACGAAAAAATATATTTTTTAAAACGACATGTAACCGAAAAATATAATAAAAGGTTAAAATAAATTTTCCTATAATATTTTTTAAAAATTTTATAGGATATTTTCTTCATTATTATATCTTGTATTTGTAGTTCTATATCATTTCTGCTGTATAGTTTCTACAAAGTTAATATTTTTTGAAAATTTTATTAAAATTCAGTTTGTTAAATGCTTGTTAACGCTCACAATAAATACCTAACAGAAATTTCTCTAACTTGATTGAAATTTAATTATTTATTGTGAAACAAATTTCGATAGATGATTTTTTGTAAAAGTAAAATGAAATAATAATAAGATATTACAAAAGAGGACAAT
The DNA here is from genome assembly GCA_963942445.1 of Argyra leucocephala. Taxonomy (NCBI): domain Eukaryota; kingdom Metazoa; phylum Arthropoda; class Insecta; order Diptera; family Dolichopodidae; genus Argyra; species Argyra leucocephala. Next base: position 64,851,434 of record OZ012678.1, on the reverse strand, counting down.
GTCTATTATTATAGTAAAAACCCATTTTTTTTTTTGTTATAAGAAATTAATTTTTAACTATTTATTAATTCAACAAAAATTTTCATTTTATTATTTCAACTACACATACATATACAGCCAACATTTAGGACCCTATTCTGGGTAGGATATGGGCCATCTCTTTAAGACAAATCTTATATCTACTTATTTAATACTAATACAAATTACGATTTCAGTTTAAATCTATTCTAAATTTAATTAAACAAAAATAGAAACAAAATGTTTATTATCACAAAATTAAAAAATTCGTTCTTGGGATCAATATTAAAAGAATAAAAAAAAGAATAAAAAAAAAATGTAAAAAAATAAAGTCTTCATTTCACATATTCCTTCGGTATCATCATGTAACTAGAAAATATGTTCACCTACTGTTGCTGGACTTTTTTATTAAAATTTTAACTTAAAATGTTAAATTTTTGAACAGAATTTGTTTGTTAAAACATTCTTTAGCATTCCTATAGCTTTTTACTCAAATTTTGTGTCTACTGTTGTAAAATTGAGCAAAAAAATTTTACGTAGCCATTTCTATGATCGCTTATTTATATGAACGTCAACAATGTTTTTATAAAATATTAATTCCACTTTTTCAGTCAATTCATCACCAAAATCTTTCTGCAGTAAATTATCAATAACTTGGGCTGGATCTAATTTTACGCCAGTTTCTATTATAGATGTGTTCATTTATGAAATTTTTTTCACTTTTTTTTGTAAATGTTTTACCTATGCCAATATCAGATTTGTAGGTAACCTTTCCTCTGATTATGACATTTTGATTTTTTTAAACAAAATGCTTGACTTATTAAATAGGTGGAATCTTCATCCCTCGCACTTAGGCCTCACGATCGTTGTACCCGAAAAACAAAACGCTTGGTTTCATAAACTGAAAATGCCAGCTTCCAGTTGGCTTTAAAATTGATATTAATTCTGGACTCCAGTCCTTTACTGTTACATCGAAGTTGCCAAGATAAAACGCATTCGCAAAGTTGTTGTGAATTTCTTTTTTTTTTTCTTTATTCGTCTTAATTATTTTTAATATAACAAGTTTTTTAACAAATTCTTTTTATACATAACTAGAGGAAAAGAAAAAGATAGGATACATTCTTTAAATTATAAAAATTTAGTGTCGATTGCACCTTTTAACAACAAACATTTCATCGTTTAAATACAATTCAATTGTGGAGTATAACGTACTAATATATTCAAAAACAAAATAAAAAAATTCTAAATTTCAAAACAAATAAATTATATAACAATAAAATTTTAAGAAAATTTAAAAGTTATAACGTATAATTATTTTGTTGTAAATTTAAGAATAAACATTTTAAACTAAAACAATATCTTAATGTAAGATTTAAATTTAAAAACTCAAAAAGAAAACAAAAAATAATTTAAAAGAAATTATATGAGAAAAAAAACAATTAAAAGAAATCAAAAATTAGTTATCTACAGAACTCATTGATAAAAGCTTAACATAAGAGCAGTTAATAAAAAGCACTTCAAAGGGACTAAAATTCAGAAATAGATATAAAAAAATAAATAAAAAATATAAATAAAAAAAATAAAAAACTAAAAAAGAAATGTAGCATATTATCAGAAGTTCAAGAACACACCTTAGACTACTGTAAAAAATGAATAATAACAAAATCCTAAGCTATAATATTTAGCAGGTTTTCAACATGAACCTAATCAAAACCCAAAATCCATTTTTTTAAATTTTTCACAAATAGAGACAACAATCTAATATTTCTAAGAGCACCAGGAAGAATGTTAAACAATTTTGGTGCAACCACATCATAAAAATTCTTGTAAAATGTCGTATTGAAAAAACGAACCACAACCATTGAAACCCATAAATTATGGTTAAAGAAAAACCTGGTTCGTCAGTAACACCCTCTCTGAAAAAGAAATTTTAAAACCTTAAAATAATACAGATGCCTTATAGGAAGAATAGATAATCTTTTAAACAAATCAAAACTATGACTATAACGATTCTCTCTACTGACAAGTCTAATCACATGCTTATGAGAGATCAATAATGGTCGGATTTTATTAAAGTAAGCTTCTCCCCAACTCGTTATTCCATAACGAAGCTTATATTAAAAAATACCACAATACACCATAAGCAATACCTTTTGAGAACACACTTTACTTAAGTAAAAAATGCTTCTAATTGAAGCCAAAAAATAGTCGTTTAACTGCAAGGTGTGATCAGACCATTTCAGCATTTCGTCAATCAATACACCAAAATATTTGAAAGAAGACACCGTTTCGACAGCAACACATTCATCAGAAGAGTTAACATTTTCGTTATACAATTTAACAGTTAGGAATGAATCGACGTCATTTAGATTCAGATATTTTTTACAATTAGATGAGTGGTATTTCAAATTACAACCCTTTAAATTAATTCCAGAAATTTTAAAGTACATGACTTTTGTTTTACTACTAATAATTAATCTATGATGAGAAAACCAATTCCTGAATAAATACAAATCGTAGTTAAGTTCAGCAATAAGATTTAATGGACTAGAACTAGCAAGCAATATCATCTGCAAATGCTGTTAGAGTACCATAGAACTTTTGATTATTTGATTAAAAATGGAATTAATATAAATTAGAAACAAAAATGGTCCAAGAACTGATCCCTGAGGTACTCCAATGTTTAGATTTTTCTCAGAACTCATCTATGTATTATTTTTTCCATATATCGGTTTTTGCACACAACCGGTCAAAAATACTTCGGTTCGGTGGTTTTGCTATGACAATATTTCAAATGTAAATATCGAGTTTTGAATTTAATTTTTTTTTGCAAGTATCGGCTTTTGCATTAAATTTCAGTTTTAAAACAGAAAAAGCTTCAAAATGTCCGAATTTGAAATTTTTTTTATAAAATACGTTTTATGTCTAAAAATTACCCGATTTTTCATATGCACATATCAAAATTTTTGTCAAACGTAATCGTAATTATTGGTGCTTGCATTCGAAATACACTTGATGTATCATTTAAAATTTTGTCTTAATCTTTTATCTGAAATATATGGAAATGGTGACGAGAGTTACTGAGTATGATAAAAATTAAATTTAGTACTCATACACTTATATAATAAGATGTATAAAATTTTCAACAAATTCGTCAAAATAGGATTCATTTCTTGGAAGTTGAATAATAATGCTAATTTTTGTTCGAATTTATTTTTGATTGCATATATATATATATATATATATATAGGCAGCTTAGGGACTTTAAAGCCAGGCTTCAAATCAAATCAATAATAGTTTTTATGGTATAACCAATTTTGATAATACTTTTGATATTTGTAATGAAATCAAAAAAAATATGAGTGAAATTCAATTTAATTAAAACTTAAGTAGCATATACTTGCTACTTAATAGTTGCTACTATGTACCAATTATCTAATTTTTTAAACATTAGATTTGTAATATAACTTTCAATTTGAATTTAATTCAGACTACTTCCCAAACATAAAGAAATTTTATTAATCTCTAGATTGCATTGAATATATTTAATTGCTTATTTAAAGAAGTTTTGATTATATAAAATTTAATAATATCAGACTTTTTGATTATATTAATTCACCAGTGACTGAGTGATCCAGTGTTTAGGTGCTTGCAGTGATTAATTTTTATTGCAATGGATTATCTTTAGTACTTATGATTCTGGATTTTGCATTCAAGATCAGTTTTTACTGCAAAATCACTTCCTGAAATGGATTTCTTTACTGATCACTTTGTGTAATGATATGATATGTTAATATTATAGGGGGACAATAGATATGATATTACTATAGCTTCATATAATTATTATGTCTTTAATTTTTATTGCAGTTGATTGTAGCTGTGTAATACATTCTATATCAATTTTGTATATATCTTGTAATGTTAAACATTTTTTAAATGAAAATACATGCAACAAGAATTTAGTTGGCTTAATGTTGTTGAACATTGAAAATGATTTCCTAGTTATTGAAAGCACATTTTTTAATCTATTTTAAAATTGTTAAAAATACTTTCTCTTAAATAAAAATTTATATTCAACTGCAGGGTTCATCACTTTTCCTCATCATGTATCTAATTATGTAACTGTCATAATATATCTATGTATTTTTGTTCATGTGATACCGTTCTATATCTAAATGTTTAAGAACATAAGGTCATATTTAACAACGATCAAACATACAGAAAAATTCAAAATATTGTTCTCCAAATCATGTTTTCTCTAACATAATAATCTCAATAACTAATAAGCTATATACATTTTTTTTTTTAAAATAATTGATTCTATATCCAATTCATTTCCAATAGCGTGACGCTGTGATTACAAAATATACAATTGAAAGAAATTACATTAACTTTCAATTTAAAATGTTAAAAAAAAAAACAAAAATACGTCTATATTTACCTAATTTACCTTTGAAAAATTACTTCCAATTATAAAATAATTTTATATAATCCAAGATAATTTACATTACAATATTATTAACAGAAAAATAAAACCAAGAAAACATTTTTTTTTGTTTCATAATAGCCGCATGAATATAATAGAAAACTTAATTTAATCATAATATTTACATCTAAATTAGTCCCCATCAAAACAAAACAACCACACAATTAATAAAAACATACTAACATACATACATTTTGTATTATTATATAGATAAAAAATTATAGAAATATACCCTAACCAATTTCAGTTCCACAAAGTACCAGTAATTACTACTCATTACGAGATTAACTAACGCAATATCTTCCTGCTGACATGAATTGATGAGTTCTTCTACTCAAGAAGATCCTTGAAAAAAAAAACAAAAACAAAAAATTACAAAATGAAAAATTTCACGGAAATACAAATGAATATATAAAGCGTTGATAACTTCAATTTATTCCAAAGAGCTTATGCTTTTGTTATATAAATGAAAAAACATAACATAAAAATATTTACAAAAGGGGACAATTTACATAGAATAGACAAGCTGTCTGTCATTAAGACTTTATGTTATCATAATGGTAGTATACAATTAGTGTTTTAAATTTAGGTGTATGTAATCATACATTTTCTTCCTATTATTATTTTTATATCAAACCTGATAATCAAACGAATGAAGATGAGCTGCCCTTTATATTGTTGATAGGATTAGTATAACAAGAAGAGTATTTAAAACGGAATTGAACTATTCGTCGAAAATTGTAATCAGTTGTTTTTCTACAACCTACTTAGAAAGCAAATATATTAAATTTTAATTAACCACCTCTTTTGTCTTATACTCTTCATACTGACGTAGCTAACAGTTATTATTCAAATGGGTAAAATATAGGGTAAGTTTAAAAAGTAATGACGATTTAGCAGTTTTGCGCTAATATAAAGCCAATGCTGCCACAACAATACTTAATATTATGTTATTCTGATATTCTTGATTACTTTGATGACAATTTTCCTATTGAAATTTAAAGTCGGTTTACAGATAGAAATATTTCCTTAATTCAAAATTATTTTAATTCCATGTTATTACGATTATGCCAGATCTTCTGATGAAAAAAAATCCTCCAAGAGTGCATTAAACTAACTAAAATACGAACTAAATATAGAAAAATTTACAGCAATTCAAAAATATTTGTCTCACTTCAGTGCAACGAAGGCTAATACAATTTATGGAAAGCTATAAAAAAATTAAACACTCGCAACTAGCACATCCTTCTATTTTTGAAAACGACAGCAACTGAGCCAGAAATGATGAGGAAAAAAAATCAGTTTTGCTGATGATATTGATTCAGTATTTAAACCATGATCAATTCAAACTAGTCCTATTTATAAAACCAAAATCAATGATTTTATGGCATCGGGTTCTGAAATGAAATATACAAATTAAAAAATTTAAGGAAAAGGAAGTAAAACAAGTAATTAAAAAAGATATTAATCCGAAAAGAGCACCACGTTATGACTTGATTACAACTGTTAAAATACTTCATAAAATCACAAATAAATGTTTTAAATTAGTAAGTAAAATTTTTGCATAAAGATCTATCTTACTCCTACAAGTTAATAGCTATAATGAGGATCGTTACTACTTCGTTAAACTATGGGCTGTAACATCCGAATGTTCTGCAAATCAAATCAAGACTACCAAGGAAGTGTTTTTAGCCCGATTTTTTATTTATTTAACACTGCTGACTTGTCTCAGACCTTAAATACAACTATACCTACCATTGCGAATAACACAGCTATTCTTGTGCCTCACAATGATGAAAGTACTGCTTCTGAGTTGGTACAAAATAATTTAAACGCAGTATTGCCAAACAAATGGAAAATTAGAACAATTTGTTGGAAATTTATGATTTAGGTACTACAAGTTTTCAGACAATTAAACACAATTTAAATCACACAGAAATAGTTTTTAAAAAAATTTATTGTTTAGCATTCGAGAAACAAATTTTGTTTAATTATTGAAAATATTCAAATATTTTTCTTTGAATTTTCCTAAATATGTTGGTACTACGTATTTTGTCTACTACTTGCAGACTTCTTCAATATTTTGTACTTCTTCAAAAGTATCCATGGTCAGGCGTAGTATTGTATACAGTACCGTCTATTGTCTCAAATCGACATAAGTCCATGATAGTTCAGCCTTATCTATTTAGATATGTTGACCCACATATTTCAAAATGAAACACCTATAAATTTAAAATGCAATAATTAAAAAAAAGTGTATACAAATTATATGTTAAATAAATTCTTATAGTCTACATAGCTCATCAATATTATGCTTACAAAAATTTATCTACATCTAAACATAATGCAATTCAGCAATAATAAAAGAGCTAGTTTTAGATAGGCCAGAATTTTAGTACAAAACATGAATAGAGCACAACAGACCAAAAAATAATTTTCTATATTTAATTTTAAGTTATAACGGATGTCTGCCCAAATTTAAAAATGTCTATTCCCAAATTAAAAAATTGGAAAGGTCAATTATAAAATAGAATTGAATAAAAAAATAGCTAAAAAATATCCAAATAATAATATGTTCAAATATATTAAAAGCAAAATTCTGAAGCCATCGGTCTCGGAATTCAAATTAATCTACGGGTATAGTGTTTTTATACTATATTAGTGACTGAGGTAAAATAAGGTAGGATAAAACGTATGGAATTTCTTCTATGTTGCCACATAAGATTCTCCATGAATTCTTTTCGGCCTTTTTAAGTGCAGTTTTGTACACTTTAAAAGGGAATATTTATATAGTTTCCAGTGTTATTTGTCTCTAGTATTTTTTGCTATATCAAACCTTCTTATGCTATTTTTCGAAGGATTTAAATTTCCTCGCTCCCCCACGGTGGTCTAGACTTATCTTAAGACTTATCTGTGAAGCAGGAGATGGAAAGAGCCGTCGACTGTCAGAGATAGTCCAGTTTCGCAAGCAATTCGGAGGTCTGAGAGTCTTTGAGTAGAGTGTATTAGACATAGAAAAATCGTATTTAGACCATTCGGTTTTTCTCGTAGTAAGAAAGATTATTGGTCTGGATTCTCATTCCTGTAAGTGAAATTCAATATAAAGGTGATCAGAGAAGTAGTGTTCATTAGACACCCTCCAGTCACTAACTTTATAGATGATAAGGTCTGACGCAAAGATGATATTGAGAACTTGTTGCCTGATACTGTTCACAAAGGTAGGTTTAGGTTCTCTACCGTTGTTGCATATAATGGAGGTTAATATTTAATAAATAACCAAAAAATATATCACCTTTATAATTGGTGCCCATGCTTCAACAGATTTTGTGATGAATATTAGCATTACATCCAAAGATGAGCCCAGTTTTAGACGTTTCTGCTTCTTGTATATACCGCACTAAATGCCCGCCGGAGATCACCAGATATCCGAATACACGGTTAGAGGATGAGTTATATTTGAAAAAGGCTCTCAGCCTGGTCCATTTGTCAACATGGGACGTATAACACCTTAATCTTCACTGCAATTTACCACAACAATTAAAATGAGTATAATGTCTTATGATTATTTATTTATTTATTTATCTATTTATTATAATTCTTTCTAAATTACACTTTCAACCAGTTTTATCAAATTTAAAAATGAATTAGACATTCATACCCTGAGCGTATTTTAAACCCGGGGCGTCTGAATAGTTGACATAAAAAGTGTACCATTTAGTATGCTTACCTAAACTTTACTAAAGCTTAACTCATCTCTGACCCTGAATTAACTGACTTGAATAACAAATATCAGTGTTTAGGTTATTCAAGTAATTTATTTTACTTTTTTCTGTGATTAAAAAATCAGGTAAGTATACAAAGAAAGGTATTCGCACTCTCCTTCAACAGTATATATAGCGCGCAAAACAAACCCGAAGATCTGATAAGCCTTCTCAAGCACACAGGATGACTCTAGTATCTACTGAGTTTCTGAGGAGAGTAAAAATGGGAGAGCGATTCCCTACAACAAACATTAACAACAAATAAGTCACTCGATTCATGGTATCAAAAAGGACAATTAAGTGCTAATTGGTTTACCAGAAGCAACTGGAATGGCCACTTCTACTTACCAACCTATACTTACCTTACCTACCATACAAAGAAGAAAATTCTTGCAACAGCTATTCAGTTGCAGCTGGATATGCTACAGCTATGTTCATCCATCCCTTCGTTTTGTTATAAATTTTCTTCTAAACAATATTCGACATTCCTCAAGTAGTTTAGGAGCAATTTATTGATTTCTAAATTTCGAATTTACTACCAAAAATTTACCATGTGATAAAATAATGTCAGCATTCTGAGATAATAAACCAATTTCAGAAATAACTCCAACTAAAATGTCCACAGAAAGACAATGATTGTTGCTAAAAGCAATTTGGTGCAATCTAATAAGATCACAAAAATATTTATTATTGCCAGTTCACACTACGTTTTTATTATTTAGTAAAATAATTTTTATTGTATTTAAAAAAATATATAATTTTTTTTACTGCTGCGATGGGGATCCTTCCATAAAATTGGAGCCCAAAATATTATTTAAAAAAAATCCCAGTTTTCCTTATATTGCTTTAACTTTATAATATCTTTACATTAACATGGATACGTATGCATATACCTTATATATTATATATAAGTATGTGAACAGGATAACGTTTAGTGTTCAAGCTATCAGACCCAAATGACAACGTGATTTGTTGGCTTTTGTTGAAGAAATATGTTCCATCTATTTTTTTTTTTTTTTACTTTAGTTGTGAAAATGTGTTATTTTGTGGATTATTTATTTTCACACCTTTTTTATAAATTGGGGAATACCAAAAAAAAAAAAAATAACAAAACAAAACAATTGAAAGAAATGAAAAGGAAACTGAAAATATAAAAGAAATATTTTTTTGGGGTTTTCTTATTGTTGGCATGTTTGTTATTATTGTTGTAGCTTGAAGCATATTTTACCTTTCTATTAAAGAATTGAAAGGAAAGTTCAATACATGTGTCGAAAATTTGAAAGGACTTATTTTTTTTTTAACTTTTTGTGTTAGAATTAGAAATAAATATTTTTATTTACGGGTATGTCACTTTTTCTTGTAATACTTACCTATAATTTGGGTAAGAAGAAAAATGTTTTATATTCCTTAGAAGTTACAAAATGACAGCACTTAATTTAAATTTTATTTTATTTTGAAATAGATTTGGTCAGTTTAAAAAAAATTATAAATATATTTTGTTACAATGGATTAACAATATTTAAAAATACAAACAATGAAACTGTGTTTACTGTACATTTAAGTAAACCAACATTGAATCCCACATAATTTTACTGACGACTTAGTAAAGTAATTTTTTGCGAATAAAAAAAAGAGCTGAAAAGAAGTGCAAAATGTGATCATTTGTTCTATTGTATACAACCCTGCAAAATATAATGAAAAATATAATGAAAAATTCAAGAATAACTTACCTTTTCTATAAATTTCTTCGTAGTGCATTTTATAAACAATATTGTTTTTGTTTATCGTCACATATGAACGGTCTTAAAGCTGCATTAAATGGTAAATCCATCACTAAACATCAAATTATTGAAACCAAAATCAAGAGCACCAACAGCTCATTAAAACATATGATTCCGATCATTCACGAAGCCACACAAATCGAAAAGATAAAGAAAATTATCCGAGCTTTATCATGTGGAATTTCCGATCAAATGGAGATTCTAATCTAAGTAAAATCACTCCTTTTGTATGAAAGAGCATTCCTATCATTGTCACTGCTGAATTTGAAACCCATATCAATAAGTGATTCCAGCGCATCCTGAATATTCGTTATGTGCAAATTATTTCTAACAGAAAACTAGTCAAAAGTTAATGGACCTGAACTTCAAATAGAAATTACCTTCGAACCAATATGTATATCTGTCAACATAACTAAATTTTCGAATTAAATCTTTTGCTTCAGAAGACCAAAGAAAATTGGATGATAACCAAAGCAAATGGTCAAAAACGTGCAAAATGAAATTTTTCAGAGAGAAAGCGGCTACAACTAAAGAGGTCCGTGGCAGATAGGATATAATAAAAGTAGTTTATTTTTACACTTTTTTATATAAAGTTTGTTTTTCTCAGTATTTTTACATTCCGAAGCTAGTCTAGCCTACAAAAATTTAAAAAAACAGTTTTTTTGTTATACTTTATTAACATCTAAACGAATTTTTAGTATTTATTTTAACTTTATGCACTATTTTTAATAATTTTTAATACATATATATTTTGAAATTATTTGTCTCTGAATTATATTATATATTATATATTGGAAATGTAGGGCTTAAAAACCTATATTTTTTGTTGAAAGCTATAAAGAAAATTATAAAAAAATAAAAAAACTTAGCCTAACTCAATCTTAAAAATGCTAAGCTTAATCGAAAACATAATAATGTGTTACATTTTAGTGCTAATTATAATTAAAGTTTTCCAACCACCAATAGTTTGGTTTAATTAACTTATCCTTATTTACTATGGACATTTCTAATTATAAATTTTTTCCGTTTATATTTCCCGGGATTTTTACATGTAGCCACGTATTATAATGATATAATGGAAGGATTATTTCTACCCTATATCCCACTAGTTGGTTTATATCACAATGATGATGATATTAGATTTACCTATGATAGTTGTATATTCTTAATTCTCAAGAATAAATCTGCTAAAGAATTATCGGATTCAAAATTATTGCAGAATTTATATTTCCTGTGCCCTTCCAATAAAGGTCTAATATCATTAGCGAGTCTATACCAACATTTTACTATTATACATAAATTAATACATTCAATGCAATTTTACTAATAATATCAGATTAATAGTTTTATGAAATAGAATACTTGTGGAGATAACGATGTACTTATGAATAATTTGAACTTGAAGTTAGTTACAGTTAATTACGAAGTTTATGGTGAGAGGTAGAAGCATTTGTGGTTAAATTAAAAGTGGTAAAGGTAATTTAGAAATGGCTATGTATTTCCACGAAAGATTTTGAAAATTTGAAAAATTAAGTTGATACAAGTAGCTTGATTTTCACAGTTACAAGTAATTGAGTTATAGTAGATACAATAAATAGAACTAAAATTTATTTAGGTAGGAGAAAGATTGGACTCCGCAAGGATATGTAAAATGACATATTGGAAGAATTGTAAGTGTACTTGCCACTGTACAACTTTGTGAATTATTTTATCGCAAAATTAAATTATTTGAAAATACTTTGAATTACCAACCAGAATTTAAAAAATCAATAATGAAGGGTTAATAAAAAAAAACAAAAATACCAATTTATTCAGTACTTATTACCAAAATGTCAAGCAGTAGGCCTGGGTCTCTCTTTTCTCAAATGGATTGAAAGTTTCCTTTCGAATCGTACAAGTCTTAGTTGACGGATTTAAGTCCGATCAATTCCAAATAAACGCTGGTGTTCCCCAAGCATCAGTTCTCTCACCTACCCTATTCCTTATATTTATAAATGATTTGCTCCAAACCACTTTCAATCCAATCCACAGCTTTGCAGACGACAGCACCCTAGTAGCCTTCTACGATTTTCATAAAAAATCTGAAGCTACATCCACCGCTGTGTCTACCAAAAGAGACATCATGGCCAGTTCCCTCAGCCATGATTTGGTCGCAATAGCTAATTGGGGCTTAAAAAACAGAGTCGAGTTTAACACTTCTAAAACTCAGAGCTGTACAATCTCCCGAAAAATTTCCATTTTTGATACTACTCTTTTGTTTCATGAAGATAAACTTCAGCGGTTTGAAAGCTTAAGCATATTAGGTATGCACCTTAATCGAAAAACGATCTGGAATGATCATATATTTGATGTTGCAAAAAACGCAGCCAAATGTTTAGGTTTTCTTAGCCGCTGCAAGGCTTACTTCTCCCCCTGTGACCTCTTGAAAATCTATAAAGCTTTCATACGACCCAAAATGGAGTACAATTCTCACATATGGGCTGGCGCCTCTAGTGTTGCGTTAAAACATTTGGATAAAGTCCAAAAATAGGCTATTCGTCTAATCAACGACCCAAATGTGACAGCCCATCTTGCTCCTCTTGGACATCGTCGTATAGTCGGAGCTCTCTCACTTTTTTATAGATATCTCGTAGGCATCGGCACATGCTCAGTGGAAATTAAAACTATATTACCTTCACTTAAGCGTTTCCCCCGCGAAACACGAAGGGCAGCATGTACTCATTCCTACACCATTGAAATCCCTAGATGGCAAAAGACAAGTTATGGAAATTCGTTTATAACTTCAACATCCCGAATGTGGAACCAAATTCCATCTTATGTATTCCCAAAATATTAGAAATTCTATATTTATGACCTAAATAAATTCAAGACGAACATTTAACACCTCCGTTCGTAATTGTCCTCCTTCTTTTTTACCATCCTCCTTTCCCACCCTAGCCAAACGAACCAATCGGTACAAAAGGCACTAGGTGGGGTGTTTTGGCTATGTATAAAAAAAAAAAAAAAAAAAACTTTACCTAGGTCTGATATAGTGATACTAGTACAAAATTAAATATATTTCTATACAAGATGATAAAATCAAGTATTATGTATTAGCTGTTACATTTTTGATGTACTATTATAGTAGTTAACAACTAGTCTGGTCAGAATATTGGCAATACATGGTCACAGTAGTAGTAATAGAGCTTTATTTGTAATATTTTAATTAAACATTTCTGTTTATAACTTAATACTAAGAGATATAGACACTAAAGCAGGTATAGAATACCACATAGAAAGCCAGAGTAACAATAAAAAATAATAAATATGTGTATATCAATCATTTCAACGTCAATTATACTCCAGAAAAAGCAAATTTATAATTATATAATATCTTTAGAACGTCCTACCTGACAAATTGGATATATTCTCAAATCAAGAACAAATCAAATAAAATCAAATTTTTTATTAAATTTCAAAATTCAAACAACAATAATTATTTATTTTTCTTCTATAGATTTCAAATCTTTTAAATCATACCTATATATAAAATTATAAACTAACCCATACCTATATAACAATTTATTAAATAAATTGTGTAAATTTATTACATTAACATCAGCTTGGTAATAATTCAAGAGAAGAATAAAAAAAAATTAAATAAAAAAATCATTTAAAAATAATATCGAATTTCCTTAAATTTCCTCTCTAATAACGCATTAATTTCATCGGAAAATATTCAAAATCAAAATATGTGAGTAAGTAAAAAAAGCAACCCCAATTTTCTACAAAAAAAAAATAAAAAAAAAACACGAAGTTAACGTGATTGGGAAAAATATTCCACGGACACAAAAATAATAACTCAACATAACAAAAATATAGAATAAAAATATTTTTAAGGGAAATATTGGGAAATTAAGTTTTACTTAGCGATATAAAAAAAGAAAAATTCACTGTTTTGAAAAAAAAAATCTTTTTTACTTATTTTACTTAAATCACAAAGAGACACAATGCTGCCATCACTTCCTCCCCTCATCAAAATAATAATCATTTCACATTTTAAAATTAGCTATAGGTATCTCGGAATTGATTAAACGTTTTCAATAGATTTTCCCTCTTGCTTTCTCATACTTTTTATTAGTGTGAGGTATGTCATTAATTCTTCTTGAACAAGATCAATTATTTCAGTAAATTTAATTTCGATATAGGTTATGTTTTTAGTGCAGAATTCAAATTTATCCTTTTTCTTCTCACTGAAAAGGTTTTTATTATCTAAACTGTTATTCAACATCAATACTATACAAATTATATTACAATTTAACTAAATATACAATATGCTTATGTCCTATTCATTTATTTTAGATGCATAATGTTCTTACAAAGCCCTTCCAACATTTTTGTTATTATTTGTATCTTTTATTTGTTTCTTCCTATTTGGCTTAATTTCTATTTTGATTTATTTTTCTATTATTTTTCGCCACTCTGTAGTTGTTCTGAGGGCTGTTAAGCCTTTATTCCTAGATAATAGTAACAGACTGGTTTGGAACGACGTGCATAGTAATTTGTTACTGTAAGACCAAATTGCTCAGATAAGGTAGTAGGGTTGAGTCGTCAATGGATTTCATATCATCTGCATAAATTTTAAGTTCAGTATTTTTAATTACAGATATAAAATATCGTTCACCGAAATAATGAATAGCAGTTCTCTAAGTGACTGGGAACTCTAGAGTTGGCCAAAATGGTGTCAATGCAGACAACATAAATAAAACATTATAGGACCTATCAATTAAATATGATTTGATCCACTTTATGAAACCTAAGAAGTCACGGAAGCCTTATTTTCTTAATTTCAATAATATAAATTACATTTGTTTGCAGGCATTTCTCCAGATTAGTTACCACGAATTTACTTTTTATAAATCCATGCTGATGGTTATATGTTAGCAAAAAGGAGCGCAGTGGTGATAAACATAGTCGAACACAATTAATTCAAACACCTTAGGAATTGCCGATAATTTGGCAATGGGATGTTAATTAATTAAGCCATCTTTGCCGTGATTTTTGTTGGTGGGTCTTATGAAAGATTTTTTCCACATTAAAGGAAAAATCCCAATGGGAAGTATTGCAGGTAAGTATTGAATACAATACATAGTGGACAATTGAGCGAATTAGAAAACTTTTGTATGACAAGTTCAGGAACTTCATCAGGACTAGGGAATGTATTATTATTAAGATTTAATAAGTATTGAACTATATGGATTTCACTAATGTGGTAACACAAGTAATATGGAAATATAATATAGAAATATTAATTTTGAAAAGCAATAATTAAATATAATGAAATTCAAATTTACAGCATCCATCACGAAGGATAATATCACAGTAGGCAAAATATTGAGAATATAATCTAGGGAGTTGAAAAAGTTATAGGTCTAAGATTATTATAATATTGAGCTAGACATTAATTATTAACAAATAAAATGAAGTCAAAAATTGCAACTACATTTGCAAATTTACTTCACACGAAACTGAAGCTAGTTCCTCGAATATTTGCAACTATAACTCTGTGGCGACTATTACATTTAAAACCGCTTAAGTTGAAATAGTGAACTTTTCCCAGTACGCATCTTCAAAGTTTAAAATGGATTTTTATTGAAGCTATTTGAATAAAAAGAAAGGTATATTTTGAGATTCTAAAGTAAGTTAAGTGTTTATATTAAGTATAAAAAATATGACGCTAGGACATAACCCCTAAGTCACTAACCCGTTTGAAATCTGAGAACCTTAGATATCGTCGAGCTCACACGTTCTGGCAGCTCATTGTAGCAAGACGGTGCGGTAGGTCCGAAAACTTGAGCGGTTTTTGATTCCTAATAAATAAGACCCAACAATATTGGAAATTAGTTAATTTTTGACTTGGGTGTTAGTTCATAGTGCCTAAAACATATCTTTATGAAGTTGATCGTTCTACTTCTTATATCGCATTCAAATTACTTAAAAACTACAAAATTTTGCCAGATAAGCGATTTCATAACTGGGAATACAATGGCGTTAATAATTAATTTTTTTGCTAATTTAACGGTTTTTATATTTTAGCCACATAATTAGAAAATTGAAATAATTAATACTGTTATTTGCTATAATATAAAATATTATATTAAAATTTATAATTAAATACCGTAAGCCAATACAGAACAACGCTAAATTCTCATTTTTATTTATTTTACATTTTCTCCTTCTCCTCTTGTATTCTACGTAAAATATAATATCATCTCAGTCCTTCATTAAATAACATTTTTGGGAATAGTTAAGGTTTCGTTCGATAATTTTATTCTTTTTTTTGTAAATATTTTGAGCAACAGATAGCACAATGTCATTTTTTATAATTTTTTATTTTTTTATTTTATTTCAGTTTTTTTTTTTGTTTTGTTTTTATGATGAAGGTATAATAATAATATACGTAAAAGTGAGATAGATGACTTGTTTGCATATTAAACCGAAATTGATTAAATCAACAACAAGAAAACCGATATACAACCAATAAAATTGATGGCAGTTTAGATATAATTTCATTTTTATTGGATTGTTCATTTTTTCCCAAAGTTTCCAAAAAAAGATATAATAAAAATAAAAATTAAATAGGAAAAAAAAAACTTTTACCGTTTGATCAGGATATTAAAGGTAAATTACTGTTATTATTTATATTAATATTTATATTATGTATACTAGTTGTTATTTAAGAGTGAATTGGCGGAAATAGATATGTGGGAAAATATTATCGAAATAATAATTGTGGCAAAGGTGTTTGTTGTTTTGTAATTAGCTACTTGTAAGATTAAAGTATAATAATAAGGAGACTTTGGTCAATTAATTTATGTTTTAAAACACTGCAACAGCTGTTAGTATTTTAAAAATTTGAATAAAAGATTTCATTAATTTCAATAATATATTTTAAATTCGCATTATTTAACAAAATTAATATTATACAAAATTTATTTTTTAAGTTATAAACATCGGTTCACCTTACTTTGTATTCAAAATATTCAAATATAACTTCGGACTGTAAAATTGTCGAACTCTCAATGTGATTCTCTTTATCGGACTTTTAAATTTGATAAACAATTTATGTTCATAAAAAATTTATTTATATATAGAGATAATCTATAACACTAGCACTGTACGAAAAACTTTTAAGGTATCAAAATTTAAACTGTCTTACACATTTTTTAACACCAGTAACTGCACAAAACACTTTTAAGGTACTAGGTATACTTTAAGGCTTTCTTTCCATCGAGACAAAAATATTTCACTTTTAATATATAGTTTTTTTCAAATACTATTCACTTTAACACACGATTTACCAATCCCGTAGATATATATACAAAGTTGTACATCCTGATCATTATAACTATATAATTCATAAATAATTTCACATTCTTATTTATTATAAAATTCTTCCTCTCTATTTAAAATTATTATTATAATAAATCTACGTTTACATAGTAATTAATTAGCATTTACATCATTCAAACCAACCACACTTTGTGTGATTCCAAAATAGATGTAGGTACATAAATATAATTGCATCCGTACATTGTACATATATATTACATTGTATTCTGTTAATCCGCTTAACTGTTATTTTTAAATAACATATCAAAACCATTCATGTTCAATTTATATTTTAATTATTATTATTAAATTGTAAAAATTTATAATTTGTGTATATGAACAACAATATTTTTTATGATGAATATCAGTAATCAATTCTCAATTTAAATTCGTGAATACATTACAAAATGCCACTTGTAACAATATCGAATAAAAATTAACATCATAAACATTTGTGGCTATATAATAGAAGCTATCAATAGTCATAGATGACTGATAATATAATGGGTATATGATTAATAAGCGCAACAAAATAATAATAATAATAAAAACAAAAAAACAACAAAAATAACAACATAAGGACATCATCAAAGTTAAGTACACAATCCTTCCAATTTCATCATTGAATGTTTATTGAATGTTTTTTCGTATTTTGTAAATAAACAACCGCACATTATACTCATATATATAGGTATGATATATTTTATACGACGTGGCTAAATAATGTAATCCATACAGCCTCATCAATAAAAATAATATCTAGATATGGATATGTGATTTATCTATTGTACCGCAAAATGTTGGTATTTTAACGCCAGAAGTGACATTCACGCATGAAAAATTTATTTATATAATATCATCATCACCATCATCATCAT
Organism: Argyra leucocephala; assembly: GCA_963942445.1. Taxonomy (NCBI): domain Eukaryota; kingdom Metazoa; phylum Arthropoda; class Insecta; order Diptera; family Dolichopodidae; genus Argyra; species Argyra leucocephala. Next base: position 64,833,139 of record OZ012678.1, on the reverse strand, counting down.
CGTCATCGTCATCGTAATTTTCGTCATCTTCTATCGTTTTTAGTTTGATTCAGTATATCAAAAGGGATAATAATATCTGCGAATAAAACAACAAACAATTTTTATTTATTTTTTTTTGCAATGTTGGTAGAGGTAATATTATTATGTTTAGGTATATCATCTCGCTTTATATCACCATCATATAAGTATTATAATAGGTATGAGAACAGAACAGAACATTAGGCAGATGTATTGCAGCAGTCATTCATATAAAGACGAACCAAAAGCAGAGCAATAACAAGAAACAACAACAAAAAAACTTTTATTTGATTGATTTTACCCCTTTATTAAAACTTAAGGATTTTCAGTTATGATCCATGACTTTTAATGTTAACAAAAAAAAAAAAAAAGTAAAAATGGAAAAAGAAACAACAAAAACGGTTTCCCACTGTGTTTTTTGAAACCATTATGGTTACGGAGCTATAAAGTTATATGTATTTATGAGAGTTATGGGATTTAAATCATAATCGATTCGATAAACAAATGCGATGGAATTTTTCACATGTCAATGTCAAATAAGCTCTCAATAATAATCGACTTGATATATGATAGGAAATTATTTTAAAGGGCTTAAGTTTTTATTTTTCATTTTGTTTGTTGTTGTTGTTTTATATTAAAAAAAAAATTCAGAGGTTTACGATAAAGGAAATGTGTTTTTATATATATGTATATTTTTTTTATATATTGATACGATAATTATTTTTGGGGGTTGAATTTTTCCAAAAGATTGATACACTATCTGAATATAATATGTACATTAAAATGTGTAAGTATGTGATGGGAAAAACTTAAATTAAAGTTTTAAATTTAAGTTAAGAAATGTTCTGATTTTAAGTACAGTGTGGTTATAAAATTAACTTGATTAATTTTCCCATTCAATAATTTTTTTTTAAATTAAAATTTAAAATTGCAATAGTTTAATTTATATAATATAAAAAGAAGTAAGGATAATATGTTAAGAATTATTTAATTTGAAATTTTTCAAATCTAATCTAATGTAAAATAAAAAAGTGAGAACTACAGAAATGCGAACTCCAAGGCAAATATTTGGGTACATGTTGAAAGTAATGTATACAAGAAATATCAAATATCAAATGAATAGAATGGTACAAAATCGATTGGAGAAGGTAGCAATGAATGAACATCGGAAGAAATGGTATGAATGTTGGACATCGTCATCACAAAATATATGTAGAGTATAAGGTTAACTGAAAAAAACAGGCACCTAATTCCTAAGTGAAATTTTTTCTTTCTAAAAATTACTGCAGAATCTGTGGAATTTATAAGACTAATAAAGACATCATTTTACCTAGAGATTTTATTTCTAGACTAAAACAGATTCCATAAAAAGTTTGGAATTTAAAACCTAAAATAATAAAATTTATAAAAGTATTTTTTTTTTTTTTGAAAAATAATATGGGGCTTTTAATAGTATGCGAAGCCCACCTATCTTTTTACCGTTATAACCAATCTACGTGAGATCGGCTTATGACTTTTTTTTACGGAAATTTTTCGATCTAGTGCTTATGAAATTTTATATTCCGTGAAGGATTTTGCTATCAACATAATAATTTGTGTTTACCTCATCACTGTGATATCTTCCATGAAGGAAACGATTTCTATTTTCACGTTTCTGCATTAATTTAACTCAAAGTGATTGACTTCCGTAAATAAAATAATTTTCGTAGAATTTACCATTTTAAGTATTGACGTAGGGTTTTGTTCTTTTAAAGTCGACAGACATTGTTTTCGATATCAAGAACTGATGCCGTTTCCAAGTGCACATGATTTTGTAATCGCTGCTCGTGTTTTAGCGCATATTTCTTGATTTCATCCTTAACTGTTTCAATGTATAAGTCATGGTGGAGAACTTTGTTGCATATACCATATACCATGGTTCATAAATGAAATTTTTATTGAAATTTTTGCAGCATTCAAGGAACATTTTGTATAACTCATAGTCACAAATTTTTTTTGTACATCTACAAATTATTTACTGTAGACCAAAAATTGTAAATGTATATAAACTGAAACAAAATGATTTTACAGAATGCATACAGAAAAGATAAATTGTAAACGTAAACTTATGATTACGGTTGTACATTTACTGTATGTATACATTGTGACTATGTATTTACAGATATTTTCTTTGTAAACTTATGGCTACAATGTACCTTTACTAATCATTTACTAAGTAAATGTATGTTTACAGATACAAAATGTTTACGTTTTTGTAAGCTTATAGCTATAATGGACCTTTTATAATTGTTTACTAAGTAAATGTGTGTTTACAGACACAAAATGTTTACGTTTTGTAACACTATAGCTAAAATGTAAATTTACAGATCGTTTACTAAGTAAATATATGTTTACCATCACTTAATGATTACATATGTTTCATTTCGATGCTACTTTTCTTTGCACAGCCTCATAAATGGATGCCGTACGTCCACATTTAATAGTATTTTATTTTATACCTACTGATACCTCAAAGAATTATGTTCAAGTAAATAGTACTTTGTGTCTGATGTTTAGCTCTTCTTTTTTCTTTTTTATGTACATATTCCTTTAATCTTAGTTTAGTGTCAGCGTCATTCCCAAATTATTTTCTGTATGGCATATGGTACAATAAAATTAGTTGACTGTATAACGATTCTCTTCGGTGCTGCGTTATTTGATACTATAGTATAGTCCAAACAATGAATTGTACAAGTTCACATAAAAAACAAAGATCTTTAAATAAATACGACAATTTTCTACCACCAATCGTAATAATTGACTTAAGAAAGGAAGGTACCTATTATTTTCCAAAACGTTTTTTTTTTCATTCCAAAGTAAATTAATAGCACTGTTTTTTTTTAAAATATGGATTTGAATTTAGATTTGAATTGAAAATAAAAGTTAGTAATTTAGCCTCTACTTAATATAAAAATGTCAGTTTTATAATTGCAGAAAACTATTATCCCTTACATTATTTTGGTACTATAGCCACCTCTCTGATCGAATAATAATACCTTCAAAGCTAAATTCAAATGCAACCGATTTCTATTCTATTCTATTCCAATTGAGTGTTGTTTACAACTTGTATTGCCGTTAAATCCGGCTTGAACCATGTCCAACAATCTATATTTTCAGAATATTCTTTAGTTGAGTGTTGGGTATCTCACATTGTTCGAGGAATTTCCTGATGGCGAATATTGCTACGACTCAGTCTTTCGAATTCACAGAGCAGATGTTTAATAGATGTTTCCTCTACTTAAAATATTTTGAAATAAGTTGTTTTCGGTTAGACTGATTTATAAAGACGCTTTTTAACTGTGACAGTGGCCAGTTATTATCAATGCCATGACGAATAACGTAATCCAGACATGTTATTCTCTACGATTGTAATTTAAGTTAAGTTAAGTTTTTGTTTCAAGATATTACATTTAAATTTCATTTGAGTTTCATTACATTTAGACGTAGCTTAGTTTAGCTTTTTTTTTTTTTTTTTTTTCTCCTGTTACTCCGCGTGGTAGTATAGGGCTTCGATAACCTCCGTTCCTCTCTGTTGAGTACTACTTCCTTAATATCGTCCCAGGTATAATTGTTGATTGTTAATTCTTGATCGACTGTGCGTCTCCATGTGTTATATGATCTGCCGGGTCTCATTTGTCCTTGTGGATTCCACTCCAGAGCTCTTCTTGCTATATCACTTTCTGATTTCCTTAGTATATGACCTATCCATTTTCATTTTTTCCTATTTATCTGTCTCTTGATCGGTTCTTCTCCAGTTATCATCCATAAATCTTCGTTGCTAATTCTTGCCGGCCAGAATATTCTGCATATAATTCTCAAGCACTTGTTGATGAATACTTGTAGCTTCTGTTTGATTCTGACCGAAGTGAGCCATGTTTCACTGCCATATATTAATGTTGACTTAACCATGCTCTGAATATTGTTACTGTCCTCATTGCCTTGGTTTTCTCGATATTCAAGTCCTGTCCCGATTTCTTTGCTTCTTCCTGTAATCTGTTTACGTTGCATCTGAGTAATCTAAATCTTCTAAGTTGCCGAAGAGATCCCATTCTATGCCGTTTATTCCAGTGCAAACTTTTTAGAATGTCGTCTAGTATTGTGTTGAAGAGAAGTGGTGATAGTGAACATCCTTGTCTAACTCCTATATTGGTGTAGAATGGATCACTGATGTTACCTCTGTGTTGAACTGTTGTCCCTGCATCTTTATACATCGTTTTGATGATGTTGATGATTTTTTCAGGAACTCCCTTCTTTGTAAGTGTTCTCCATATTGCGCATCTCTTGACTGTGTCGAGTGCTTTCTTAAAATCTATGAATAGTAGATATAGTGGGGCATTCCATTCCACTGATCGTTTAACTATGACCCGTAAAGTATTTGCCTGGTCTACACAGCTTCGGTTTGGTCTGAAACTTGCCTGCTCTTTCCGTAGTATTGGTTCTAGTACTTCTTCTAATCTTTTCTTTATAATAATTGCTATTATCTTATGAATAGTATTTAGAACCGTGATTCCTCTCCAGTTGCTGCAATTTGCCAAGTCTCCTTTCTTAGGTATCTTGACAATCATTCCTTTCTTCCATGATGGTGGTATATTCTCTTCTATCCATGCTTTTCTGATGTGGGGTTCAATTGTTTTTGCGAATAGGTCAGGGTCCAGTTTGGCTATTTCTGCTGGAATTCCATCTTCACCTGTTGCTTTGTTGTGTTTCAGGATATTGATTGTAGCTTTGATTTCTTCTATATTTGGAGCTTGAGTAGATATTGGCAGTCCCTCAGTTGGGTAGATATTTGCATCGTATCTGTTTCTTATGTCTACTTCATTATTTGTACTTTCTTCGTTGGTCAGTTCTTGGAAATATTCTCTCCATCTCTTTAATTGGTCCTCTAAGTTAGATTAACTTACATCTACATAACTGAAATGAACCTTAGATATTGTACAAAATGATATTTTAGTAATGTATTTTGTGCTCTAGTTGGTGACTAAATACATTTTGTTAGTTGTCATTCTACGATTCTATCACATAATAATGCTTTTTTTTTATTGCTACTGCTGTTCTTTTATTTCTGCGCTTATTATTTAAGAAATCAATTCGAGTTCTATTCAAAAACTATTTCTTCAAAAACAGTTACTAAAAACAATTGCATTTTAATTAGACTCAAAACATAGAACATTTTTTTCGTAGAGACAAATGTAAATTCTAAAGTAGTTCAAAATTATTTTGAATACATTTCTATATTTATTACACATACCTAGTGTTTCTACATATTTTTTCAACTACTATTTTGATAGTGTACACACCTAAATGGTTTTTAAAACTAAATATTGAAAATTTCAATACTTTTTATTCATGTCGATTTCATTAGACAATAATTCAGAATTTTAAATTCTTGCATAAAAAAAATTCATATTTTGTTAGTGAGTAGAAAAGTGATAGATAAAGAAAGTTTTTACACAGTGTATAATTACCATTATAAAAAAAAAAAATAAAAATTGTATTATGCATGCATAAAAAGATTAGACAATAATATTTTGATTATGTATTACACAAATTTAAAGGTATTCATGGAAAAGCTAATAAATTGAACTTCAATGAAAATTCCACAATTTGTAAAGCAAAATTATTATCGAGTTTGGTGATAACCAAAAAAAAATTTCTTTGTAATAAATAAAAATACCGAATTGTAAAAAATCATGAAAAAGGTGAAAAATAGATTAATGTTTGAAAAATTTATCATACAAAATGTGAAATACATTAGAAATTGCATGCTTTGAGAAATTTGGGAAAAGAAAAAGAAATTAGAAAGTTCGAAGAGAGTTAAAAAATTCACTTCTTGCTAATTATTTGCATGTTGGTCACGCTTTTCGGTATTTATAAATCATAATTTGGAGTTACAGTCTGTATAAAATTGAATGGTTCAATTATAAAAACAAAAATTAAACAAAAACACCTACAAAGCATGGTTCATACAAGATGATACCATAATAAAAATATAAAATAATTCAAATTACTTATAAATAAATAATAATAATAATATTAATGGTAGACAATTAAAAATATTAAAGTCCAATATCCGAACTGGGTAACTTAATTTCATAAACAAAATTCCGGAATGTATTCGATGCTTTTGAAATTTCGAAAACGATATCCACGAGAATGAAGGTGTGCTTTTTAAAAATAATCAAATATTAATTTCAAATACATTAAAACCGGAAATACTTAAAATAATTCATTACGGTCACATGGGTATACATAAATGTAAAAACAGGGCTAGACAAAACACAAATGTGAAGTTTGTTGTATTGAAAAAGCATATATCGAGATATAGAAAAAATGGTAGAAAACTGTGCTGTTTTTTATCAGTTCAGAAATTCAAATACGAAACAATTCTTCATCCTTCTTCTGACGCTATGTTATGGAGATAAGAAGGTTGCACTCTACGTATTTGCACTCTACAAATAAACCACTTTTATCCAATTTTTATAATGGGAAATGTCTTTTTTAGTGTTAGAGTAATACTTGAAGTATTCAGTTGTTTTACTTCTCGTACGGAGCAACCACAACAATACAACAGTGGCGTTAAGATTTAAGCTTATCTTTGAATAGAATCAGTATACAAACAATAGTGAATCAAAAGCCTATGATTAAACTAAATATCTAACTGAAAACTTTATAATACCTGGGGAGATAAGAGTGAATATTTTGGTTAAAATTTATCAATATTAAATGAATCTCAGTACTTTTCAAATAGAAAAAAAAAAACAATTTTTGTATAATAACAGAACAAATATATTTCTTTCTAATTACTTTGTCTGTCCAATCTACACTTACTTATTTGCTGGGCGCTACAGACCTTGAAGGTGCTGGGCCTGGCGCAAAATTGTCCTTCACTGATTTCGGTCACGAGCGGAATCTCTCCAGTTGGTGATTTGAGCTTTTTTCATATATGCCAATACTTCATCTCTCCAACAAAGGTGTGGCCTCCCTCGACGACGCGTTTCCTGGGGTTTGGATTCGAAGAGTTTCCTAGTCGGAGCACTTTTATCCACACGCTCTACATGGCCTTGCCCTAATGAAGCAGTTTTATTCTGTCCTTTTTAGCAAGGTCCATGTCGATGAACCACTGGTATAGTTCGGCATTGTATCTTCTTCTCCAAACCGCTTCATCCGACACAGGACCATAAATGCGACGAAGAATTTTTCTGTCAAAGATACCAATTGCATGCTTGCTTACGATTCAGAACCATATAGCAGCACCGGAAGGATGAGCGTTTTGTATAATTGTGCCTTGGTATTTTGGGATAGGAGCTTTGAACCCAGTTGTTTGAACAAACCGATATCCAATGTATATGTTCCCACATTTTGTTGCAGAATATTTTGTAAATTTCGGTTTTTCCCTTTTTCCATTTTTATCCTTTTTTAAGAAAAGATTTTTTGAAATACTAGGAATTAAGTCAATTCTAGTTTATCATATTATAACAAAACCTCCTTTTAAGATTTGATTTTAAAAAGTGGAAAAGGCCGGGGCTTGCTTCTAAGCTACCCTAGATATTTATTTGATAGATATTGGATTTATTTGATGTCGCTGATTGGTAATAATGACTTAGTCTATGCTTTTTGTTCTCTATTGACTTCGCTAATTCATGACCATGTAATTTAAATTCTTTTAATATCTTCTTTTTTGCGTTCTTGTTGGAACAATATAGTCCCATCGCTACTTCTCATACTTCTCTCCTTCGTGTTAATTGAATCGTATTCCTTGTTTAATGATTGTTGTTCCTTGTTTAATGATCGATTATAAATTTTTTGCAACTGTGCCGATGATACAAGTTTTTTTCTTCCATTCAATAGAACCTAACACTAAACTATGGATTTATAATTGAAACAGGGTCGTCTTTTGTTCAAATCTATGATTTGATGTATTTGGGGTTACTTTTTATGTGTATGTTAGTTTTTAATATACCACAAATTTTATTTCTATTTCATTCTTTATGATTAAAATATCTAACAAGGGTAGTTGACGATTGTCTTTTAATATAATGTGCTATAATTTAATGTACTAGTAAATATCATGCTAAGTTTGTTTAGGATATGGTCTAATTCATTTTGGTTGATAAAATAGAACGTGTCGTCTACATACTTTATTCAATATTTTGATATGTTCAGTTTATACTCTCCTCTATGCAGTTACTCTTCTATAATGATTTCATTTATAAATGTATATATAGGATATTCCTTATTACAACTACTGTTTTGCCTTTATAAAATTCCTTGAAAGTGATTTAATATCCATGCAAACTCTCAAACTCTTGTCAGTTTCATATATATTTTTTAACTTTTTGATTCCGTTCTTGACTTTATTTTTATGTTACCGAAAATTTGCAAAAAAAATGGGATTACTTAATCACATTGACAATAATCTTTAACTCACTTTAAAAGCTACAAATATTCAACAAAATGTAGTTAATGTGAAAAATTATTTAAATTTGAACTTGGGAAAAACGATAATTGTAAAATAAAAATTGAATCAGCTATAGTATGACAAATAAATTTTAAATTAAAAAATAAACATAAACAAACTCATAAACAATAAAATATAAAATCTTAAAACTAAAATATAACAACTAAAAATAACCAACCATAAACAAATTAATAAACTAATTAGTGGAGTTCCACCTAATTTTCCTTTATCCTTGTAACTCTAAAATGTTTATAGTTATAAATAAAACAAAACAAAAAATAATCATTACAACAGAAAATGTTAAATTTTTTATTTTTTAATTCAAAAAATAAAAAAAATTGAAACAAAGATAATGCACTCAACTCTTTTTAATGCCATTAAACAAAAAATACAAAAAATATAGCAAAACAAAAATAAACTAGATAGAGATAACATTGATTTATGTTAACCTATAAACAAACTCGATTACACAGCTCGCTTAAAAACAGTTAACATTCTTCTTATACTTCTATTAATTATAAATTGCAAGTATTTACTGTTATTATTGCTATATACAGTTAAAACATAAACCTACAACACAATATAAAATCATATCCTGTTATAATTTATAAAACCGTTATTATTATTCTTATTATTATTGTTAAATTCATTAGAGCTGAAAATTTTTTCATTTCTGATGAACGAAACTAAATTTTTGATTATAAAACAAATCTGAAAAATAAAATAAAATACAAAAAAAAAAAAATTATAACAAAAATTATTAAAAACACGAATATGTTCCTTGAAACAAACCTAGCGCGAAGAATTTAAAAAAATAAAAAAATATCAATGACAGGAACACAAAAAAAAACAAAAATAGAAAATAAGAATTTCCGTTTTCTTTTTTTCTTGTTTTTGGCACGCTATCAAAAATTAGTAAATTAAGGCCAGTTAACGCCCGGTACCAGTTGGAACGATTCCAGAATAAATGTACCTGAAACTAAAATTATATTAAAAAATTCAGAGCCCTTCTATAATATATTCAACATTTGATTCAACTATAGTTCATGCACGATGATAACTGCATTTCACTTTACCCCTTCATTTTTATAACCATTCTTGATGCCGTCGCATTCCCTTATGCAATTATTTTGGGAAAATTTAAAATACGTGGGTAAATAAATTGTGTCTGTATTAGTTTTATTTTATTTTTTTCACATCCAAATTTCATATTCTATTACATAGTCTCAAACTGTTCTCTTTTGTTATTGATAAATTCGATGGCAACTAGCGACGCGACGATAAATACTCAGTTAAACAAGGGTAATTTCATATTTTAATGTAATATTGTAATTTGTGCTTTCCTTTCTTAATTTTAATTTTACATTATTTTAATTATATTGTATATTATTATGTATACGATATATACTGGTATTTTTAAATGTTAAAAAATATTATATTTGTAAATAAACTAGTAGATAGTAACAAAAATTATTATTAAAATTTCGCGAAAATACCTAATAACTTTCAAAATTTAAATCAAATAAAAATAATTTCAAAACAATATATAAATATTATATAAGAAGTTAAGGCAAAACATTCCAAAGGGGAAGAATACTTTTATTAGGACATTATTCGACCAGGACATACCAAAATGTTCGTTAAGGATGACTGACTACAAAAATGTTTTAAATTATAATGAATACACATGAAAATACTTACAGTAATATAAATAATTAAACAGTCTAGGCAACTTGATTAGAAATTTTTGTTCTGAAGTGTATAAAAGCATGGATAATAGTAAATACACTGCTAGCCTTTTTGTTGATATTACTAAAGCCTTTGATATGGTCAATCATAAACTTTTGCTAAAGAAAATTGAAAATATTGGGTTCAGGGGCTTTATTTTTGAATGGTTCACAAGTTGTTTGAAATAACGATGCCAAAGAGTAAAAATAGAAGATAAAATGTCAAATGCTAAATATACCAAAAATGGAGTACCATTGGGTTCCGTATTGGAGCCAATTCTCTTCTTATATTAATATTAATTCTTTATTGGAATTAGCATTTAAAAGCAAAACAACTGCTTTTGCGTACCACCGTAACCGTAGCCCCGTAGCTTGACACTGTATGTAGGATTCTTATCTACTAAACCACACCCTTCCTTAAAAAAATATTTTTTTTTTGAGTGAAGTGAGTTACGCACATTGGTATAGTATTATATGTACAATTCAAATATGCTGATACACATGTATATTACTAATAGATGAATATATTTGTTCAATATATTTTCTTTCTTTTTAATGGAAATTATTTTGATTGCTAGTGTTAGTACTTTTTGAAAATTTAATTCATATTTTATAAATATTCATATATTACAAACTACTGCTACATTTTCAATATTTCAGAAACATGAATAATTATTGTTTTTTTTCAAATATTTTAACAATACTTTTCTGTGTAATAATATAATACGGTAATAAAGTAAAAGAAAGTTTAAATTGAAAAAACATTGTTATTTTTATTAAGATTGATTTTGATTCATTTTATTTTATTCATACACAAAGATTTTACTAATTTTCTATTTAAAAAAACTATATTGGCCTAACACTAATCTTTTTTTTTTTATATAACAGAAAAAGAAGTACCATACCAACAAATTTGTATAAAATGTTTGTATTTTTGTATGGTATACTCGTACTCACTTCCATTTAGTTATAATTCGTTAGTTGGGTTCCATTTAGTATAAATTATACCGTATTAGCGTTATTGTGGCATCTGGGAGAGCAAATTTAAAAATGGGATCTTATTTTCATATAAATTTTGTCTTTTGTATACTGTATAGGGATCTTATTTTGATATATGAATAAACTGTTATTATGGTATTGTGTTGTTTTTAAAAAAATATCCAAAATTTTGTATCTAAATTGGTAAAATTTACAAAAAATACAAAAATATTTTCATCAATAACTTTCAAATTTGAAAAAAACAATGTTTTATTATCGGACGTAGAAGTAGAGTTTATTATCCTACTCTACTTCTATCAAGTTCTATTGATTGAAAAGTGAACCTGAACAGTGAAGTGAACAGTGAACACTTAACACTGAAAATAAAATAATATTTTTGGAATAGAGCATGCAGAACATAGAGAATACAGATACATATAATAAAAAAAACAAAAAAAAAACAAAAATAATTTTTTTGAGTGAAGTGAGTTACGCACACAATAATGACAAAAATAAAAGGTATAAGCAAAAAAGTAGTATAATGTATAATATTATACAATACAAATATGCTGATACACATGTATATTATGGTGTATAATTTTAAGTAATAAGAATAACCTTTGAGTGAATTATGTTTTTTTTTTGTGTTAAATGCTGTTTGCCTTTTAGTTATTATACCATATTAAATTATTGATTAAATTTCTATTAGTCCTTATTATTATAAATCAAAAAAAATTGTTTGTTTTATTTATATTATTATTATTATTTTTTATTTTTCCTTATTATTTGCGTAGAAGACTAACATTAAATTAAAAAAATATAGTTTATGCAATCAATTTTTCCTGCAAAGGCTCAGCATGGTAGACAGGGGTTAAAAAAAGCACCAAAGCAATTTGTATATATATGCATTTGTATACATATGCAATTTGTATATGTGTTGGAGCGTTCCGTCGAACTTACAAACATCCAGATAAATGCAGAATAATATATATATAATGATATATTCCAGTCGAAATTACAATATTTTATTAACTGCTGGGGAGAAACACATTGGAATAACCTGCAACCGCTACTTATTGTACAAACACATGTTATAAGAAAAATTTGTAATAAACTACACTTGCATCACAGTTTTCCGCTTTTCAAAGACACGAAGATCTTGCCGTGCGACATTTGTATTGTTACAAAGTATTAAAAACTTTTTTCATTAGGTCAGGTTATTTAAATAACAAGTTTTCTAGTAATTATCGGTTGCGTACCGGTTTTTTTTTTAACTCTTTATTATTTTTTTCTTTACTATACCTTCTTTTTACCATTATATTTCACTAAAATTAATTTAAATTTTGTATTTTCATTTTTTTTTTTATTTTTTTTACATTGTATTACTATTATTTTAGTATTAAAGGAAAATTAGCTATATATCAATATCTATATCAATACCCATATATCTCATTCAACACAATAAAAATAATACATTATTTACATATATCACATATATTTATATACAAGTAATAGAGTAAATACTAATTAATCATATGATACTATTTCATTTCACTCATAAGAAGTGAACCTAATCAAGTTATACAATGCACCCATCAATAATGTTTAATATAGCAATTCTATTTATTCAGATTCAAAATTCCCTTTTTCGTCTTTTTGTTAATAATTTTTCTTTATTGTCAAAGTGTCCTTGTAATAATCCTGTTCATAGTATTTGAATTTTTCATTTATTATTATTATGTGCATTGTATTCAATTCCATTTATTTGTATATGTATATTTTTATAATGTATATGTATATTATATATATAAAATATACATATATTGGAAATTGTATCAAAAAATATTTATCCTTAAAATGATAAAATTTAACTTTCGAATGAATAAACACGATGAAAATAATAATAAGGATAAAAATTACAATTAAAGAAAAAATGATAAAAGAACAGAGAAAAAAAAAACAAACAAAGAAATTAGTCTTTTGAAGGGTTGCATGTCGTCACGTCATTTTGGTGTTTACTTTAAATGGTTGGCACAGAATAAAGATTATTTAGGAGTTGAGAAGTAAATCTGACTAAAATTATGTTTTACGATTTTTTCTTATTGTGTTTTTATTGTTAATTATAAGGTCTTTTAGAATTGCGTTTTTAATTGTAATTTTTATTTCTATATTAATTTTTTTTTTTTATTTTGTCAATTGTTATTTTTTTTGTTTTGGATTTTTTTTTTTTGGAATTCGTTCATGTTTTATAGGTATATTGATTGAGTTTATAGAAAGAAAATATTTTAATATTAAGAAAAAGAGATTAACAAGTTTCATTTATTTTCATTTAAATTCTCTGGCGGCATAAATAGTTATCCATGTTAAAAAAAAAAAAATTTACTTCCTGTAATATTCCAATTTTATTGAATAGAAAATTGTTGAAAATAGAATATGCGGAAACTTATTAACCAACAAAAAGTGGAGAATATAAACCAGAAGTGAAGAAAATTATACATTTTTGCTACTACAATTTATTTTTCTAGCATATATTGCAGTATCTAATACATGAATTTCGACATTATAATATAATAGCTAGATAAAGGAAATTAGCTTTCAAGTCATTGTGCATTTATTAAATTTTTTGAAATTTGAATTAAAACTAATTAATTTCATTTTTTTCTTTATATTTTTTACAACCTCAAATTATAGCAAAAAACAATAAATTTAATATGTACTTAGTAAAGTTGTAGATATACAATGAATTTAACTCTAACAATCCAGTTATAGTTGAAGGACAAGTATTTGATCGTTTAATCGGTAGTAGTAGAAATACCGTCTGTACATTTGGCATGCAAATTAATCTTTCGTTATTATTGCAATCATGTTACTAAGCTGAACCAATGACTATATAACATACATACATATGTTATATAGTCATATGTATATTGACTGAACTCTATGCTTTTATACATAATTATGAAATGACCACCTAACATCAAATATTGCTGTAATTTTCTGTGCAATGTTGATTAAATTTGCACAACCTATGTCTAAAAAAATTTACGAGTATTTCAAGTAGCACCGTTATTAAAATGTAATTACCTTGGGATATGATTTAAGATATACATACCTACATTTTATATTTTATTTTTCAACTCACATTTTGAAGCTTCTTCAGAGTAATAATTACTGGTATATATACATTTTAAGTACCCTTCAAAATTAAAATTACTTCTAAGCAAATCAAATTTGTTAGTAAAATTCTTAAAAAACAAAAAAAAAAAACTGCCATGCATAAATCGGAATTTGAAACAAACAAAAAAATTAATTACGTTAGAAAAAAAAATTAGATTTCACTCCCAAAAGGCGGTACCAACTAACTATTCATTTTTTTGATTTAGAGTATAATTTTTTTTTTTTTTTAATTTTTACGACTTTTTTATGATAGAAAAATCTACAAAGACCTATAATATAGACCAAATAGAAACAACCAGCAATAAAAAAAAGAAAAACCAAAACAAAAATAACATTAAACAAGAAAATAAGAAATTAAAATTTGTTGGGAGCATCTCAAGGACCAGACAAAAAGCTTTTTATTTTTATTAATTAGTGTCCACTGTTCTTTTAATGGTGCAGTGCATAAGAAACGTCATTAAAGAAACAGGGCAAGTACTTAAAAGTAAAGTAACTGAAAATTTGTAAAAATATTTTTTTGCTGTTACTATTGTTGTTGTTGTTGTATGAATAGAAAAAAAAATTCTGAAAATTTAGTCATAAATCCTTTCATTTTATTATTTTGTTCACTTGTTATGTCATACTTTTTAACCTAGGCGAATATTATAAAATGATGTGTGATCAAATGTTCTTTCGTTTATAATACTTAGTTTTATTCTTTACATTAATAGGTACTACATTTTAAAGATATTACAAAATAATATAGACCTTTACTATTAAATGCTATTGTTTTACACTCTTATTTTTCAAAATATGTCTGTAAATCGAAATTTCTTTTTTTGTTCTGCAAGACAAGATCCAGTCATTTCTATTTTGATTTACCAAGTGCTTTTTATAGCTTTTCTTTTATTTTATATACCCTTAGAGTGATATATTCCTAATGTTACAATTTGAATTTCCCCTATATCAACCTAAATTAATATTATAGGCATAATTGTCCAACAACCTTTGAATTAGAACGTACATAGTTATATAACATACACTCCTGTTCACACATAAGTATATTTTTGATTTTAAAATTTGCTGAATGAAGTGTAGGGCGACTAATATACCATGACAAGAGTGCTTATAAGTGAAGTTATTTCTAAATTATCACGATTAAGATAACGTCGGAATTCAAATAGGGATTCGTCGGGTTAATTAAGATTATTAGTTTAAAAGCTGATGTAAGAAAGAGTGCTATATTTTTTTCTTAAATTTTCTTTGTCAATTTCCAAAAAAGTGACAAACATTTCAATGTGCTTATAGTTGTTCGGATCGGTCTATTAATTTTACGAATTTTTTTTTTGTTTAATGGAAGGACATAAATTTGCAATTCTTTTTGTTTTTATTTTATTTTTTTTTGCATATTAATGTTGTTGTAAAACTGCTGCTGACTGTAACTTATGTGTTGTTAGTTGATAGTATACTAAAGATGCTTCTTTGAAAAACAACAAATAAAAAACAAGAAAAAAAAGCAATGAGAAAATAACGAGAGAAATTATGACATAAAAATCTTTTGTAGTTGAAAAAGGCAAGAGTTATGATTACAACAAAAAAAAAAAAAACAAAAAACAAAAAATAAATTTCTAGGATTTCATTAAAAAATACACCCTGTTAATTGAATAAAAAAATAAATTTAAGAGTAAGTCATTAGGAATTTTACAACCATAAAAGAACATCTCTTAAAAATAATTTTGTTTTATAAATTTATTTTTTTTACATTCATAGTGAATGACCATAAAAATATCAAGGGAAAACTAATAAAAGTATTACAGTTACTGAATTTGAAAAAAACAAGAAAAAAAATAAATAAATAATAATGTAGAAGTCCAAAAAAGGCCTTACAAAGCTATTCATTTTTTTTTTGTTCTTTTTCTGGATTTACGACTCTATACCCCCGTTATCAAATGACCGCTATAATATTAAAAGGGTTTATATCTGATGAGATTTTTATGTCATCCCTTTTTAATTATTTCTTGATTTGTTAAAATATGTTTACCTTTATTTCAGAGTTTTGGCTATGTACATTCAGTTAATTTGACAAGTAAGACTACTGTCCCATTTAAAAGGAATTTGTTTTTATTTCTATTATGTAGAATAAATTATAATTAAACATTAATTTTCAAGAGACTTGAATGGTTCACTAAACTTTAATATTGATATGATGTGAATAACTTTGCATATATGTGATATTTTTTGAAAAAATATCGAAATGGTAAATCACAAAAAAACGAAAAAAAAAAACGGTTTGAGAGGATGGAGATGAGAAGGGTTTGTTATATATCTTATTTTCTATAATCAAAGCCTAAGTCTACTTAAAAAATATAAATTAGCTGTAATGTTCAAAAACGGATTGTTTTATTATATATTTTGGCAATATAGGGGCTAAAAGGTAGAAAATCTAATGTAAGTAAAAAAAATATTTTTTTTTTGAAGAAGTACAACATACCAGTAGGAAAAAGGAACAACATATCGAGCTTACTATAGTAAAAGGGAGGATATAATTCGAGTTTTAACTTATTTATTTTTTAATGTACAAAAATATTACGAAGACTGTGTTACGCAAATCCAAATCGGATTGGGATTTAGAATAATAACATATAAGTACAATAAAGACAACCTAAATCTTTGATTCTTCCTTGTTTAGACTGTATTACACAAATCCAAATCGGATTGGAATTTAGAATAATAACATATAAATAAAATAACGACAAACTAAATCTTTGGTTTAGCTTTGTAGTTGTTATATTGTTAATAAAAGGTGTTTGCAGTGTCGGGTAAGTAATGTAAATTATAACAGTTTTCTCAAGCTATAACAATTTGCTCAGTTTTATTTTGAAGTTTTAAAGCCTGAATTTATAATTTCTGTTTTAAATCTAAATTCAAATCCAATTTGTGAAAAAAACACATCTAATATAAAATTCTTACTTAAACAGAGTAAACAAATTTTAAAGTAGGAATAAAAAATATTGCAAATTTACAAAATCGTTTTAAAAAAAGATTGATATGGCCCATGTTCTTAGACTTTCTAAAATCTAATTTTGAAATATATAAAAAAATTAAATCAAAATTAATTTAAACATAAGAAATTCAGTTCAATTGTGGATTAACATGAACAATAAATTTGAAAAATTAGAAAATTCTTAATCATTTTACACAAGTACAGAAATTCAAAGCTAAACTAATGTTATGAAACAATTAAAATTAAAATTAAAATTAAAATTAAAATTAAAATTAAAATTAAAATTAAAATTAAAATTAAAATTAAAATTAAAATTAAAATTAAAATTAAAATTAAAATTAAAATTAAAATTAAAATTAAAATTAAAATTAAAATTAAAATTAAAATTAAAATTAAAATTAAAATTAAAATTAAAATTAAAAAGCAAAACTTAAAAATAAAAGATGTTGGGAACAGCGTTCCTCGAACAATGGAAGCTATCCAGCATACCATTAAAAAACATCCTGAGTGTTATCACAAAATTAGGTATTCTTAATTACTCAAACACTAGTTACAATAACCAATAAATACGGGTTATCACAATAAGCCCATTTGCGGCTACGGTTATATAGGGGACAGATCACCTCCCGCAAAGTTTAAGTCTAATTTAATCGAAAAATTAAAGATTAAAAAAAAAATTTTAAATTAAAAAATTGAAAATTAAAATTTAACAATTCAAAATTCAAAAGTAAAAAGTAAAATAAAATATATCAGAAGTTCGAGAACAAAATTAGACCCAAAATCGAAATTTTGACATTTTTAGAGAAAAAAGGCAATAATCTCATATTTCTGATAGGAACCGGAAGAATGTTGAATAGTTTTGGGGGAAATTTGTCAACAACCATTGCTTAAGCATTACTTCGTAAATTGTGGTTAAAGAAAACTCTGGCTCATCGTCTAATCCGCCACGTTTCTGAAACAAAATTTTTAAAACCTTATAATAGTAGAGATGCCTAAGGAGGCTACATAATATTTTAGGAGACTACATAATATTTTAACCGAATCAAAACTATTATACAATAAAACAAAAACTTTTTAAAAACTTACTATTTCCAAAGGAGAAAATAATGTTAGATAAAATGTTTGTACGAAAAAAGCAAATATATGAACTTGCCATGAATAAAAGCAAGGAGCGTAAATTTAAATACTATGTGCTCATTTTTTAAACAGTTATCAGGATTGACGCTCCTTCCTTTTATGCATGACAAGTTCATATATATTGGCTTTTTTCGTACAAACATTTTATCTAACATTATTTTCGCCTGCCTGAAGTCAAATGTTAGAATTACACACATAACATTTTTTTAACAGACCTTGAACTACCTAATTTATTTTCTCCTTTTTAGTGCATTTAAAGTTGCTACCAAAACTGTGTAACCCTTTGAAAAAGCTAGTTTTTAAAAAAAATTGTTTTTTTATTATTTACTTTTTAGTCATAAATTAAAAAATCTTCCTTTTTTATTAAAATTAACTACTATAAAATCTGTAAAACAAATTTTAACAATAAAATTTTAATCATTTCACATCATTTCAGTTATCTCTTTGTTGCATTGGTGTTGATGTTTCTTTAAAATGGGTTAATCTGTAAAATTATATAAATCTCTATAAATTCCGTGTATCTGAAAAGGAAATACTTGTCTTTAATAAATTTTCCTTCAAAACCTATATTCCAAAAAATAAAATCCAAAAAATTAAATGCAATAATCCATAAATAATACAAAAAAAAATTTTTGACTCAAAAGAGAATCGAATGGAACTCACACAGAATCTCTTATATTAATTTAATATCAGCAAACATTTTATAAAGCACGACAATAATATATACATACATCTACATGATGCATCAATATTATATTGTGTCAGCTGCACTGTCAATCTGTCAATACATGTATAAGTAATAAGTACACAATATTATCTACATAATTTGTGTGCTTAGAAGAGTTGCTTACATTTATTCTAAACTAAAATTTTCGTGTGGGTTGAAATAATTGAGAAGAGAATAACAATTAGAAATTACTTTTTTTTTGTTATTATATGATATTATAAAAATTAATATTATAAATTTTAAATAACAAAAAACAATTTTGACTCAAAGGAGAGAATTGAACTTATAAACTTTGTCATATTAACATGACGCCTTAACCAACTCAGCTAACAATCGCTTAAAATTATTTCTCCAAAATACAGATATAAAATAAAAATTTATTTTTACCCCTACATTACCCAATAAAATAAATAAATAACAATGCAAGCTAAAAAAAAACAAGTAAAAACGACGGACTCATATGCTAATTAGCCTGATCATATGCTTAATGTGAAATCAATAAAAGTCTGGTATTATTAAAGTAAGCTCCCCAAAATTCGTTATTCTATAACGAAGCTTAGATTCAAAAACAGCATAACCAATATGTTTTGCGAGTAAGCTTTACTTATATAAAAAATCCTCCTAATTGAAGTATAAAAATATTGTTTTAAATGTGATGCTTCATCATGATCAAACTATTTCCGGTCAATTATAACGCCACAATACTTGAAACAAGATACTTCTTCCACAGTAAATTTTGAGCTGGCCTATTTAACATTGGGATAAAATAAATAAGAAAAAATAATTCCCACAGAAAAATTGGAAATGTATTAAAAATATAATTGGAGTACAAAAGGAAAAATTAAATGACTTTTTTTCGAAATAATTGCTTAGAAGAAAAAGATAAAATAAAAAATTTGAAAGAATTTAATAAATTTGATGCTAACAGTGTAGAAAACATGGCAAAAAAAATCGTAAGTTTCTACTTGACAAAAATTAGAACTACTGAACAATTTGAATTTAAAACAATTAATTGGCAAAAATGTATAAAATTGATTTCTAACATGTCAAACACATAATGTTGCTGGAGCAGATAATATAGGTACATCTATAGCGCATCTCATAGATGAAGTCTCTATCGTTTTATTATATCTTTAATATTACTTTATAGATAACTTGTAAGATTTGACACAACGGTCGAAAAAATTTATTTTTTGACCTCTCAAGCATTTCCGTCTAGTAACGCAAATGACCATTCCTACACCGCAGAAATACCAAAGTGACTTAAAACTGATTATAGAAATTCGTTCATAGTTAGAACCGTCTAGAATATGATATACGTAAGTACCATACCATACCTTTACCATACATTATATAAAAAAAAATTTATATAAAAAAAAATTAGCTATATTTTAATAAAATTATAAATACCTAATTAGTAAAAAAGAATATATTATTTCCGTGCAAGTAAACTATCTTCTATACAATATTACATCAATAATTTCTCTCATTGCCATTTTTGTATACGTACATAATATTACTTTATTATCGTTGTTACAATAATTTTTTATCCATTATTACGACGCTATGTTTATTTAAAATATACCCAAAAACTAGAAAAAAAAGTTAATACAAAATTTATTTATTAAAAAATAATATTTCAAAATTATTTATTCTCGTTATGCTTATATTGAAAATATGTGAACTTCCATCTGTCAACAACACAGTGTACCTCCATGTCACAATATTCAGTTCTATATAAATGCTATATAATACTATATGTGTAAATATATTATATGTATATAACTTTTATGAAATTTAATCACATAAAAATGATATTAAATTCGCTAATCATATCATTTCAACACCTTTATTAGAATATTCTAACATTAAATGTGAAGGAAGTCTTCCTGTTACATATATAAAATGTATGTACATACATAAAAATCATTTCTTAGACTTTTGTACATGGTACACTCATGACGATTGTATAATATACCAAAAGTGTACATTTTACATGTAACGATTTATTATTACATGAAAATATAAACTGAATAATAATTAAAGTGAATTCATGTCACGTAATTTTGTTGCCGTCAGATGTCATATTCCGATTAACAGTCTGTAAAAAAAAACAGAAATAAAACAAAACTATATATTATGAAAATATAAGAATAATTTTTTGTCACTTTATTCTCATGTATATAGGTAGAAATTTTCATTTTATGGTTCTATATTCAAGCAATGGCAAATAAAATTTATCAAATTGTCATCATAGCGATTATTTTTAAACTTTTTTTAATAGTGGTACAGATACCATATACCTAGTTTATATTATTATTGTTGACATAAAGCTTATTAAAAAATTAGTATTCTTGACATTTTTATAATAATTTGTGTAATTCTAGAGCTTAACCGAGAAATTATCATACGAATAATAATTGAGAATATAATAATTGTCAAATTCATTTGAAGCAACAAAATTGATTAAAAAAAAATAAAGTTAATAAACCTGTCCATAATATGATGATATGCAAAAACTTACGAAGATAATTTGTTTTGTTTGTTTTAAATTAAATATGTTATGAGGTGATAGTAATTTCGAAAACTAACTTAAAAATCAATGATGCTAGAAAATGTAGAAGTTGTTACTATACAAATTAAAATCAGTTTTATGTAATATTTTTATGGCCTTGCTGAGTTTACTTTTTGTGAATTTTTTTATTTTTCATTTTAAGGGTAGAAAAAAATCTCTTTAATATCCTCATTATTATTTAATCTGTAAATTGAAAAGTTCTGTACAAATATATGAACCATTTCGCAACCGATTTTTGATTTTTTTAAACGGTAGATATTTAAAAAGAGACGTAGAGAAATTAAATATTTTTTCAAATTTTTCTCGCCATATACATAATTTTATATTATAATACTACACATACATCAATTTCACCCCCATGCAAATCTTAACATACAAAAATATTCATTTATCACTTTATCACATTACTGCAATAACCAATGTACAGAGTTTCTTTTTTTCGCTCGCCAGGATTAAATTGATTTTTTTTTTGTAAATAATTTATTACATGTGGTTGTTGTCTATGATAAATCAAAAAAAATATTGAATTTATGGTAAACAAATTATAATGAAACTGAATACGGTTTTTATCAAACTTTCTCGAATTTCGAAGAACGAGCGAATACTAGTTGGATCTTAACCTACAATGGATATAAATTCAAGAATTAAAATGTCATTTCCATTTCGTATTTTGTGTTTATTTTTCATTAAATAGCCTATTTCATTTTTGCATTTAATTACGTGTGGTAGTTTTTTTTTTATACATAGCCAAAACATTAGGGGGCCTTTTATACCGATTAATACGTTTGGCTAGGGTGGGAAAGGAAAATTAGGAAAGGAGGATGGTAAAAGGGAAAGAGGACAATTACAAACGATGGTGTTAATGTTCGTCTTGAATTTATTTAGGTTTATTTAGTTTTCTGGAATTTTTTTCTATATCAGAGTACAATCTTTGAACAATCTTAAAGTCAAGCATAATACTTCTTTAAACTTTTTTAACTCCTTTAACATTTATATGTTTAGCTTATGGTAGGTAGGTAAGTAGTGGTGGCTGTCGGCAGTATATTTACAGTATACACACGAGTACGGTCCATTTATGATAATTTAAACTTATACCTTATACAAAAATACCGATAACACAGCAGTTCAAATAATGCAATCGTAGTTTAATGTCTATATGACGATTACAGAGTATTGTTTTATATTTCCAAGAGGTACTTCCACGCCAAATACATTAAAAAAAACGAAAAGAGAAAAAAATACAATAATAAGACATTCATACGACAATCATAACATATAGGTACACTATTGCCATCATTGGATTATGCAATTAGGCAACATAAAATGGTATCTAAATTAAAATTATGTAGTACAAATTTTTAACAAATAAATGTTAGTCACAGAAGTTTGGAAAGTAAACTGATCTCGGCTTTTTGACGGATATAAAATTTTTTTTTTTATAATAATTCGAAAACATTTTCTATGTCAAAGACGTTTGGTGACTTCCTTAACAAATATAATATGTTAAACAATTCATCAAACAACTTTTTAATGGAAAATTATTTAAGCTCTACGCGCAAAGTACGGTATTTCTTTGTTTTACTTTAACGAATTCGATGATTTGGATAAATCCGATTACTCTTTATTTACTTATTGAATTGTTCCAACATTGATGTTATACTGATGATATACTAATTAGTTTGTAACAAGTTTTTGTTTTAGTGAGTTCATACCTCTTAGGCACTCCAAATTATTAATATAATATTCAATCAGGATTACGTTTTATATTGAAACAGACAAAAACAGAAACAGCTAAAAATAAAAATAAATAATTACAAAAAATAGTACAGAAAACTACTACTGGCCCAATTATTAAATCGAATTTTTCAATTCGGTTAACTTCAGAAATTTGGGCTCTTCTGAGACAGATGTTGTATCCGCGTAGAACCTAGTAACTGTATCCCAAGGATCCCTGGTGTTTCTAGCTTTCCAGAAATATATATCTTTAATAGCGAATGCTTATCCTTTAAGGACGAAAAGGACATTTGAGAGTATCCTTGTTGTTTTGATGTTGTTTTATATAAGCAGTTATATATGTTGATCTATTAAATATATACTATATATTCAGAAATATTTGGTAAAATCTTGAGAATTTCACTGCAGCTGCAAATGGGCTTGTTGTTTTAATAAAGATTGTTTTTTTTTTCCAATAACTTTCTACTTTGAACTACAATATTTCCATAACGACAGCACCAATCATCATCAAACAAATGATAAATATGCTCCAGACTGTTATCTTATTAGATAAAAACTGAGTATATATATATATATATCTAATAGATCAACAGATATAACGTTTTGTATACAAAAACATCAAAACAACAAAGATATTTTCAAATGTTGATTTTGTCCTTAAACGATAAGACGATTAAAGATATATTTTTTGTGAAAGCTAGGAGCACCAGATATGCTTGGGATATAGCCATTAGGTGCTCCCATACATTTCCCTCAGAATCCCCGAAATTTCCATACAATTTATTTTAAATCCTAAAAATCAAATATCTTAAAGTCATTAAATTATTATTTTTTTTAATATTAAAACCTTTATTTTTTACCAAAAATTTAAATTAAAAAAAGAAAACAACAACTTCAAAAATCGATTAATTTATAGATAGGTAAGTAAATAGGTAGATAAATATTAATATAAGTATAATATATAGGGTTAATAAAACTTTTTTTTGTCAAAAATATTGTTTTTATATTTAACAAAAACAAAAAAATAAACTGACTATATGTATTTTAGTTATATATAGGTACTTATAAATTAGGTTAAAACTTTAAAACTCAAGACTAAAATTAAAAAAATAAAAATAAAAACTGAGTTTTAACCTACCCTAACAAAAGTGAAAATTATAAAAAAACAAACAAAAAAAAAAATTGTTTAGAAAACAAACTTTTTTTATATTCCGGAATATATTTTATAAAACAACAACAACAACAAATTCATTAAATTCTCGCAGGATAAAAGTTTTAAAACATTTGTTGCTCGTTTGTTTTTTTGTTATCAACTTGTTCAATATTACCCCTTCCTATGTAAAAGAGGAGCCACTCTCTCTTTACCCATTCAGTAAGTAAAACAAAACGAAAAAAAAACAGTTGCAAAAATTAAAAGGGAAATGAAAAGGCAAAGCCTATGTATTTAAAACTATATATATATATAATATACAAACCTATATATACACAAAGTCTAAAAAGTCTATAAAAGTCATTAATAAGAAAAATTATAAAGTTTCATCTAAAGAATAAAAATGACAAAAGTAAAAAGTAACGAAAACAACAAAATTTTGTGCCCCTTTTTTCGCTTTTGTTTTTACTTTTTTTTATATTTTGTTGTTTTTTTTTTTTTTTTTGTATTATTTTATTATATAATATTTTTCTACACTCGATATTCATTCAAAAATTAAAGAAAAATAAAGCAAAATCATGAAAACTTTTAATCAAAGGACCACAAACAAAAAACAAACTTCTAAAAAAAAAACAAAAGTAACAAAAAAAAAAAAAAATATAATAAAAACAAAATAAAAAAATTAATAAAAAGTTTAATGACCTTGTCTCAAAACTTAAAACCAAACTTTAAGTCTGATGATGAATATTCATAACACACAACATAATACATACATACATATACGAAATGGAAAGTATTGAAAAATTTTCCTTTTCCTCCTTCCTGAAATAAAAAAAGAACAAAAAAAAGCATAACAAAAATAAATCAAAACAAAAAAAAAATTAAAAACTCTTCGTTAAATTAGATTAGCTGAATTCCATTGAAAATTGTCAGGAGTTGATAATGAATTAATAGGAAGGTGGTTGGTTTTGGTGATTAAAAATTACTAAGACTAATTTCTTTTAGCTATATTTGGTGTTTTTGTTGTAATCAATACCTGACTGATCACTACTGTTTGATTGAATTATGAAAAACAAAATGATATAAAACGTCAACTCGGCTCAAAAAAGCTCAGGAGGTTGATGGGCCCATCATAAAACTATATAAATTAAATTCAATTAAAACGTCAATGAAACATACATTTTTTTTTGTAAACGTGTGGAATGAAACCAATAATATTTGTCATAATAACTTAAGGACCCACTAATTATTGCACGCTGGGTGCGCAGTAGGTACCTGCTTTTCAACCAAAAGGTCCGAGGTTCGATTCCCGATGAAGCAAAAAAAAACCTTTTATGGGTTTTTCGACCTGGTCCAGTACCCTTTGTCATTGGGATAGAAAATTTATGAAAGCGATTTTTAATAATTTTTTTTTGTGGGTAATGCAAAGCTAAAATCGACCCAATATGAAGTAAGGTACTTATTATGTCTGACCCAGGCGACCTACGTAATTTGTAAAACTGGTTAAGTTACCATGTAAATACAGAACAGACGGGAAAATCCAAAGATGATCAATTTAAAATCACACTTTTAAAACACTCGAAATAGTTTTAACGAGTAGGAAGGATGCATGCGAGAATTTTTTTTTTTAAATTAAAAATGTGGTACTACAATGTGTTTTTGGAAACCATGAGCAATCATAGACGGTTTGATAGATTACACGCTTTTCTCGCCTATTGTACCCTATCTAGTTAAATATGTATAAATACAAGCAATATTATTAGAAAATGCTATTTTCATAACACTTGATGGCATGCACGAGTCCTATGATAAAGGCTATGAAATTCGAATCTTAATTAATAATTAGTGTATCTCCTCAAATTCAAAGACCAATTTTGCTCGATAAATAAAATGTACCCACAACTATGTTTGGTATGCAAAAAAGTTTATTTATAAATTTTTTTTTTGGGTTTTAAGTTAACTGGACTTGCGGGAAATTAAATCTGGTTTTAACTTGTTTTTTTGCATACAGAATCATGTTCAAACAATTTCCATCATCTTGAAGTCATTCATAGCTTAGCTCAAAATTATACATTCCACCGTTTTTTTTAGTCTTCTACTTAGCTTTTGTTTTTACAGATTATTCACAGCTAAACATAGACAGGGGAATTGAATTTACTATGAATATCATTATCATATCCACAAATGTTTAAACACTAAGTGAGTACAGATATGAGATGGGAAAACATCAGAAATTATTCAAAAACAAGTCTTTGTTGTTCAAATAATTGATCCAGTATGTTTAATAAGAAATATAGACAATGTTAAAAAGAAAAATGAGAAAATAATTTTTCAGGAAGGTATTTGACCAGAATTAGAGAAATGTAAAATAAAAACATAATTCAACCAAAATTTCACAATAAACTGTTCATTAGAATTAACATGTTGTAAACAAACGATTTATGATGTTCTTAGATGCGTTCAAAATTTATCTAAAAGAACGATTCACAAATTGGACTTAAATTGGATCTTGAATTTCATACAAAATAACAAATTTGAATTAAAATAACTAATTTTGTATGATTACAACCTCTTACTACTATTGGTATTACTAGAACAGAGCCCGTGAATAACTATTGACTCTATCTCTTCCGTTATTATTTAAAAAAAAAAAGGTTATAGCATAATAACCTCTTTTATGACAACACACATAGTTAATATTTTGGGGGTAAATAATAAAGAATAGATTTTTAGCTTTAACAGAACTAAACTATAACAAAATAATTTATTGTACGACCATTATCATACCATTATAATAGTCCTTTAGAACGGCCAAAAAAAAAAAAAAAACAGAAAAAAGTAAAAATTTAACTAAGAAACTTGAATGAAGAACTTTGTTTTTAAAATAAAGTTAAGAACATGCAGAAAATTATCACAAAGAAAGTTTGTTTTTTATAGTTAAGAAAGTTAAATTTCAGAATTTTTTTTTTTTTTTTTTTTATTTTGGTTACTGTTGAATATTGGATAAAAAGAAGTTTCCCGTCAAAATTGGTGCGGCGACGGCGGCGTTTTTTTTTTGTTTTCGTTACCATTCTTACAAAAAAATTTAGGCCTCTTTATTGCTTTTTTTTTGTTTAAAATAAAAGGGAAGAAGTTTATTTTTGACCTAATTTAGTTCTTAAGAAAAACAAAAACTTTTTTCTTTTTGGTTATTTTATGAAAGTTTAATTTTTTTACAAAATTGGTTTCATTACAAAAATAACGGGTTAAAATAGTATTGAAAATGATTTTTCTATAGGAATGTATTTTGGTGTAAGTTTACGATTTAATTAATAACTGCAATAATGAGGTATTTCAGTGTGTAGTGTGATTTGATGCGTTCAATAAAAAAAGTAAGATGTTTGAACGAAATCGAAATCACAAAATAATAGAAACTTTTAGGATGTCAAGACTCAGGAAAAAACTTAAATGCTGAAAAATGATGAAACATAGTTTAACTGGATTTCAAGTTTTTATTTAAATTCTATTTTGAAAATGTTAATAATAAAACACGCCATTTTTGTATCAATATCAAATATCAGATCTCATAGTTAGTGAAAATGTACATCATTGGAATAATTTTAAATGTTGCTATTTTTTTTGATGAAGCTTGAAAATGTATTTAATCCGAAGTGTTTTTAAATGCTTACTTTCTTGTTTAGGGGATCAACAGATGTTTAAACATGGTGGAAGTGACAGTTGGTAGAACGATAGTCTTGCAACTGAAAGGTCTCAGTTCGATTGTGGGCGAAGGCAAAAGCAAATGTTTTACGGGTTTTTCAACCTGGTCCAGTTCCCTTTGAGATTGGGAAATATAAATGCAAGGTCTTTAACAATTCACTTAGAAAATAAAATGAGTGTCTTAGTAAGGATTTAATATTGCCACTCTTAACCGATGCTGATAATCATTCTTAACCAGATATGATTAAACCGGGTAAAATTTTTTACGCTAAAATTGCTATACATTTAGCACTGCATACAATCTACACTGTATCGTATTGTAAAACAAATACGTGCAAATTATCAAATTATTCAAATGTTGTTTTGCGCATTTCAAATACATACAAAAAAATTTTTTTTGAAATGTTCATCTTGAGCTAGCAAATTTATGGAATTTGAACCTGATTTAGAACTGCTTTCACAGCCAATTTTAGTACGAAGAACCATTAAAAATGGGTTTTATTTGAAATTTTAAAGTCAAAATCCGAAAATCAAAATCTCAAACCCAAAATCCCAAAAAAAAATCTCAAATTTAAAAAGACCAGTGTTAGAAAATCGCAATGTTACAAAATAATAAGTTTTATGCGTTTAAAAATTAAAAATTAACTTAAAATTTATTGGAAATATATTTTGGCCGATGGCGGGTAAGCGCATACCGCACAGTTTTAGTAAAAAATATAAAAAAAAAGAATTATTTTATTTTTAAAGCCGGGACCTGCGAAATTAACGTAATATACGAACTATAATAATGTAGCAACTTGATGTCAAGGCTGTGAAAAATGGTTTTATTTTTTGTGATATTGTATTACAACTACGAGCTACTGACAATTACATGTTATTTTTTATTTTATTGATAATAATTTGCAATGAAATTAAAAAAAAAAACAAAAATTAATGAGAAATATATTTGGAACTTAATGCACAGTTTCTTGGTACATGTACCTCTTTTTCGTGAATATTATATGAGCATATTTTAATATTTTTATATCATAAAAATCCCAATCACTAAAAATAAAAAATAGAAATATTCTATTATGGAGGCGAAGTTACTCTGCAATAAATACAGTTTTCCCCGTTTAAATTAATAAATATACCATACAAATTCTAAAGCAAAAGTTATTCTATTTAACTATGTATGCCAAATCTCTCTGTAAAAGTACTTAGGGTATTCATTCCGTAGACTTAGAATTATATATAAAAGAAAGGCTTCTTTGTCAAAATATATAAAAAAAGGTCCTCCAAGATGTTTCATTTTTACTGGTCACCGTCGGATCGCCCGTTGAAAATACAAAATTTCAAATCCACTCGCGCATTATTTTGCACAATATTTTTGACAAACCTTTTAACTATTTATGACAGTATATGTTATTATCTAGATTAAAATCAAATTATTCAATTTTTATAACAGTTATACTTTTGAATCTTTTTACTTAGATAAGTCAATTGTAAGTGGTTATTTAGCTCAAAGTAATCAATTTAGCAAAAAAAATTATTTTTCTAATTATAATAAAACATGATATTAAAATTTTATTGTACAGACAGGATGCATGGAAAGTATCGAGTGATAGAACTAGATGGAAGTCTTTCTAGTGATCGAAACAACCGTAATGTCTGTGGAAACGAAAGACTATTCCGAATCATCGTGTGTCGTTAAATATTTGGTCATAAGTTAAAACACCTTGGTTTATAGTTATTTCCATATACAAATACAAATTGCTAAATAGCTTAAAACTGGCTGTTAGAATTTGTTTGTAGTCAAATTTTCTCGAATGTGGAACCATGTTCTAACAAACGTGTTTCCCTAATGCAAAAATATACCTTCGTACAATCTAGCAAAAGTTCTAGAACATTATTAACGAATATATTCAAAATGTCTCTACTGATCAAAGGGACATTTTTCTTTCATCAATCCTCAATCAGTCCATGCTACGCATTAACTTATAAGGGTATCGTTATAAGTTAAGGGTATCGGTACCTAATGCTTCGCTTAACTTAAGAAAAACCGCAACCAGATAAGATAAACAAAGTAATTGGTTGCTTATAGGTTATTGAAAGCATCTTCTAACGTATTACACATTATGTCCTGGCTGTCTAAGACAGTGCATTATTAAATTTTTTTTCATCTTCGATCTCGACGATAGATAGTATACATCTTAATTTATGTTATGTCTAGGAGAAACGACTCCGTTTTGATTTTAATTAAACATTTATCATTTGAAATATGTAAAACATTTTTTTGACAGTTTAAGTTTGGGTTTGAGAATGTAAAACAATTATTTATTGAAAACTTTTAAGTAATATTTTGATTTATTGAATTTGATGTAAATTTTGTGTAGATCAAATATGAGTTTAAAGTTTTTTTTTGACATTTTTCATATCAAATTTTCAATTTCTTTTCTATTTCACTGTTAACTTTGAAATGAAATGCTGGTAGAAGCCTTAGCTGGTTGAAGCCTTTGCTAGGGCTCATTAGCAAAATAATATCATTTAAAGGTATAAATTACGATATGAACATTTATTTTATATTTATTTTTAGTTTGCAGCTAATACAAAGCAGCCTGTGCTATTCAAATTTCCCACTATCACCTTCAAATAATAAATATTAGTAACTGTCTGAATGAGTTGGTAACCAACCTTAAATGGTGAGCAAATAAACTAAATTGGCATATATACGTGGAAATGAAGGTGAAAACTATACCTACTCGGTCTGACTTTTGATATTTTTATCAATATCTAAGAAAACAGATAGTGGTTAAGCTTACTTTATAATATCTATAATAAAGACAACCCATAAAATCCAAAAACCAACGGACATTTTTGTTTTTTTAAATAATCTACATAGCCTGCACATTGCCAACATAAGCAACCGCATTGATTAAATCACCTATAACACGTGCAATAATCAACAATCGAATGTGGATGTACGAAAACTGTCATGTAAGAGAACCAGAAACAAGGTCAACTATAATGTCACATGAGTAGTCTTATCTAAGTGTCAAATCCATTATTTAAATTAAGCAATTGCTCCATTTTTTAATTGAAAATTAATGGCTCAACTCAATTCAAATCTTTATCTGCAGTTGGTTAAACCATTTTAGAATAAGACTAATTTATATATCCAGCTTTTATACAGCCTTATATAGTACACAAGTTATGATAAGATAAATCGCATTCATAATAGCTTAAATAAATAAACAAAAATAAATATATAGGTAAGAACAGTTGTTATAAACCAGTTACAATTTTTTTTAGATTATCAGCTTATCGTAAGGGAAACACCAATTACTGAATAAATAATTTTGAATCGTTTACCTGCATAATTTACACCTGTTCGCACTTATGTAAAAATCACTCAAGCATAAATGAAAAATAGAAAATTTATTCTAAAAACGATTAATCCTTTAAGATTTTTTTTTTTTTGCTAAAGGGATATTTTTATATCCTTTTTATTTAAATTTTTCAAAAGTAAACTACAATGAATTAAATACGTGAAATTTGCAGCGCAACAGGCGTTAATGTAAATAAAGCGATAAAGATCTCGTGGTCATGGTCATTTTCGCTTTTGTTTTTTTTTTCATATTTACTTTCATTTAGCATTTTCCTTTAATATTTTCCATTCACATTGTCTATTTGTTTTTTATTATACTCATTAAAATAAAATCTTGCAGTAAATAAATTTTTAAATACTGATTTTCATATGTAATGGTCAGTTTATTTTGAATGAGAAAAGGGTGCGGAATATTTTTCGTTTTTCTTTGTGTATTTTTTTGTGTGCACACAATTACACATCACATTACATTCGTTTAGGCAAAACATTTAAATTAAAATAAAAAAAATTAAAAAATAATATTACACCAAAGCCGTTGCTCATTCCATTACAAAGCAAACACAGTTAAGCGAAATATAAGCCTTTCCATTTTCGCTTATGTTAATACATTCCATTTGAAATTCAGGGAGTTGTGAAAATTCGAACAAAATTGTTTTCACCATAATAATTGAGGTCAACTTAACCTCTCGAGAAAATTAGCATTTTTGTATTATTTTTTATTTTGGTTTTGCATTTTCTTTATTCAAAAGATATTTTAATAGTCGGAAAAGCTGTAAAATGAAAATCAGATTTCATATACAAAAAGTAAATAATAATTAAATGGCGAGAATTTGTGGTAGATTTTTGGAAGTATTTAAAAGCTATATCCATATGTTATATAAGATTTGTATATTCGAGAAGGTTAACAATTATTATTATTAATGTAAATATCACACATTGTTTTCATCGTCGTCATTACATTTTTATTATGATAATTTTATAACCTTTGATAATTAAAAAATAAACTTTAAAAAATTTTTGCTCAAAAAATTGGCGAGAGTTGTGCTTGAAAATGGTGAAAGCAGTTGTTATATTAGTGTTATTAACTTTCTGATAAATTCATCGAGATGTAAAGATTTCAGTTTTTTTGGGATTCATTTCAACGGTTCGCTCAACAATTATGCTTGCACATCCATTAGTTTTCTGTTGAGCATCGGTCTACATTAATTACCTGTTGATCAAAACCATTATGTATTTATGTTACCAACCGCTAAAGCGGATTATTTTCATTTTCAATTGTAAAAAATTATATGTTTCTGCTCTCGGTTTGACCTTAAATTTTCAGTAAATCTCCAGTTTCTTGTCCTTCGGTTAACTGAAAACTTCTACTTGTGTGATTAGTCTTTATTCCTCAATCTTAAATTTAATTTTTTTTATTGTATACTTTTGTAGAAACTTACCGTCTCAGGTATATATGTACATCATGAAATAAATAAAAAATCTAGCCGTCAATCGCGCGTGCTGACCGTTACTCAAGTGGTCTTGTCATCTTATCATCGTGCTGCTTTCATGGACAATGACATCTTGATCTCGCTATTGCTTGATCTCTTATATATATATATTTCTTCGTTCCTCCTCTAGCAGGTCAATTGGAAACACATTTGCAATTACCATGACCGCCGAGAATTCGAAACTGTTCGATAGGAGTTCGCTACTTGGAGCGCCCCTCTTCGTTGCACCGCTGCTATACGTTTTTTTTACAGTAACTCTTTTCCATCACATATGTCCGAATTTCAGCTACATATAGAAGGATTGTATCTGGTGTTTTCATGATTATTCGTCTCTTTTCTGATTTGGGTTCACTAATGTTTGCCATAAGTTTGCTTAGTTTGATTGTATATTCTGGTACTTTATCTGCTGATTTTTGAATTTGTCGCCAAAATGTTATCCTTGTGTCAATAGCAACTCCCAAGTAATTTGCTGCTTCTTTCGTCATTATTGTTTCTGGACCTACTTGCATTGGAATTATAGTTTGTATTCTTTTCTTCGTTAACATAACGATTTCTGTTTTCCCCGTTGCTAATTCTGATCTATATTTTTGCATCTAACTATACACTCTTCTCATAATTTGATTCAGCTTGATCTATGATTCTGCAATATAATAGCTGTTATAATAGCTGCTATGTCATCAGCATAACTTACTAGCTGTATATATATTCAGGCTTTTTCATATATAATAGATTGTTCCATAATTGGGGTTCTGGTATTGGGCTACTTCTGCAGTAACCTGCTTTATCTTCTTTCCAATTTTCTTGTCCTTAACCAGACTATAAGTAAAAAGAATGAACATTTTCCAATGTCTTGATGACCAGCCTCGGTATATATCAGTTGGGGATCGATTAAGTTTTGTAACACAACGGATAACCAGATATTTAATATCTTCAGCGGTTATAATATTATGACCGCTGAAGTCGGAATTTTAAAATTATTACCATTTTCAAAATATTCTGTTCAAAATTTGGGAAGACATAAAAATTTCTGTTTAGATTTATTTTAATTTAAGAAATAGTAAAATATAACCGCCAAATTTAACGACTTAAGTTCATGTAAGTTATTATATCATATGCAATATACAGTCTAGCTGATTGTGGCGAATAAATTAATGCTACTTCTTAACCTATGAAAGCTTATAAAAATCCTGGGATTTTTGCACGTATAATGCGATGGTAACAATACCCCATTTTTTGCTTATATTGACTTAAGCGGATATATATTGTTGCCACAGAACAGCTCTATCTCAAATAGAGTCATTCTGGAACTGTTTAATGTAGTACATATAAAATAGAGAATAGGAGTAGTACATATAAAATAGAGAATCTTGCATTCGCTTAACAAAAAACATGTATCAGAGATGTAGACAAGTTTACATTTAATGATAGAATAGTTCCTGCAAATGGACGAACTAAGATCAAGTTTAAAAAACGAATTAACAATGCCCATGTTTATTTAGGTGAACTATCTTCAATTTGACAGTCAAACTTAATATCATTTCGCTAGTCAAAATAAAATTATTTAAAATCAATGTGAAATCTCTTTAATACATTTGCCAGTCATGGCTTGGTAAGTCATGAAAAGTAGCATCAAAATATTGTAGGCGTATATAAAAACAGATTTGTGGGATGGAAACAACGATATGCAATTTCCTTTTATGGTAACGAACAAGCAAAAATATTAAACAAGACCAGACTCGAAAATCAAAATGGGATGTATGAACATGGGAGCTTCTCTTGTGCGATAGTCGAGAAAAAGGATCTAATAAAATATAAATTCAATCTACTTCAATAGAAAAGAAATAAACAAAATGAAGTAAACTTTTATTAGTGCACCATTTTTGAAAATATTTAAAATGTATAACAATATGTCGTCGGAGGACATTGTTATTTTTAATATTAAAATCATATCTTACAAAAAAAAATTAATAAATTTTAAAAAAGTAAATCAAATTCCCACGATTTTGATTTTTCAAAACATGTTTATATCAGCAACACAAATTAATCTCCACAACGCCCCACAATAATTATTTTCAAAATTCATGTCATATTGAAAAGATTATTTTCTATTCCAATTATATAACAATTAAGTTGACATTTAAATCTCACAATTAATATTATTCTAGTATTGTATATGTTTCAAATGGTTTGAATAACATTATAATGGACACGCAATCAATCTCTGTGGTCGATGGATAGCGCAACAGTAACAGATATAATAGTGTAGTGGTCAACAGTGGGATATTCATAATATAATTTTTTTTTATAACAAAATTAATTGTGGGTTTAACAACTTTAATAAAAATTGAGGGTGATATTTTTATTTTGAACCAAACATATTTTTTTTTTTTACCTGTTGAGCAATTTATAATATAAAAATATTTTTTTCTTTATTTAATTTTTTATTGGGGTGAAGTATTTTGAAACAAAAAATTAAAAAAATAGAATAAAAAAGTTGTTGTTGTATGACAAGTTGTCAAATTGCAATAAAAAATCAAGATTCGTTTTTTTTTAATTATAATATTATGAGATTTATGCTGATACTGTGAAATTGACTTCAGTAATTTACAGGTGATATGTATATAATATACAAAGTACATATACTTGGAGTACTATATTTTTTTTTTAACTTTATTGATAATTAACACAAGAGTACAATACGAGTAGATTATAATTATAGGGTTTCTATTAATTATTATTGTTCTAACTTTTAAGTTGGTATTATTTTAATACATAGCAGATATGGTGGTTGATAAAAGGTTTTAAATTTATAATAAGAGAATTTCTTCAAAAATTATTAATTTTAATTATGTTAGTTTACACCTTATATCGACATCGATTGAGGTTAAATAACAACAAGAAGAAAATTAATTATTAAACTTTTTTTAGTACAAAATATTTTCGAAATAAATATTTTTTAAAAAAATTTTAATTTTTAATAATAATTACAACAGAAAAACTTTACACATATATTAAAATTTCATGTTAACGAGTTTCACAGAATTAACATTTCATAAATAACATTATATTTAAAAAAAAGTTTTGATTGAAACTATTTAAATTGATTTCCCTAAATTAAGTGGGAACATTTAATATTTTAAAATAACCATACGTAATTTTATTGATTTCTATACGGTTTTTCTTTTTTCTTTTGTATCCAATAATGAATCAAAAAACTTAAAATTATAAAAATAATTTTTTGTCTTAATAAAACCCCAGGGGGAAAATGTAAAACTAAAACCAGAATTTTAATCTAGTTTTTATACCACACAGACGTTTTTATAAAGTTGATATAACGATATAAAACTTGTTAAAAGTTATTTAGAAAATGTCTAAGTAATTTTAAACATTACAGCTTATTGATGAGCTAAGTACGGTGAAGAGGACGAAAAAGTCTTATAAATATTATACACATTTATACATGTATATGTTACGGTTAAAATATAGAATTGGTTATTATTAATAATAATCGGACATTATTAATACTAACCAAATAGCAGGATCACAGTGATGAATTTGGAAAGAATTTATTTAATTTATCACATAAGTCGGTAATTATTAATAATGCCCACCCATCTAAAGTAAATGTAATATTCAAAATAAAAAAATTAAATTATACAGTATTCATTTTATGTACATAGTGATTCAGAGATAAATGCGTACAGAATATGGAAACCCCGCTTTACTCAACTGGTAACTCTAATCCTTTGTGACAAAGTAGAAAAAGGAATAAAAGTCAGTTAAATATTTCTACAGAAAAAATATAGCTAAATTTTTCAAAAAAATTTTATATAAAAACCAGGGAATCCTGCTTTTCACATTGATAATTCGGAATAGTAACAAAATCCCGAAGTAACATAATCTCGGATTTAAAAAATTTTCGGAAATTATAATCAAGGATTTTAAAGCACATGCAAAATCCCGGAATTCTCGGCGTTCGGGGCGACAGCCACCCACTTTAAAAATAAAATTAGTGTTTTCTTTATATTTTACTCTTTCAGAATCTGATATTACGATTTGGGGGCTTAATGGAATATTAGCATTATCGTAAAACGAAAAAAAAAGTGTTGTAAATTCTAAATGTGCGTGCAATTTTTTTTTAACTGATAATATACTGAGATTTATTTAATATAAAAATAATAATAAAAAATACTTAGTTTAAATTAAGTTTACTAATCCAAACAGGTACTTATTATATCAAAATACTACAAAAGATTTCATCAAAAATAAACAAATACGTATTTTACAGTTTGGCAAAATTTGGGTAGCTGTCATACAAATCTTATCGCCTATCAAGAATATTTCAAAAACCCATAGGTGTTACATATCTAAAAACTTACACTGAGGTATTCTTCCAAAAATAACAAATACGACTGTTGCGGATTTCGAAAATAACATTTGCAATAAGTCAATGAACAACGATCAGTACAACCATACAAAGTATTGAAGAGTTGACGGAAAAGGTTTTTCCGAATTTTATTAATCATAGTATAAAAATTATATATGTGTAATGTCTATGTGAATTAGTTGCAAAAAATGTGGCAATTCGATTTTTTGATCAGTAACTACTGCAGAGCATTTCAGGGGGTCTATGTATTTACAAATCGATAGATACAGTTATTAATGAAAACTAACCTTTAGGCTAGCCAACGGAGTTTATTTATTCGTTGGATTTGACATTTCCTACTCATCAATTCGAATAAAAAGAAGGAGCCCCGATAGTGCTTCTACGAAATTTGAAGCAGCCAAAAATAATAATGGTACTACATTACATCTACTCATTTCATTGAAACATAAATTCAAACTGGTTGTGGAAAAGGCGAACATATCTTAGTTCCTAGAATACCGATAATGTCATTAGAAATACCGTTTGAGCTTAAACGCTTACAATTTACACATAGAGATTAAGTTATGTTCATTAACAAATCGCAGGGACAAATTTTAAAACTTTTTTGGCTGCATCTGAAACAAGATTGTTTCTCTCATGGACAACTACATACATCGCGGGTAGGAACAGCAAGAAACGTCTTTGTCTATACTCAATCATGAAAACCCCGAAATAGTGTTTACAGAAAAATGTTGTTGTTCAAGTTGTGGTTGATTTTGTTGTTGTAGGGGAAAAAAATATTGGAATATTTTTGACGAACCATTTTTTCAAATTCGATTCATAAACCAAACTTAATTGTAATAAATTCTATATATTTTGCATTTGACTGGACAACCTCGGGTAATTTTGCTGGTAATAATATTTATATTTTTTTCCAGATAGAAGAAAATCATCAAAAGAGCCTTCTACTTCTGTTTTATGTGCCGGAGAAGGACGAAGTGAAGTCAAAACTAGTCTTTAAGACTAACCGCCATTAATACAGCTTTTGCTCTATTACTTCAGATATCTTTGATCAAACAAAATTACATTAGGAATTATTATTATAAGATAAAAGATTTTATCCTAAAACAGTTCGAACGGTTTCGTCCGTTTAAGTCTTCTAACAAAGTGTTGACTGAATATAAATATCAAAATAATATCAATAAAGTAGTTATATATGAGTGTAGTAGAATGAAAACAGATATATTTGCATTAAATTCAATTTTGAGAAAAATGCAAAAAACGTTTTCTTTGTTATTTTAATTAATTTATCCTATTTTTAAGTTATTTTATCAAAGAATAATTGATTTAAATAATATTTTTATTGAAAAATTAAAAACAAAATAAATATTGAAGCTTAAACACAAGTATTAATTTTGCAAATGATTCACTTTGTTGCAACTATTTGCAAATGTTTGATTTTGTTACCACTGTATGTGCATAAGGCTTATTTTATTGCAACTATCACCACTATGTTTGATAAAATCAAAAAATTAAGAATCAAAAATAAAATAATTCATTCAATTTGTAAAAAATAAATATTTTAATTTATATTCTAAAAAACATTGTTGGTCAATGTTGGGTAAGTCAAGTCAGTTTGTGTTAATAATATGTAAATAATTATTATTCACTACAAAAATCCCCTTTGTAAAATTTCAATTCGTTTTAGTCTCTCCAGGATTGTCAAAAGTGCTGTTAACATTTCTTTATACATTTAGAGCACTGATCTGTTGAAGGCATTTGAAAACTAATGTTGAAATTAGTCCGGAAAATATTTTGAAAGAACCACTTTTTTACTTGTAACTCTTTATGATCCTCATTATCGTTGTACATAGAGCATATGCGATTTCAGGACAATTTCCTTGAAGATATTGTCTATTAGTAGATTTAGAGCGACAGTAGCGTGCATCATGAACATCAAATTTTTTTTTTAAATTTTTAACAGCTTCTTTTCGAGGTACAAAAGCTTCCGATTTTCGATCTCCGGTTCGGGTTTTCTTTGGTGTTGTCCCATTTGTAATGAAACGTTTTCATTTTCCACGGGCTCTACTTTTTCCTATTCGCAATAGGAATATTTAACAAACCCGAACAGATTGTAAAATTTTGTGACATAATTTTTTGGTGCTTTTTCTGATGCAGAAGTCCGTTTAGGTGTAGAGGTTTGCATGTAACCAATAACAAACGCGTTTTGAGAAATTTGAGTGTCACACAAATACATTTTTTTGTGAAACTTAAACACCTATGTTTACTTTTATATTACTTTTAAACTAAAATTCACGCCAAAAATAATGTCAGATACCTAAATAGTAAAAGAATTAATTTGAAAATAGTACTATGGTTTTATATGTATTTAGTACTGCAAAAGATTGATCTGGTTGCAATATTTAGTTTACATGTAAATGCTACGTTTTGATTCAACTGAAAAATGCAGTTTTGATTCAACTATCGTTTTTCAAATTCCTTTTTCTAATTGAAAAATTTATTTTGAAACAACTTTAATAATAAATAACATTGAAGTTCAGTCAAAAGAATGTTATCCAATCATTGGTTAAATTTTTTTAAATAATGCAAATGAATCGGTTTTGATTCTACTACACTCATATGTTGCTTACAAGATATTTAAATGTAGAAAATATACAAAAAAATTTAGTTAAAGGAAACCAAAACTTATATTTAATAAAATCTTAATATTCAAGAATAAAAAAATAATAATTTTGCAATCACAAAAATAGTTAGGTACATAAAACCAAAATTTTGTTGAATGTATTATACCCCAATGTACACTTTTGATCCGGACGTTTCGAAAATATTAATATTCTTTAATTTTAACTTTTGAAAATATTTCAGAAATATCAATTTTTCACTTAATTAGAAAAAATATTTCATTCTGTTATGCATTCATAAGTTTTATTTTCAAAACGATTAATTTAATGACACCTAATAAATAATCTTGAAACAGGGTCCACCTAAACTTTCTATTTTCCAATTATTTTGAAATGCAACATAAACTGAGAAAACAAATTTGCAAACAAATTTTCTTTGTTTGTTTCTCATTTAATTATCAAAATATGACACCCGAATTATAAAAGGACATTTTCTTATACAAACACTCACTTTTTTATTTTATTATATTGTTGAAAAAGTCAAGGCCCTTCTGATTGTTTCTTGTGTTGTAAAACACTTTTAATGATTATCTCTCTAAAAATCTTCATGATAACTCGAAATTATGGCAGCCATTTAATGTGTTGAAATATGTTGCGTAATATTAGACAAAATAATGCTTTTATTGTTGTTGTTGTTGTTTTGCTCACATTTTATGAATAGAGCATGAAAAATAATAAATAAAATAAACATAAATAAATAAATTATATAAAATGAGGGACAAAAAGAATTATAGCATTGTCGAAAAGCATTTAATTTATCTCGCCCCATATTATAATCCAAAAAAATAACGGAAGTTTAAAGGGCTTATTAAGATAATTGGTACTATTATCTTAATTAGCACCACACTTGCGTTAATTATTTTTATACATTTTTATTTTTGATTCTTTCTTTTCATAAAATTTTATTTTGTTATATTCGTTTTTGGTAGATACAAACATTTTTCCTTACAGTTATGTGAAAAAAACGCACAAAATAAAAATATGAGCCATTCTTCTTTGTTTTTATTTTTTTTTTTTTGTAATTTTTTGTATTTTTATTCAGTTCCGTAATGTTTTCTTTTAATTATGCAATTTGGAATAAGAAAAAAAAATGAATAAAAAGAGAATGTAAGTGTTATTTATCATGTTAAACATAACTTTTTTCTACTTAATGAAAGGATTTATTTAAAAGGACTCATATTGAAGAGCACACAAACAAAAGATATTGTAAAAAATTGAGAAAATTTTAATTTAAAACAACTGAGTGTAGTCAACTGAGTGTAGTCGACTCATTGGAAACAGAAAATTTACTAAGCAAAAAAAAAAAAGAATAATTTTGTCTGAATAATTTTTTTGTTTATTTTTATTCAATTAAAAATTCTCATACCTATTCTTAGTATTGAAATTCAAAAAATTGTTTACTTACACGAATATAAAATATTTTGCAGATATTCCACAGAAAATAATTCATTTGAAATTGTTGGCATAACATGTGACTAGTGAATAAGTATAGAATAAAAGCGATATTTAGGAATAAGTTAAGAAAAATTGTTGCTAGGAGATCATGCTAGGAGATATATCTGAAAAACCTATAGACACTCCTAAAATTAAAAAAATTCATATCACTTAGTTTGAACCTGTATAAAATTGTTGCCAAAGTATTTCTTTTTAATTTTTTTAAAAAATAATTTATTTAATTTGGTGTTCATTTGACGACTTTGAGCTGCCTTTTTGGGAATAAAATCAACCACAAAGTGTCTTGAAAAATACTTGTTTTGATGAGAAATTCTAAGTGAGAAAGAAAATATATAAAAATTTGAAATATTACTAAAATGGTAGTGGAAATGATAATCCTACGTCATGCTTTGGAAAACAAATTTATAATTAATTGACAATCATTTAGGGACCTGCGCAGTAGACACCTTTTCATTTTATTTCGATTCTGCTACTCCTTAATGAACTTCTAATATAATATATAAGTTGTATATAAAACAATAATGCGCACACAGTTGAAAATTTTTTACTCATATGGTTTTATTATTAAGCAAATATATTATGCATATGTGAGAACTTATTAAAATACTAAACAAAAGCCAACAAATCAGTTATTATAATTTACATTATGTACTTGCAAATGAATCTATGTACATATGCCAAAAAAAAACAAAAAAACAAATTCATCTAAAATAAAAAATATAAAAACAACAAAAAAACAAATCACTTGAATTCTTCATTTTTATCTTTTTAAGTAAATGTTTCTAAATTTTGGTTATTTGTAGTAAGTAATAATATAGTTTTATTAAAATTATGTATTATGTAGGTATATATATACCAGTGACGGGGCGTGGAATTTTCAACAGGGGAAGCACTATAAAAGGAAGCATCAGTTTGCTTTGGCTTTTCTTTTTCTATTGAAATTTTTGCTAATTTCGACAGTCAAAGTTTTTACTCACATCTACTTCTCAAAGTAGTTTTAATTATGTTTAGGCAGAAAAACGATCGCTCAACTGAAGCAGTTATTATGTTATTATAAATTTACAAAGTTGGGAATATTTATTAAAAGAACTGTTTAATCCAGTTTGAATTAAAAATGTTAATATTTGCATATACTGTTTTTGTTATTTAAATTTTCATCTGAAAATATAACTTTAATTTAAGCTCTGACTTTAAGAAAGGAATGTAAAAAAGTGTGAATACGAATTTTCTATATTTATGTTGGAAAATACAACGTATACGAATTAAAATATTTTACTGAAAAATGCTGATTACACCGTTTTATTGCTGTTGTTGTTGTTGTTATTAGTAGAGCAAGCACTGGCTTACCATCTTTAACAATTAATAATTTTTCTTCAAAACTTCTAACCCAAAATGATTTTTTTTTAAGTTTTCAATAACTCAATTACAATTATCTATTTTAATTATTTATAAATAATAAAAAAAAAAACATTTTAAATTTTTACATTTGCTAACAAATTGTTTCAAAACTGCATAAAACAAAATTATGGCTGAAAATAAACAATGTAGCATTCAATAACAAAAAACTACAGAATTACTTAACACAAATCAATTCCAACACTCTAAAAAAACCCAAAACTACATACATTATTTATATAAATATTAATTCTCATTTAAGTCAACAACCACAATAATGCATAAAATTAATTCATTCCCTGATACTTTTTTTATTTGTAAATTCATTTTGTGTCATGCGATATTTTGTTGTTGTTTCCCTAGATAATCTATTTTCTATCAGATATTTTCTAATTATATCAGGTAAATTTGGAATGAATATCAGCCACTCATTCAAATTCAATTTTTTTTCCTTCTAAGATTTTATTTTATTGTCGCTTCGTTTAATATTTTGTTGTTGTTGCTACGAAACTAAATAGAGACAGTGTGTTTGAGTGTATGTATATTTTAAATGCGAAGAGAACTGTGGAAATGATATTTAAGTTGTCATTATATTTTTTTACAATGTATAATTATTATAGCATATTGGTAAGAGAATAATGATTTTTAATAGGCATTATTTTCAAATATTATAAATTTGTGGTTGTTGAATATCTCTTGTTGGCTTGTATGATTGAAAGAATAATAGAAAATAATGATGTTTATATAGGCATTATTTTCTAAACATACATAATGTAGTTAATATCAATGCATATAATTTTTGCTTGAAATTTTTTTTTCATTCGTTTTGAATTTTTGTATTTAAGTAATTTTTATATTAAATTAAATATAAATTTTATATTAAGCTGTAAGAAATAATAAATAATATTTCATTTGGGGAAGCACTCATTCAACTCAATATATGGACGCTTCGTGCCTGATATATACATACCTCTTTAATGACAAAATTTTTTATTTTTAATAATTTTATCCACTAAATGCCACTTACTATAGGGAATATATCGAACACGAAGCAGTATATGAGGGAGGTGTATTTATATGTCCTAAATAAAACTTACTAACCACAAAACTTTTTATTAAACACGAGTGGTTTCTGCTATATCGTGCGAAGTCTATGTCAGTACGTAATTACTGTTTTTTAGAAACTT
This sequence comes from Argyra leucocephala, assembly GCA_963942445.1. Classification (NCBI taxonomy): domain Eukaryota; kingdom Metazoa; phylum Arthropoda; class Insecta; order Diptera; family Dolichopodidae; genus Argyra; species Argyra leucocephala. Next base: position 64,788,775 of record OZ012678.1, on the reverse strand, counting down.
TAAATTTGACTTCAACTTGAAATATAATTACTCAACAGGAGCCCCTAGTATTAAGTAGAATAGCTGCACTTACAGTGAGTCGTTAATAAATTAAAAATTTTACTTGTACCAGATTATGTACATTATGTTATGTGATATGCAATTTCATATTAAGCTTTTGGCATCATAGTAGATAGGTAACAAGAAAGTTATGCCTAAATTTGATGGAAACAAAATGAAAAAGTGGGGAAAGAGTCAAGTTCCTAGCTCAAGTTTTTTCATTATATGATGTGCCAATTAATATTGCGGAAATGTATAATGTTATATCCCTTCCGCAGTTTGAACCCCTTTTTAATAATGTACTGTTCAAATAAATATATTTAAAGGTCTGTAAATAAGATCGATTTATCGACATACATTTGATCCTTAGTTTGAAATTCGAAAGTTAGATCGAAAGGGGTCAAGAGTGTAAGTCAATAGAAAAAGATCTAAGTAAAATCTAGATATCTAGATTCTTCTTTTGTGGAAGAAGCTTTTAACTCGTCGACCACTCGTCTTTCTTTTAACCGAACTACGTTTAAAGGAAGCTTCCGGTATTATTCAGTTTTTGATCATGATTTAGTCCGGCATAAATTGAAGAAATAAAGGGTCTTGTAAATGAATAAAATTCTGCAGCCCTCACCCGGGTAAAAGAAATATTAAATTTTGTATTTTGAGTATTTGAGAGATACCCTTATTCTGTTAGACGATTCGTCATTTTGACGCTACAAAAAAAAGAAAAAAAGTATAGCGACTCAGTCGACTATTGGTACCATGGGTAACGGAAGTATAAAAAAGATCAATATCATTTAAATATTTAATTGCTATCTTAATAGCCGATTTTCTGAAGGCTGGCGATCAGGTAAATGCAATTGCTAAAAAAACGATTACAATTGACTCAAAGCCTTATAATCGATGTATATGGTAATGAGTTACCTAGTCAGTTTGATCACGCCTCATGTTTTGTTGATTAGAATAAGAGTATTTGCTCTAATATAGAGTTTATGGTATATTACTGTTCATTACGTTGCCAGGAATCTGGGAATATTTTCTTCAGTTCCCGCAAGAATCAATAATAAAAGTAAAGTACTGTAAACATATTTTTTTTACACGAAATTTTTTTTACGAGAAATTCAGAGGCTGCAATATGAATCGGTTCATAATTCCATGCAAAATTTTACGGCTGCTAACAAAGGTACTGGAAATTAATTATGGAATTATTAAAAAAATTCAAAATTTTTAAATTAAATTAAAAAGTCCAATCAAGCTAAGCTCTCCCAATAAAACTATCAAACCAAGAATGGGCGAGGAGTAACAAATAGAAGCCGAAAGTTTTTGCCAACCACCTGAAAGAAATATTCACGCCCAATGCAGCTGAAACAGATTCTCCGATTTTTGAAAGTAATAATATTCCAGATGAACAAATCAAACCTGTGACAAGACGTGACAGACGACTGAAGTTTTGAATAAAATAAAAATAAATCTCAACAAGAAAAAAAAACTCCTGGATTTGACTTATTAACTTGCGACATCTTTAAACATTATTTGCCCAAAAAAGGTATTCTGAGGTAAAAAAAAGGTAATGCCAAAAAAGGAGTCACTTGAGTCACTTGATCACTTGAAAAACGTGCCTAGTATTCGGAAAGTAGTGGAAGTGGTAGTTATCCTAAACCCAGAAAAACTGGCAGCTGAAGTAAATTCATACAGACCAATATCGTTATTACAAGTAGCATCAAAATTATTTGAAAAACTTCTCCTTCAAAGATGAAAACCAATAATAGAAAGCAAAAGTTTAATACCAAATTATGTATAAAACCAAATAGATCAGGTGTCGATAACGTGTCACAAACATTATAGAAAAAGCGCTAGGAGGTGACTAAGTCTACTCAACCATCTTCCTTGATGGCCTTTGACAAAATGTGACATGAGAGCCTTATAAAAAAATTAAACTTTTACAAATTTTACAAATTTTACAATCTGGTACATCTATTAGCAATCCCACATCGTCTTCAGATGAGTATTTGAAGTTGAAAGAAATAAGAGCAGAAGTCGAACAAGGAAGTGCTTGGGCCCTGTACTTTATTCTATTATATACGTGTGATCTGCCTAAATTTAAGAACTCATCAATAGTTACATTTGCAAACGACACACAAGAAGATGAGTATTTGAAGTTGAAAGAAATAAGAGCAGAAGTCGAACAAGGAAGTGCTCTGGGCCCTGTACTTTATTCTATTATATACGTGTGATCTGCCTAAATTTAAGAACTCATCAATAGTTACATTTGCAAACGACACTGCAATTTTTACTGTAGGGAACGTGTTAAATATAAACGATTTATCAAACCATCTTCAAATAGAAATTGATTGAGCCCTTAAATGGATAAAGGGCTCGCGTATAAAGCCAAATGTAGAAAACTCAGTTCACATAAATCTTTCTTACTTACAAAAAGCTGATAAATGAACGAACGATTATCATTAATGGTAAAGCTGTAAGGTTAGAGAACACAGCCAAGTATCTAGGTATGACACTGGATGCTGAAGTTAAGTGGAAAGCTCATGTAAAAATGAAGAAAGAATTAAATATGAAATATCAAAAAATAGTATTGGCTTATAGGAAGAAATTCACGATTGTCAATACAAAATAAAATATTGATTTATTATCAAGTACTAAGACCGGTTTAGGTACATAGTATCGCGGATGAGCGGTCAAAACCCATTCAAAGATTCCAAAACAAGATGCTAAGGAATACGGCTAATGCTCTCAGAAGTAGCAGAAATAGCGACATACACCGAGATCTACACATCGACCAGGTGTCTGCAGAACATGTTAACACCGAGGCGCAACAGCTCTTGGGGTGAACTTGACACGAAGGCTGAAGATGGTAAAACCTTTCGAATTGGTAACATAGAACGAAAAAAAATTAATATTTATATCAAAAAACTGGTGTTGAATTAATGGTTGGTCTACAATACCTGTTTTGATAATAATGTAGAAAAAAAAATTAAATATCTATAAAGTTTATAGCTTTGTCTGCTTGTAAACGAATATAACAAAAAATCGAAATTAAACAGATAAAATGAATAACTATCAAAATCTACCCGATTGGTCATCCCAATTTAGCGTTTAAAAAATTGACAAAATATAGATTCTATCGTCAGAATCTGATGTAGTTATGACGCAGCAACAAGCAATGTTCTTTTGTAATGCATCCGAAATTCCATAAATCTCTTTACAAATTTATTTAACTTTTTTTTTATTCCTTACAACAAGAATTTTAAATATGTTGTACATAGCTATATGTGATAAATTTCTCTTTATTGGTATATATATTTTTTTTAAAAGTTTATTTCAAATATCATAAAATATTCAATTCTCAAATTTCAATTAAAGTTTGATCATGAGTCTGTAAATACAATTTTAAAAAATGTATACAGACTTTTTTTTTTTATTTTCAATTCCAAATGAAAAAAAGAAATGTACCTTCACATAATGTACTTCAATTGATTGATTTTTGATTTTAATAATTTTGTAATATTTTTCAATTTCTCAATAGCTTGAGGCAGAACCTGTGATTTGATGAAAAGAAAAATATAAAAAGAAAAAAAAAATTATAGAAAAATTAATTTCGTACAAATTTATATTGAAATACTTATATTTTATTTTTAAAATAAATATTATTTTCATAACTTTACATAAGTACCGATTTTAATTTTCGATTTTTAACAGAAAATGATTTTATTTATTTTGTTTTTACATGAAAAAAGTGCAGCTCATAGTCTCAAATTATTTTGACATAAATAATTATATTCTCACTTATAAAAATAAAATGGTGGTTTAGTCGCGACCTTAGAACAACAAGGTTCTAACTAACATTTTTTTGAAAAATGATCTATATATCACATCATACTAATTTGGGTAAGCTCTTTCGATTGCTGCTATCCCCATAAAGCTATCTCTTTCCGTTTGTGAGATATCCGACGAAGCAAAGTTGTAATTACATATTTTTTTATAATAATTTGGTTAACAAAGTTCTAACAACTACATAGAATTGTGTGTTGCACATAATTTCAAAAAATATTGCAGATAGAACTTTGTATACCAAAATGTTGTTGATAGAACTTTGTTGTCCAACATTATTGTTTTTTATTTCTCAAATAGAACTTTGACAACCTTGATGTTTTTGTCATTTCTGAGAAATAATTAGTTATTATTGTACTTTTAGAAAGGTTGTGTTTATTTTATGAAATTGTTTTAAAAAATATAGGAGTTTGGTGAGTAAAACTTTAAATATCAGGTAAATGTTTGTATTATTAGTATTTCAACATAGTTATAAGAAAATGCAATCAGAAAATACATCACTTTGTGAAGGCGATATAATTGAATTAAACTCATGCGTAATAATTGAAGAGTACAATATAGTTCCAGCAGAAGTTCAACAAGAGGAATGTATAGATGCAATCGTAGATATTCAATGTGATCCAAAAACACGTAAAAGAAAACGCAATCCAAAAAACTGGAAGAGAAATGTTTGCCAAAGACAATGTCAAGCTGGTGATAGCTACATCAGTTCTAGTGGTAAATTAGTACCTGCTAAAAAAGTTATTTCAAAAAAGAATTGCTCTGATAGTAGTTTGAATTCGATTGCCAAAATAAAATAACAAGCAGTGAGAGGCAAGAATTGTTTCAAACGTTCTATTCACTGAATCGGCAAGAAAAATGTAATTATATTTTAAAACTGAGCATTAGAAGTGAAACAATTAGAAAAATCAAAAAATCAGGTGATTCCCGTAGAAATTATTCTTTCACTTATTATGTTGAAGTAAAAGGAAACTGTGTGCAGGTGTGTAAACCCTACTGGTTAGGTACATTTGCAATTTCACAAAAACCAGTGTACGATGCACACAATAAAAAGAATATCGTTACTGGAGTTAGAACTCACGATATATCTGAAAAATCTTTAAAACGAATTCCTGAAGTGAAAGTGATAGAAGTCAAAGCTCATATCAGCTCATTCCCAAAGGTAGAATCTCACTACTGTCGAGCAAATTCATCAGAGCATTATCTCGATTCAAACTTAAATATTGCTAAAATGTACCATTTATACAAAGATCAGTGCGAAGATCCTGTAAAGGAAAGCTTTTACAGATATGTATTCAATACTCATTTTAATTTAGATTTCCATCATCCTAAATCTGATAGATGTGGTAAATGCGAAACTTTTGCTGTAGCAGAAAAACAAAACCTTTAGACGGAAATATTTAGAAAAGAACGAGAAGATCATTTAGGTTTAAAAATCATGATGAGAGAGCATACGGCTTTGGATAAAGAATCTGGAATTCCTGTATTAACTTTCGATCTTCAAAATGTTTCATCCGGTCCACGAGCAGAAATTGGTCCTATATTTTATCACTCCAAACTGTGTATATATAATCTTACTGCACATTTATCAACCACAAAAAAAGTTTACTGTGCAATATGGACATAATATACAGGTGAAAGAAGTGGTAATGATATATCATTTGCCTTATATACAATATTAGAGAAAGTGTGTGAGGATAACATTATTTCTAACTTAATATTTTGGAGCGATTCTTGTGTTCCTCAAAATAAAAATTCCATCATGTCACTAGCAATTCAACATTTCTTAAAAACTCATCCTGACATAGAAAACATTATAATGAAAATATTCCTTATCAGGACATTCAGCTTTACAGGAAGTTGATAATGCTCATAGTCAAATTGAGAAAAGTTTGTCGTCAATGAATATTTTTCACCAATGAGGCTAATAAGAATACTTAAAAATATAAACCGAAAAAAACCATTTGTAATTATTCAAATAAAACCATCAGATTTCAAAAATTTTAGTAAATACACAAAAATTTGTTTTGACTATAAAAATGTTCCATTTAGTTCATTGAAAATGCTTAAACTTAATCAAATAGAGCATGAAATTGAGTATTCTAAGGATTATAAAATTGAAAATTTAAAAACTATAAATATAAGAAGGCAAGCAACAAAACTGCGCAGAAACAAAAATATTGTTCCAAATGTTCCAATTTTGTCAGGAGATATCGAACCAATTTCAGAACAACGTATTATATCTAATGAAAAATCGAGTCATCTAATATCTATGTTCAAATATATGAGCTCAGTCGTCATTTCATATTACAAAATAATCCTTAAACTAGGTATGTAAATGATGTTTAGTTTATTATAAAACTTTTCTTTTATTTTAATTTAATTTTAATGTGATTTTTCTAATATTGAAGTACATACAACTTCAGAGGATTCAATTTCAAAATGAAAAGAAATTTCAGGGACTTCAATTAAGAAGATGAAAAAAGTCAAAGAAAAAAATTACGTAAATGTAACGAACAGGCACTTGCGCGTTATTATTTTTTTGTTTCCTAGAAATTAAGTAAATTTAAGTAACATGCGCTGTAAATTCTTATAAAGCCTTATCATTTTTTCGTTTCCTGATTAATTTAATAACTTTGTAATTTGATTGTTTAAAAAACATTTATAATTTTAAAATAAATTAATTTAAAAAAATAATGTAAATGTATTTCGTAATTTATTTTGCTTTAATATAGCTGTATGTAACTAAATTCTAAGTGATTCAGTTAAGTCTTTAAAGTTCCACAAAGTTCTATTTGACTCATAGAACCTTGTGATTCTAAGTTATTGTGCCTAATAAATGAGCATCAAAGTTCTATCCAGTTTTTTTAGACATATAGTTCTAGAAAACTATATATTTAAACTTGAATATATCAGAATCATTAAATTATTTCAACAAATTGAAATTAATTATTTCAGAGTGGCTGGCAATATAAAATAATATAACATACCTAAATCGTCGCAAACATTCAACCTTTATTTTCTCAAAACATACCTTGGTGCACTTAGAATTTTGTTGTTCCAAGCTCGCGTAGTATTGATTAAGACACTTTTGTTAAGTGGTTGTAAGTTTTAAAATGGCCGTTTCCGCCAAATTGGCATTTTGAATAAGACGCAATCAAGTTTAAGCTTATATCAGCTACTTAAAATCGGTTCAATAAACTTTTTTTATTTTTGTATATTAGCTATATAGACTTAATCTTCTTCTTTTAAACCCAGTTTTAGTTGATGAAACAAAAACTTCGTGCAAAATTGACAAATCTTCGACCAGTTTTCACTTCTGGCAAACACAAAATAGTTTGTGCTCTCTTGACTCTCTAGGCTCTCTTGTCACATACGGCAAAAAAACTAATATCATTTATATTTTGATGTAAAACAAAAAAAATTCAAGCTAGTTTTTTTTAACCTTCACTTGGGCAGGATTAACGTATGTTAATATTTACTTTTTTACTTTTGCATAAAAACTTCTTTATTTGGCCGATCTTAATGAAATCAGAGATCAGTGCCTAATTTTTTTAGTAGGTATTCAATATATAAAGAAAAGTTCGGGAAAACGTGTCTATGCCTAATTTTTCGGCAATTTAATTTTTTTTCTTCGTTGTTGGGCAAGATTAAAATATGTTAATATTTTTTTTATTCATACAAAGTGTAGGGTACTCTATAAAATGTTTGTAATTATTTCGATAAAAGTTGAAAAATAAGATAAAAGGTTCTGAAATATTTTAAATTGAAATAGAAATATACTAAAATTAATATAATAAAACATAAAGTAAATAAAGCACCAAAGGTTTTTTGAAAAAAAATTTTGTTTTGAATTTTATTTTTCGTATTTTATAAAAAAGAAAAATTCTGTTACGAAATTAAATTAAAAATTTATGTCAACCATTGATGTATTGAAAATTGAGGCGAATTTTTCACAATCAGTTAAACTGTTTGTTAATGGATAGCGGACCTATCGGTTTTTGTCCGAAAATATTTTGTTGTCTAGCCCTTTGATACCTTGATGGAATTTTATTCCACTTTGTGCCATCTTTTCCAATAAAATATTGATTTGTCAACAATGTGATTATTTTCTTCTTTTACTTTTGATTCATCATCTAGTAACTCATTCTCAGAATCATGATTCTCATAGTAAATCACTAAAGAAAAGTGTCATATACCTGTAACGGCATTTTTTTTTTTTTAATTTCATATATTTTGAATAGTTTTGCTTGATTTCGAAGAAATTTATTAATATTTACACCCAAATATAGGAAATTTATAAAATGGGTTTTTTGAAGAAAAACACTCATTTTTGTGTTTTTTGCACTTATACTAAAAATTACAAAATTTACTTACCTACATACCTGAACGGCACATAAAATTTTAAACTCCTCCATATTATTGCAAAAATTGAAAATTCAATAAATAATCTTTCCAAAATATATATATTTTATTTCACTGAAATAGACACGCTGTTGTTGTCGCAACTACTAACTCTGTTATAAATACCTTGTAACAAACGGGAGTCCCCAGTAGCACTTCCTTTTTCTAAAATACCGGTATTTCCAAAAAAAATATCTTAGAGGAGAGATATTCGCTGGTAATAAAAGCAAACATAAAAGTAACAGTAATGCACATACAAAAATAATCATAAAAACATAAAAATCACTTATTTTTGTCAAAAACTTCTCCATACAAAATATATGGAAAAACCAAAAATATTAACATATTATGTTATTCTTACCCGCTTACGTATATTTCATTTGCCGCCCAAGCGAAGGTTAAAGCTACTTTCGATTTAATTCAATCTTGAATTTTTTTGAAAAAATAACTCGGAATATCTTCATTGCTGCTGCTTTAAAATCATTGAATTGAAGAAAAAAAACGTAAATCTAATCTTTCCACTATGTTTCTATGAGTACACTTATCCCTCTCTATTTAGAATCGTATCCTTTCAATATCTTTTTTTTTGCACACAATTTAAACTTAATTAGAAAAAATTTGTGTTAGCAAAAAAAAAAAAAACTTAAAACCGAGTATAAAACAAACCACTAAACCATGAATAACCCAGGGTAACAAAGTAAACATTACGAAAATAGAATAACAACAACAAAAATTAGAAATAATAAAAAATGAAGCCATTTTAATGCACTCATCAGAAAAATTAAATGAAATAATTTGAAACAACCACAATATGGAAAAAAAACAACAATAAAAAAATAACATGAAATTTTTACATTCAAAAAATTTCATAATATGAAACGTGTACAAACAGTAAGGTGCTTGTTTCAGGTAAGCGAATATTATTATTATTACCTAAAGCCACGTACCTTTAGTTATAATTTCCTTGTTTATCATTGTATGTATAATTGTATCTATGTTTGTACATATTATGTTGTCATTAGATGCATAAAAATAGCAGAAAAAGAAATAAACAGATTCAACAGACAGATTTTTTTTTTTAGAACGCTTGAGAAGCTGCCGCTCTTAGCGATGAACTTGAAGATTACATTTTTGGTTATTAGCATAATTAGATCCTTAATATGAATATTTATGTACATACATATATAATATATGTTGTGTACATGTGTGTCGAATTTGCTTTTGTTTTTTTTTGGATTGCCACATTTACAAAATATTATTTTAGAAGTGAAGTGGTGTTATATCAAATGGTAAAAATTAGAAAATGGATTTCCACCAAATGAGAAAATTCAGATTTTAGTGTTATACAGTGAAATCTTGGGTTTATTGTTTCAAAATTATTAACTCCGTAAAACTAATCCGATCTGTTACACAACACTAACAGTTTTCAATAAAAATATTCTACATTTACAAAAAATGCAATACCAAGAAAATATGTAGGTAGTGAGTGTCGGACTCACGGACCCACACATCACTGCCACCTACTAAGAGATATTCTGAATTGCAGTTACTTTCCAAAGTAAAATTTATTGCTGCTCCAGGATGAAGTGCTCGAAAAAACCAATTAGTTTCCTTGATGATTTTTTTAATCATCATTGTCTTGTATCCGTAGAGTCTAGTGCGGAAATAAAATTTCATCAGCTCTTATCTGCGGCAAAATTCTTAAATTATGGCCAAATTTTTTGCTGGGTATTTCCTTTGGCTAAGACTATTGTTGTCAACGTTTTTCTCTGCCTTCCGTCGTAACGTGTAGGATTTCATTCGAAAACTTGTTTTTCGGTCTTTATATCAGATTTCCTCAGGGTATGCAATAATATTTGCTCTGTTGAATTTTCACGTCTATTGTTTTCATTCGTTTTTTTACCACAATGTTCTACTGGAAATGGATTGTGATCAACAAAAGCTTAGAATACGCCGGAGACATCTATTTATGTACGATTTGAATTTCCGGGTGATGTTTGTTGAAGTTTTCCATGTTTCGCAGGCGTACAAGAGAACAAATTTTACACTTGCATTTAAGATTTTAATTTTAATGCGCAGAGATAAGTTTTTTTTTTGCCATATATACCTTCTACCTAACAAAGTGTAATTTGTGATATTAGATCCAGATACCTCATGTATCGGAAGACAGAATAATTGATATCTGATTCACAATCTATTCCCAGTTCTTCAATTAATCAAATTTAATATTTTGTAGGTTTTACTGCATAACTTTACAGTATAAATTTAATATTTATACAGTAAAGAGTGTAGTAAAAATGAAGCGATTTATTTATTATATTTAGAGGTTATCTGCTTAGAGCTACATAAAAAGGATTCAAAAATTATCCCCCAAAAAAGGCTTTACTTGATTTTAACTTTTTCTAATTCGCCAGAGTATGCCTGTGGCCTGGCATGCTTTTAAAAATCATTTCATGGAACGTTTAGAACCATAGATGTAATGTAAGATTCTAATCCGATAAATTCGATTTATATTCCTGTTCTTGATAGTCTGTTAGCTTTATCGTTTGACTTAAGGGAATAGAAGCGATGTCTATCAAATAAATGAAATACAAGAATTCTAGATTATCTTTTTATTATTTTATTTTGATATTGAATATTCTCTTCGGCATATCCAGTCAAAGACTAAATGGATTATTTTAAAATAATTGTTAGTATCACAAGGGGACTTTTTTAAATTATCTGGATTTAGGTTTCTATATTTTTTATAATTACTGAATTATATTTCTACTTAATGATGAACTACCATTGTTTTAACTGTTAATTCAAATATCCACCTTTAGCTCGATTCAACAAATATATAAGAAATATTTCAAGCAGAATTTATTAAAATGTTGTTCTGATTACATACAGGTCTTAGGTTTGGTAATGTTACTTCCTATATGGGTAAGGGTATATAATTACTTTTTGCTTTTCGACTCTAATGAGCCAATCGTTAATATTTCGGGGCCGTATCTTGTGATTTTCATATCTTCATTTCCACACATTGTTATTTTCTTTGTTTGAAGTTTAAATTGGTATCTGATTTTATAAACAAATTACATATTTCTAATAAGGTTTAGTCTGAATAATATTAATTAATATTCTCAAGATTACAATCATGAGCACACAGCTGATGATTATTTATCGAAAGTGTTATATGACTCACAATCATGAGCACTACTACAGTTTAAGGTTATTTATCGACTGTAGTTATAAATGTCTTACTATGGTTTATTCTTTACAAAATACCATCAAAATGTACGTGCCTCATTCATCACTGTTATCATTGTAACCATATCCGTGGGTTTCAATAGATACCGGTGAATTTATTTTCATAAGTATACATTTAGTACATCATTGTGTTTACGTATTTGCCTATGTTTCAACATTTTCAATATTTACTTTGCCTATTCTTTTTTGGCAACGGAGCACTGTTATATATTCTTTCCAAAAACGGAGCCCTAAAAATTAAAAATAAGTTAACAAATGATAGATACGCACATTTATTTAATTTATTTTAATTATAAAATAAAAGTAAAAAGTTAATTACAAGAATAAAAGTGATTCAAAATAAAAATATAATAAAGAAAAAATTACGTTAGTTCAATGATAGCAATGAGCTTGCTTCAATTTGCACATTGCTTTAAGATCGGGTTTAATTGACGACAATTGCAGTCTCATATCATCCTCAGCATTCAATATGTTCTTATATTTTGTTTTTGTTGCACAGTATTGGGAAAATCCTGATTCACAGAGATATGTACTCGGAAATGGCAACAACTTTTTAATTGCTCGGTTAGAAACAGCAGGATTTTCTTGGGGTTGACTAATTGGAATAACTTAATATATTTGTACAGTTGAACTTTAGCTTAAGAGTTGAATCTGAGTTAATATCTATTAATTGCTCACGTTCCTTGATTGGCAAATGATCAATTTGTAGCGAGTCGAGGAACGAATTTCTCAGTCAATTAAAATGTTCATTTTTATTTGGAAAATACTCTTGAAACGATTTTTTCAACATTGTCAGATGTTCAACGACATTTTCTTTAAACAGAAACAACAGTACTCGTCTCTATTAAATAATCGTTAAGATTTTCAAAACTCTCAAATTTATACTAATTTGCTTGTTGAAGCCAAGCTTCCGTTTTCAATTTAATTGCTGCTATTTCATCTGTTGTCGTAAGAATGGTAACACTATGGCCCTGCATAAATAAATTTAGCTCATTCAACTTAGTAAAAATATCAGCAAGCTGGTGTAACCATCATATATCAGAGACACATTCATCTAATGAAGACTCTTTTTCTGAAAAAAACGCTAAAACTTCTTCTCTCATTTGGAATAATCTGACCTATTATCTAGAATCTAAACCTATTATGAAATTTCCAACAATTTTTATTTTACAGCAATTTCTTTCATAGTCTTCTCTAGAACTGTTATAAAAAAATAAAGTTGGTATCCTTCGATCTATAGTAAACATTTTTACATTGGCATAAAAATGTGTACTCATACACGGTGCAATCTACAAATGAATTCAGGAACTGATAAAATATTTTCTCTCATATAATTTCATTACACATATTTTTATCATGATTGTATTTTAGAAGAGATTGTTTTGTTTTGTTTTTTTTTTTTATTATTTCTCGTCTTATTAAATAAATGACAATTATGCTGCCTCATTGTAAAATGTTAAACTACACGTATGTAATACGTCAGAAAACAAAAAAAAAAAACAGAAACCAGAAACCCTCACCCCTGTAGTGAAAAAAATAATAAGTATAGTGTATAAAAAATAAAACAGAAAAACACACAAAAAAATTTGGAAGAATGAAGCAACCGCGTGAGTTCTTACAGCTGACGTTAAATGTAATTTTCAATTTTTAATTTTTCTTTTTCCATGTCTATCTCATTTTGTTTGCGGAGGTGGAGGAATGAATTTTGTATATCCCTCGTAAATGTTTTTTTCTAAATTAAAGTTTCAGCTAAAAACTAGTTTCTTTAAGAAACATTGACAAAAAAAAATATAAAGGTTACATTTCTTAGGATTCATTCAAAAACTATTTTTTTACTAGGTTACCTGATGGCTTCTACTGCTGATGGAAGATATAAAATCAAGTAACTTTGTAAATTACAAAAATAAAAAGGGAAGAATCTGTTTTTTTTTTTTTTTTGTTTTTATAATTTCTATTATTTTTTTATGTTCTTTTACGACATAATGAATGACATACGTCGCGACAAAAAAAAATCTTTACATCATCACTGATAATTTGTGTTTTGTGGGAAGATGAACAATGATGGGGAACATACCGAAATTATGACAGATACAAGGATCTTTCCTTGTTTTATTTTTTACATTTTATTTTTCTGCTAGTTTGTTTCTTTTATTTTCTAATGCTGTCTTAAGATTTTATAAGTAGGTATGTTTGCATATTTTCCTTATATTTTAATCGCATATATACACAAACAACACTATTCTTTAATATCATATTCTGTATTTTTAACTGGTACTCTTGAATTTTTGAATTAATGAAATTTATAATTAGATTTTTTTTGTTCTTGTTAAATATTTCGTTTTAGTTTTTTTTTTTTGCTTTAAGTATAAAAATTAATATAAAATAAAGAAAGGTAGTAGAATTATTAGATAATAAGAAAGAAAAGAAAATAAGGACGAGTATACTTAATAGCTTATATACATAAGCAGTTATTTTTGAATATTTAATACTTAAAGTAAAATTGATTGTCTGGTTTTTGGAAATATTGATCAGAAGAATATTGTGAAATGTGTTTAATTAAATAGCTAAATTTTGAAAATTAGTCTCAGAAAAGTGTCAGGACATTACTCTGATGATAAAAATATACACACATATTCTCTTAGACCCATCGCTGATGAGAAGAGAAAATTAATTGCGTTCGTCAGGCTGACTATGCATTTCTGCTAGGGACTGTAAGCGAAGTAACCAACGTAATAAAATTTTTGTTACATTCGTAGTACTGACAAATTTTTACTTTCGAAAAAGTTTATTAGTATACAAACAAAATATGTCTTAATCAGGAAATTTCATAAATTAGCTAATATAAACACCATATTGCAACAAATTGAAAAGCTGACATCTGCTTTTCTGGAAAGTTGCTACAATTGCTATAATGCAAAAAATTAATGAAAAATTGTTTGTTAATCTTTACTTACTCTCCATTTTTTTTTTTTTTAACTGAAAAGTTGAGTTGAATATGTTAAGGTTAACTTTTTCAATTCAATTTTATTTAATTTAATTTTTACATTTACATTTGAGTTTTATTACATTTATATACAGAGTTCAGATGTACACAACTGAAATATTACATAATTGTTTTTGTTTTACATTTTTGTTTAATTCACTAATATTTACGAGTTCATAAGGGAAACTTTAAAAAAACCTTATATTTGATTTTATTTTTTATTAAAACTTATACCTAATTAGTAACTAACCTAGTCTAACTATTAACTAACCTACTTATCTAAACTACTTAATCTAAATCTGCTATATTGGCAAAACTATATAATTCAAACGAATTGGTATAAGCTCCTTATAATTGAATTTTCTGAAAATGAGCATTTTGTAACAAAAGAATCTATTTTCTGTGATATTAATAGCGATATCAAGCTCATATTTGCTTTATAATGGAGTTTTTTTAGTATACTCTCCATTTAATTTATTTATTTACTTTCAAGTTTTGATAAAAAAAATTAAAATACTTTAACGAGATGCTCTATCTTTTACAATTTTTGAGGATATAAAAAATTACTGTTGCGTCCTGTGAAAGGTCTAACAGAAATTACTTACGTCACTGTTTTGACATTTGCCGTCGTGGCAATTTGTATCGCGTTTGTGTCTAACAGAATACAAAAATATCTCTTTAGAGATATTTTCGATGGGTCTAAGAGAATATGGGTAATATTGATTAATTTTTTCTCAAAAGTTATTTTAAGGTACTTCCCAACATGCTGTTTTAACAAAATTCTCTTTGAATTAAGAAAATGTTTAATATCCAAATTTATATAGCGGTTTTCTACTGCAAGGTGAATCAACTTGCAACAAAAATTTTTTATTGAAAAGAATCCTTTTCTATATTTCGCTGTAAAAAATGTGATTTTTACTTACATAATAATTATGCTTAGTACCGATTTGAACCGATGGCAGAAATTTAGTTTTTTGTTTAAATTTTTATTCGCAATCGGTATGTTTTAATTTATACAATAATCGAATATTAAATTAATAAATTGACTTTATGAGGCATGTTAGTTTAATCTCCAGTGAGTTATTTCTTTATTATAAGTTATCGGGTCTTATAAGCTGCAGTCTGGTGTGTATTATACAATCTATCATCAGTACACTACTCAAGTGGTTCGATAATTATGCAATCTATCATGATAATTCTTGATATATCTAATAATAATAATAATAATAAAAAGACTTTATTTCATCATCACAACCAAAAGCTAATTTACATTAAATAATCAAGACTTAACTTAAAAATTTATAAAAATAAAAAATATTAAATATAGTAAAGTAAAAATTTTGAACTAGCCTAGTTGATTAAATGAAAAAGTTAGGTTCAATCTGTTATCCAAAAATAAGTGACGAAAGAACCTTTAAAAGAAATAACATGGGGAAATAATAAGATACGGAAATTTAAAAAAAAAAACAAAATAGGAATAATTATAAAGAAAAAATAATGCTTATATACTAAAATATAAATGAAAATTATAAAAAAATTAGTTTGTTAACAGTAAAACAAATTAAAATAAAATATACAAAAAAAAATCAATGAGAAAAGCAGATTATACAATTAAAAAGCAAAAATTCAAATTAATGGATTTAAAAGGTTTTCAATAACTTGATAATCAAAAGAAAGAAGCCATGATTTGATTCCTTTAAGAAATTTGATTTCTACTTTTGCACAACGAAGATAATCTGAAAAATTAATTGAATATACGAGGTGCAGTAACATTATGGAAATGACAAAACTGTGATTTATAAATCATAGGAATAAAAGCTAGATTTCTGGT
The DNA here is from genome assembly GCA_963942445.1 of Argyra leucocephala. Lineage (NCBI taxonomy): Eukaryota > Metazoa > Arthropoda > Insecta > Diptera > Dolichopodidae > Argyra > Argyra leucocephala. The sequence goes on along the minus strand of OZ012678.1, from coordinate 64,772,429 downwards.
GTTGAAACGTAAATTGTATATTCCATATAACCTGGTAGTATTTTACCCGGAATTATTAAAAAATGTTTTAAGACTACTTTGTAAAAATATAAATGTCTTAGAGGAAGTAATCCTAGATTTCTGAATAAAATAAAACTTGGAGTCCTACGATTAACTTTATAAATAATTCGTATAGCATGTTCTTGTTTGATCAATAATGGTTCAATTTTGTTGAAGTATGTACGACCCCAACAATAATTCAATTCTGTTGAAATACCATAATTCAGTTTAGACTTTAATAAACCATTATAAACCAATTTTAAAATCGTATGATTACAGTAAAGGTAAATAATTAGTTAAATACGAGGTATGCTCTTTCCAAATAAGCCTAACATCCAAAGTAATACCTAGATATTTAAAACAATCAACACGCTCAATTCTAAAACAATTTTCTGTACAGCTTATTATATCATCATAAATAGGTAAAGACATACATCATGTTCACAAAATTTTACAAGATTTAGTTTAAGACAAGAAGGAGAATGATACATAAAAGTCAAATCATCAGAAATCGTTCCGGTGAGATTAAATAGCATAAATTTAGTTTTGGCACTAATTACCAATTTATGCTGTTTAAATCACCTCCCAAGAATTTCCAAATCATGATTAATATCCGTAAAAGTATTAAAATAATTTTTGTTAGCATAAGTTAAGGCAGTGTCATCAGCAAAAGCGGTAACTTTACCTTTAAATGATTGGATAAACAAAGAATTAACAAAAATTAAGAATAAAATAGGACCAAAAACGGAACCTTGCGGAACACCAATATTAAAAACATTTTCTGAACTTATATAATTTTTAATACGAACTCTTTGCCTTCTATTTCCCAAATCAGATGTTAACCATTTGTGTATAATCCTCTTCAACCTTTGAACCTTTTGATGAACCTTCATAATTGATAAGCTATTTGTCACAAACTATGGAGCATCGTTACTATTGTTCGTATTGCTTGATTTTGAAAGCGTTGAATAATTTTAAAATTTTACTTTTTCGCTGTTCTCCAAAGTTGGGTACCATAAGTTCAAGCAAGAGCTTGTGTAAGTCTTTATGTATGGCCTTATATATTAACAATTTGTTTTCCAGATCCATCTGGGATTTCTTCCAAAATAGCCTATACAAATTTCTAATTAATATATTTAGTGAAAATAATATGTCGTCGATCCTTTGTCGTGCATACCAAGGTATTTGACACCATCGAACTGACGTATAAATTTGGGTCTTTCATTTTAAAGTAAAAGTTATATGTTGAGATTTTGCTTAATTTTTCTTATTTTCCATTTGTTTAGCCATCCTAATAGCGATCAGCCCGAGAAATAGCAGAAATAAATCCATACATATTATTCGGTAGTGCTTGATGGTACAATAGGTACATGTGTCTCACAACTGAAAGGCCGTGAGTTCGATTTCCGGAAAAAACCTGATCCAGTACTCTTTGTCGTTGTGATAAAATAAATGAGAGTGCAATTTTGTAAGAACTTAAATAAAATGGAACTACGCTATTTAGGAATGCTTAATTCTTGACAATGGAAGTAGTTTTCCACACTTTATGAGTTGATATGATATGACAAAAAGTTAAGGTTAAGTCGACGGAAGTTAAGCTTAAGGAAGCCTATTAGAGCTTTCTATGTAAAAATACTGATACTGATACTCATTTATATGCGACATTATGAATTGATTGAGATTGCATTGTTGGACTAAAAATCTGAGTTATGCACTTAGAATATAGCCAATTAATGTTCAAAAGTTAAATGTCCATTTTGCAAATTATATAAATTTGTTAAGTGCCTAGTTGGCAAGAAAAAGTTGTCAATTAAACCGTAGGTGCTAGGACATACATAATTTTGCAACAAAAAATGGAATAACACCGCAAATATTTCAAAAAAAAATTTTAAAATTTCCTAAACGTTTTGACCACAATGTTACTGTGACCTAGAACCCAATGTAAGCAAGATAAAAAACATGCCTCTTTAAGCCTTAAAATTTGTTATAGCCTGACACTCCGTAAAAATGTTAACGTCTATTTTGGTTGTCTACGATTGATCGTCTGAAGAATTTTCCTAATTGCAAATATTCTGCACACAAAATGCTAGCATATTTAGCGAGGTTAAAATGCTACCAAAACTTCAGAGTTCATTTTCGCCTCATCATTGAAAGTAACTATATCATGCACTTCAAACATGCCCTAGCAAGATAAACTTGCAGTAGAGTTTTTTTTAAGGTCCATTTTGGTAATAATATAACTGTTTCGACATGGTAAAAGCTTCTTGAAAGCTATTATATGGTCGGATCTAACTTTATTCATTGAGTTTGCAATCACTCAAGATGCTGCAATTTTTATGTATAATTTAATAGAAAACATATGGTGGATCACATTTATGATGCCAGTATGACAATTAGCAGACGAGTGTAGCACACTTACTGATCAACAAAAAATGGAAACGATGACTTGAGGTAAACATAAAGAGAATATTAATTGAAAATTTAGGAAAATCGAAATGTGAACTTATGATTTTAAAAAACATCTTAAGATTTTGTTAATAATATTAAAAAAATCTACTAGCCATCTGTTTTTTATAACATGATATTACATACTTTAATATACTTCTAAGCACTCATTACTGGAAATATCAAACAATTTTCTTACATTATCTTCTGCTTAGCATGATTAACAGGTGAAGCAGCATATTGCATCAGCCGCAACTAGCGATGATTATTTTAACCACACCTGAAAACTTCAAAGGACATGAACACGTACTGTTTAATATTACAAGAATCACTAAAGGGATATTTTATTAGCTACGCCGAGCTATTTATTACATTTTGTGTAACTACCACTTCTCATTATGTTTTAAATGAATCTATATTAAGATCCAATTCAGTAATAACATGATTGATTCAGATGTTATTCCTATATTTATCCACATTTAATTTTTTTTTGCGAACTTTCAATCCTAAATTTTTACGAAATTAAGTAATGATTAAAAATTTTTGTAATTTTGAATGCTCATATTTTCAAAATTAAAACAAATTGTAAAAATTTAGTATTCAAAAATATTTTTAATTACTCTTAAATTACTCTAAATTAAATTTTAATTTTGTGGTAAAACTCAAATTGAAAAATTTAAATCCTTATTTTGTCCCTGAACAGGACGAATATGATTATTTCTTTTTTTTTTAATTTTTACAAAAGTCTTAAACTGAGAACATACATAGAAAACTCATTCTTATAATTAATCACACTCGATTTTTTTTTTGTCATCACTGGTGGAACTGACGTGTTGTAATTAATGTCCCATTATGGGGTTTATTACCCATAAGTAATTGAAATTTAATGCATTATGGTGAAGAAACAAAAAATATAAAAAGTATGGAATTGACAACAAGATTTTTTTTTTATTGAATATAAGTAAATGGATTTTATTTTTTTTCCATACTTATTTATTATATTGTATGTATGTGTGTGTGTGTATAATTTAACACAAAAAATTAAATTGTGATATTAAAATTATTTATAAAATATACCAATATATTGTATAGGTCTATTTATTATGTGAAATTATATATTCAAAAAAAATATAATACTTGAATTGATTTAAAGGATTTGCTCTTTTTTCTAATACAGAAGGATTCTTTATTTTATGAAGCTGGAGAAGGAATATAAGTAGAAGTTTGTAAACAGTTAAAAATTATTATTGTAATAATTTTCAAATTTGAACCATTTTCTTTTAGAATATTTAGGTAAATTGATATTGTTTAATTGGATATATGCAAATGATGAATCTAGGCCATGATTTGAGAAATCTCTTTGTTTCTTCAATCCAATAAAACAAACTTACTAAAAATTTTTTTACATATTCATTTACCCTGCGGTGTGCCCTCTAATTTTACATAAACTTGTACACTAGTCTAAAAGAACCTAACAATATCAACAATTTCTCAAACTTATATATCTTCCATCTCTGTAGAGTTTGGCAACCAAATCATTACTACATTACTTAGTAAGTTGCAGACGTTTTTTGCAAATTACGATTATTGTCATAAAACACAACTTAGTTCTACTTAATGGTATTAGGTATATAATGTATTATGTTTATAAATTAATATGAGCTTTGTCGAGAACCAGATCAGTCTTCTGAATTTTCTTTTCCTTATTTCTATTTTAACAGTGTGAACCTGTTGCAGATAAAGTCTCGTAGTTAGTACATAAGCAGAATACGATCTCCGATACGTTAAAGCAATATCTTGTGTGGCAGTAACGTCACAGAAAGTAACTCAACATTACTGTGTACAATTACTTATCTAAAATATCGGTAGCTTTATACTTATATTTTATTGAATTTGATTTCACTGTTTTCGTAATATCTCGATTTGCTGTTGAGTCGACAAGAGTTATTATTTTATAAATAAATATATACAATTTTCATATTATATCTGTCTTTCTTTCGGTATGTAACGTTATAATGAATTCACCACTTGCAATATCAAAGCTCTGACCAACAAATATGAAAAAAATTAAAGGAGGTGAATTAATGTTAAGTCAGCAATTTAAAAAATACATTCGCCCTGAATATATGCAATTAATGAAATACATTATATAAATTCACCGTTATAGATAAATGTTTATCCATATGAAATCGTGATGAGTTAAAGCAAGCCACAGTCATTTTGATGTCTTTTCATCACAATATTTATTTGAATAATGTGTTTGACAATCGGTGATATCGAAAATGCAGTATTAAAGTGTTCACTACAATGCAGTATGTTCCATAACGAACTATACCCAATATATTACATAGTTTCATAATGTTTTCATACTTCTTTAACTATGCAGAAAAAAATAGAATATAAACGTTTTCGAATTAATTATGTTGTATATATAGTACGTTATGGAACATACTACATTACAGTTAAAACACTAATACTGAATTTTCGATGTCACGGAATATTTATAAAATTTTCGAGAATAAACAAATAACGGCAATAAATTTATTTATTTATTTATTTATTTCAAGCTTAAATCAAGCAGTTACAAATAATATTTACTTAAATGTACGTTACAAATTTAACAAATTTACAAATTTTAAAACGTTACAAAAAAAAAAAATAAAAAAGTTACATAATTCTAAATAAATTTTATTTTTAAAGTCTTAACATAAATTCTTATTACTAAATGATGGTTTAAGGTGTAGGAGTCATAGTTGTTTAGTTTGTGTCTTGGTGCAGTTGTTTTGTTTTTTAATACAGCATGTGAATGAGAGAAGTCAATTACGGCCTTATACTTATTTCCCATAATTAATATTCTATTAATGGGTTCAAAGCTACCATAAGTAGTTCTATGATGAACCAGTGTGAAAAGATTAACGGATCTAAGTCGAGAGTTATTGTTAATGAAAATTTAATTAAAAATAGGTGGAGAACTAATGTTACCTTTGATAATTCCAACAACAAAGGTTACATTAGCAATTTTCATTCTTTTCTGCAGAGTGGCCAGATGAATTAAATTTTAGACGATGTTCGTAAGGTGGCAATCAAATCGGATCTTCCCAAGGAAAATTACGTAGTGCAAATCTTAAAAAGTACCCTCCTAGTACTACAGACTTTCTATAATTTAGGATATTTACACCACGTATCCAAATTATCCAATTTACAATAAGCAAAAAATGCTTTTAAAACTGACTGACCTATACAATTTAAACATAATACCAATCATGTCATAACCATTATGTTGGTAAAGGAACAGTTGGCAGAGTCTTTACCAACTAAAATGTTTCAAAAACTTTTGAAGAACATTTTCAAGGTTTTTATTATCATTCCTAATATTTCAATAAAACATTTCTCTTTTTTGTTACATTTATCACATTATATAAACTCAATACAAATTTTATTTTTATATTAAATAAAATCAAATAAAATTTCTCATTTTTCTTTTTTTATTTTTTAATCGAAAAATATTCGTACAGCAAAAAAAAAACTGGAATTCCAAATTATATTTTCCAAATTGAACAGAACACAAAAAAGTAAACCGATTGTTTAATTTTTATCTTAAATCATCATCCTTTCATTCCCATACTCGATATCATTATAAATAACAGAATACAAGGATTTAAGTTTCAAATAATAAAGTCCTTAATAATGTTGGTAACAGATAAGAATTAAAAAAGTGGTCTGAACTGGTTTAATTTTCAATCTCCCCTGGATTAAATAAAATAATTAATGATTAAAAAAAAATTGAATTTAAGTAATTCAGTTTCTTGGCACTGTTCGTGAACCAAAGAAGTAATTTGGATTATTTTAAAAGTGATTATTATTCTTAAATTATTTTCTATTGAACGTAAATATTTTGTTATCTAGAAAAAAACAAAAAACTGGAAAAAATCTTCATAGAAGAAAAACAGATTTTGAATTAAAGTTTTTTTTTAAATTATTCTGAATTCATTATAGGGATCAAAAGTGTTATTCAAGCTACCAGCAATTAATTAATTACTGAATATGTTGGTGAAAGACATTATATTTTTGGTACGTATATTATTAAGATCAAGGTAGGAGGGCAAGTTGGTTTGAAGAATATTTACTTTTGCATATTTTTAAAATATATTGATACACAGTTTCAGGAAATCTCCAGAGACAGTGTAAAGTAAAAAAAAAAATTTGTCATTCAAATGTAAATACTGATAATTTTTGACAAAAAAATTGACATAATTATGCATATGAAAAAATGATTGTAGACCTATAACGTGATTTCTAAGATTTATAAACAATATTCAAATTCAGATTTTTTTCAATTTTAAATATTATTTTGAATAAAACTAAATTCAAAGCTAGATATTTACATTTGAAGTATTTCCCTAGGAAAAACCGATACATTAAAGCATTGTGCATTGTGCATTGAAGCACTGATTGTACCCAAAAGCCGATACGACGTTTAAAATAAATATTTTGGAACAAAAATTTCAAAGATTTTATTTTTGAAAATGCAAGTAATTCTGTGGACTGAAAATTGTTTTTCTAAAAGCTCAAATTAGATATTATCGGGCGTGTACAAAAAACCTTAATATCAAAAATAAGAAAACAATTAGTTTGATTACTGATGGTTCCGGTGGACTAATCCGAAATTCAATAATGATAGGTTTCTGCATGTATTGGTTGCGAATTGAACAAACGTCCAAAAATATAACAACCTTAGAGCTCGTATTTTCAACCAGGCCACCATCCTACATACCACCGGATCGAGATTTCGTCCAAATTGAAAAAATTATATGTTAACATTGGCATTTTCGATTAAATAAAACCAAGTATTGTGTTTTAAAAAAAAACCAAAAATTAAAATTTTCTAATCCGAGGTGAAGTTACCTACAAATTTGATGTTGGTATAGATATAACCAATTTTTATAAATCAATTGCAGAACTGGACAACCGCAATTAAGGATGCTGTTAACTTACTGCTAAAACATTTTGGTGGGCTGGTGGTGAACATGAATGGACTGAAAAAAAGAAATAACATTTTTTAAAAATATTATTGAAGTTAAGTTGAAGAGCAGATTACGAGCAATAGTAGATGAAACATGATGATACCAAATGACTTTCTATTTAGTTTAGTTTTTGAGAAACATCTCAAATTAATGTAATTTTCAATATAAGTTGTATAAGATCAGTTCGACTTATGTTCCGGGGAGTCGTAAGTAACGTAGCTTGTAGATAAAGCCATCATGCATAGTTTGTCGAAGGCTTGCGTCAAGAAACTCTGAACAGCAGATGCATTTTCTTTGCAATGTTTTTTCGATGACGTCAGTTATTCTATGGACTTGTTCGACAGTTGAATGTTGTTTTGTAAATCCAAATTGATGATTTGATATATACTGTTCTGGTTTCAATCAGAGGTTGCATTCTTTTAAGGAGTAGTTGCTCAAGCAACTCAGTGATTATTGGTAACAATGAAATAGGTCTAAATGACCTGGCTTCGTTTGGGGGTTTTCCTGGCTTATGAGTCATGATAACCTCAGCAATTTTTCATATATTTTGGACAAATTTTTGTTTGAGTACTGCATTCATTATTTTAGTTAGTACTATTAAAGCTTTTGGTAGTATAGTTACTTTAAGATATCAGCTGTGATCAAATCGAATCGATGGAGCCTTGTTTTATTTTAAGCTTTTAATTTCTTTTATTATTTTCTTTCCTTTAAAAAGCGTTCAACAAAAATGGAAAACTTTCCCAGCGTCCACTTTCCGTCTGTTTTTCTAAGTGGAGCAGAAAGCACGATCGAATTTTCAAGCTTACTGCTTGCTTTCCAGAGTAAATATTTACTTTCCTTGCTAGCAGATAAGTTTTGTAGATAGTTCTGTATCGTCTCTTCTTTCAGTTGCTTTATATCCCTTGTTAACTCTTGAGACTAGAAATTAAGGATATTTTTATCAGCTCAGATGTTTTTTATTATAATTAAAGTAACTTAATAAAAATGAAATACCGATACATTAAAATATGAATTGTGGGTTGGCGTCAATTGAAATTTTGGTTCAATGGAACCCGCTTTCGTTATTTTCCCATCAGTGCTTATTTTTAACAGCCCAGTTTTAGGTTAGTGTGTTTACTTAATTTATTTTTTTTTATAAACGGTTTTACAAAGTTTATATTGGAAATCAATACATTTGAATGCATTTAACTAAATATTATTACAATTATTAGTAGCAAGTTTTTGAGTAGGTATCCTACAAGGATCATTAAAACAATTAATCCGATTAGAAACTATATTAGTTTCTTTTAAAGTTTATTTTTGAAATTTGTAACGATCTTTAGAATACATAAAAAAAATAAATAAATAAATAAAAAACAGATAAATTATATCTAATCTACATCTAATCTAAATCTAATTTACAGGTTTGTTGCCCTATAGTATTGTAGGGTTTCGATTTCAAATCCAAAGTATTAAAAATGTAAAAATGATGTAATGAAAGAACGCGGGGAAAATATCATGGCCTAAATAAATATGTTAGTATTTAGAAATTAGATACACTCTTTCTAAAACACTTCAAATTAAATTTTAAATTTTTGACTCAGGTGTAGTATTGACTTCTCTGGTTTTATTTATCATTTCGTTTTAGATACAAAAATACAATTTAAAATATGTTTTTTTTAAATAATGTACTTTTTTGCTTTTAAAAAAATCTCAATTTATTTATTTTTTTTTTTTCAAGTACCATATCAATTTTCAAAGCACTTCATTCTTTCATTGTTTCAATAAGATTCATTTTTAAAAGTGGCAATAAGAAAACAAAAACCAAAAAATAAATAAAATTAAAAAAATCAATTTTCCTTACACATGACACAACCATCAGCAGTAGATGATATGAAACTAAATTATAGAATTGAAGAAATTCTCATCTGTGACCTAATATTATACTTTAATATTCTAGCTATAGTCGTAAAGCAATATCATACATTGAGAATCAGAACAATACAAATATGTATAGGTACATACATATTTTCAAATAAGAATGTATGAAAACTTAAGATTTTTCTTAATCAAGCATTCACATTTTAAGTGAATTCAATTATCTGAATTTTCTTTTCTTTATGTTTTCATTTTTGGAGTATATTAAACAAATATCAGAAAAACAGGTTTTCTGAATATGCATTTAATTCACATTATTTATTTTTTTAACGGTTCATCAGGACATATTGAATGAACAGCAATGGTGGGTAATATTATTTCTGAATTCATAATGGAAGAGAGTACAAAAACAAAATATTAGAAATTTCTTGAGTTTTTTTTTTCATGTTTTTTCGGTTTTTTTTTTATCAATTTTTGTTTTGGTAAATTGACTGCGATATGGCAAAAAGCTTTTAAAAATACATTTAATATTGTGCACGCCTGTTTCCGAATATTTTTTTCTTCTTCGCGTAACCATTATAATGTATGTATTTATATACAATATAACCTACTCATATTAAAATATAAAACGATATGACAAAGAGATTATAGAATTTAACCCTCTCGCACGTAACCCAATTTTTCCAGAACTCTAACTTTTTATCTTTGTGAGCTTACGTATAAAATTCATATACATATTATAATATATATGTCTGGGGCTAATTGTTATTAAAATAACGCTGAAAATTGTTTAACAGTTTGTCCTCATAATTTGTGCATGGAGGTTTTCACTGTTTGATTACGACGGGTTAATTTTTAAATTTTTTTTTTTTTGTAAATAACTGCGGGGATTCTGAGGCAGATTTTGTATCGACGTAGGACCTAACGAACATATCCCAAGGATAGCTGGAATTACTAGCTTTCCAAAAATAAATATCTTGGGATATGGTCATTAGGTCTTACGCCGATACAACATCTCTCTCACAATAGCCATAATTGCTCTGCAAGTGATAGCTTATTTATCTCAAATGTTCTTAATGTAATATTTTATCATTATAACAATTATTTTCACTTCATGACGATTTTGTGTCGTTTGTGGCATTTACAGGTTTTTACTGTTATACTTTTATCATGGGAGGTAATATGTTTTTGTGTTATCACTGAGGTGTTCTATGTAGACGTGATCTTTTCAGATCAATTGTATTTCTCCGTTTGGTAGTTTAAAATTTTAGGTCTAAACCATTTGCTAAATTTATTTTTATGTGTTAATTCTTGTATCACCTGAAAATATTAATGTCTTTTGCAAGCTGTGACATCGCTTCACTTTCAAATAGAAGATGAGGGCAGGATTCTTCTTTCCGTTAGCGGGATCTGCATCTATCTGTCTGTAATTATTAAATTAACTGCTTTCTGTGATAAGCCATATCAGTGTTCGGATATTGGATTTGTTCTCCAATTATCTGATTTAATCGGTTAATATTGAATTTGGAGAAGACTTTAGAGAGCAATAGTAATTGAAAACACTACACCATATGCTATTAGTTTCCTCTATTACCATATTAGTTACAACATTCTTTATAGGGAGGCGTTTGAGAGTGCAAAGCTCAGCTCATTGCAACTGATTTTTTGCAATAATATCTGCTGAATTTCTGATATTCAGACATAATAATGACTCTGTTTCCTGCTTTAATGTAACAGCTATTAACAAGCTTTAATTTCAAAATGAAAGAAGCCAGGACTTTCAAGGCAGCCTGACTGTATGAAATTATGTATATGCGAGTACCCTTGTGGTTCCATTTAATTATTTGAATATGATATTTTGTTATCTGTACTCAAATATATTAATCCAATTTTATTTTATGATAATGTCATGTAATTTCTCGGTGTCAAATAAGTAAAAGCAATTGCTTATAAACAATTTTAAATTAAAGTATTACTGCTTGTCGAAATTCGAGGAAGTTTGATCAAAAGTCGTACTAAATATTTCGTAATGATTTTATTTCCATCATTTCAATTTATCGTAGACACTATATTTTTTTATTGATTTACCTTAAACAACAACCTCATACGTAATAATTAAAAAAAAAAAAAAAATGATTAGATTTAAATTGCGGGCGGTGTTGTTGCGCTAATTTGATAAACTAAAATTTTTGTATGATAAAGTGACTTTTACTTGGGGTGAAATTTTAAATTGAAATTTCTCATTGAAAATTAAAAAAAATTTTAAAAACTATTTTAATTCGCTACGTCTCCTTTCAAATATATATCATTTAAAAGAATAGTTATGAAAATCGGTTTTGGTAATGTTCATGTATTTGTACCGTACCTTTCTTAATTTACAGATTAAATATAGTGTCACATTAAATTATTTTAAAAAACATTGTAACTTAAATGTTGAGTTACAATTTGTTAATGTAATATAAAATATTTCAGAATTTCTTTAATTGTCTTTTTCAGTTTTAAACAGTGTTAAAATTTTACCGAACCGCGATTCACACAAAACTTCAATTTCATAAGTCAATTTCCACTGAAAATATCAACGAAATAAAACACAAAGCCTACACATGTATCTTTCCATTAGTAAAAAACAATAAAATATAATACTACCACATAATAGTATGGACATTATAATTATTGTAGCCTTAAATTCATTCACCATGGTTAAAATGACCCCCTATTGACATGCCGAAGCTTTAAAATATCGAAAAAAATAATATTTGAAAACAAAATCCATGTTAAATCTGAAACTTATTAAAACTTTCATTCTCAATTTTCACACAAGAAATAAAAGTAATTCCATCCATTTGAAACGATATTGAATATATTTTGAAACAACAACAACGACAGAAACACCAAATAATAAGAAAAAAAAAAAGCAGAACTCTTGTTTTTGTGGATTTATTTATAGAGATCGTATTTTTTTTTTTCAATTTTTCTGTGACATCTTAAAAATTGAAAATTAATGTATGTTATTTTATAGGTTGACACAAATATGTGCAAGGATTCATTCATATATTCTACTTACTCGTTTGAATGTAATAAATAATTTCACCCTCACCTTCAATACAAAATATTTCCTATTCAAAAGAACAAATTCGAATCGAATAACACTGTTCTACATGACTTTTACACCACCATCGCTATATACACCCACGTATATGTTTCGCATGTAACAATAATGTCATAAAAATATATATACATCCACTCTTTAAGTGGATTTGAATTCTAATAAGCCAAAAAGGAAAATATATTGTATAATTTTCACAGATATATGGAAAACTGTTTAAAAGAGGAATATATGCAAATTATGAAAAAAAAATATCCCATTCTAATCCACAGAATGAAGGAGGCTAACTAAAAAGCACTAAAGGACTGAATGATTTTGAAATGCAAAAAAAAAAAATAAATAACTTCTCATAATAATTTTCATATGACTTTTATTTAAAGTGAAAGAAACATGAAACCGAAATGAACAGAAGCACACGAATGAAATACAAAAATACCGGAATAGCGAAATACAAATTACGCGTAGCTATATCTGGTACTGAAGAAATTCAGAAAAACTAAAAAAAATGAAAATAAAAGAAATATCACTCCAAGACGCGTATACTATTTCATTGTACAAAATTTTTGTATGAAAATGTAGTAAACAAAGTCACAGGTTTTCTTAATGTCACTGTAAAATATTGTGACAGAAAACATTTTAGAAGACTTGTATAATCATAAATTATCTGAAGTTATGAATTTTTATTTTATATTTAGTGAAAATTTAATATAAAAAACAACGAAAGTATTTTTAAAACGCAGTCAGTATAAAATAAGAACAAAAATATAAAGTCAAATGTTAAACAGTAACCGGGTTTTGTACAATTTTGTTTTTATCATTTCAGAAAAATTCATAACGCTTGTAGAGAAGAATGTTAATTTAAAAAAAAAATATTGTTCAATACATTTTATATTATATTACTTTATAGTATTTTATATATATAGACTACCTTAGTTTTTTAATAAAAAGTGGTACTGCTATATAAAACCAATATAACAGATTAAAGGCCACTGTTATTTAATAGAAAAATTATTTAAAAAATTGTTTTTAAAACTATTAAATTTTAATTTAATAAAAAAAGTTAGCTTATAATATGGGAATTGTTGAGAGCCTATATATTGAAGGAATAAATTTGATTTTAGAATTAAGTTGCTGCAAATTTGTAGCAACTTAATTCTAAACAATAATATTATTATTCTATATATTCTAAACAAATAAAATTGTGAATAAAATGGAGGATATTAATTTGAATCAGTAGAGTCCAGTATGAGTCAAATCTAATGAATATAGGTTTCCGAAATCAAATTCGTGATTTTTTTAACGGCTTAAATATATTTCACTAAACTAGACTTGAGTATGGTTTCAACACATCGTACTCAGAATTGTATTAATTCGTTTTTAATCACTCATAGACGCTTTGGAATTTTTCCATAAATATTTCAGGAACTTTTTTTAGTCCAAATGACATTTTTAGATTTTTCAAAGAATTTTTAGCGAAAGTGGTGGTAAGAAAGTTCTAATGGTTGCTAATCTATGAATAAAAATAAAAAACCGTATGACAGCAAAAGTCAAATTGCTAATCGTTATGAAATTTTTCAAGACACTTTGTATGAAAGGGAAAATTACAATTTTTAAATATAAAATGTGTGTGAGAATGACATGATTTGCAACGATTCAAGTAGTAACACTGGTCCATTCTTTTTTTGATGAGCAATAAAATAGCCATGCATTTACGATGAAAGCATTAATTGCATTTAAAAAAAGTGGGTACCAACACATTTTTCCTTTAACGTTTACGCAACAATGGGAAACAGCATTACGTGCCATGTCAACACCACCCATAAACGCATTATAATTTTTTATAATAATAGGTTGCTTCATATTGACTTATATGTGTTCTCTTCGATATATTATTATGACGAACATTCCCAATCGACTCTAAATTGAGTCTCAAGCCATGCTATCATTAACATACTTATGATTTGCACGAGTATCGGTTATTTTCTCCTATCAAAATAAATATAATATGCGCCTAAAACACATATTGAAGGAATAAATATTATACCATTTTTCCATTTTAAATATTATACCTTTCTTCGATGCTGACAAACGATTTCTAATAATAGTTCCTTTTGGGAGGAATTTTCTTTCAATGAATTTAGACCTATCAGTCTATTGCCTATGCTGTCAAAAGTTTTTGAAAAAATTATAGTTCATAAAATGATGCCGCAAATAAAAAACGATGAAGTAATTCCTATATGCACCAATTTGATTTTCAAGCTGAACATAGCACGATTGAACAGGTACACCGAATGTGTCTTTAGCAGTGTTTTTAGATGTCAGTCAGGCACGTGACAAAGTTTGGCAAGTTGGATTAATCTACAAAATAAAACAAAAGCTACCAGCTGAGGCTCATCCACTTCTAAAGTCTTATATAACCAATAGACGCTTTCGAGTTAGATTCAAATCCTATGTATCACAATGTTCTTTTCCTGGCGTCCCACAATGTAGTGTACTGGCTCACTTTTATACCTAGTGTATACGTCTCATCTACCGGAAAACAGGAGCACATTAACAACCACCTTCGCAGACGATACTGTAATCTTAAGCTATAACACAAATCCACATACAGTAACTACAAATTTACAAGAACATTTGCAGCAGATACAGGAATGGCTTTATAAGTGGAAAATCAAGGTCAATGAGAGTAAAAGTGTTCATATAATCTTCTCGGTAAAGAAAGGATTATGTTCTCCAGTTAGCATAAATGGAATAACTATTCCGCAAGCCGACGAGGTTAAATACCTGGGAGTTCATCTAGATAAAAGGCTGACTTGGAAGAAGCACATCACTGCAAAAAAAGAGGAACTAAAACTCAAGACGAACAGCCTTTATTGGCTTAATGGGAAAAATTCCACATTAGATCTGGAACACAGGATGTTGCTATACAAAGCCATTCGGAAACCAATCCAGTCCAATGGGTGTCAGTTATGGAGAACTGCTTCTATATAATAGTAGCATCGAAACAATTCAAAGGATGAAATCAAAAAATTTTCCTTGGTACATTAGAAATATCAATCTACATAATGATTTGAAAATACCCTTAGTTAATGAAGAACTTCAAAAATTCAAAAACAGATGTGCAACCAGAAAAGAAACACAGAGAAATACAGTTAAGAAAAAAAATGAACTTAAAAGTCTCAGTTATTTGCCACTGATAAGAATTCTTACCACAAAATTTAATTTGTATAGCTAATTAATCTTTACACAGACTATGAGTTTTTATGATCATTTGAAGTAGTGGTAAGACTTCTTATCGGTTGGTGAAAATGGTTTTTAAAAAAAATTATCAATTTTCCAACTTAAGAAATCCTTTTTAATATTCTTAGATTTGTTTTCTCAATTTGAGGAAGAACTATGAATAATTTGATGACCAATTCCACTTTTGTTGTTCCAAATTCCACACAATTGTTTCGACTAATTCCACTCTTATCATATTGATTTTTCAGCTTAACTTAAAATGTTAAAAAAAATACTACAAATATTAAACACACCAGAAAATATCAAAGGGTTGAATCCGAACATTAAAACCAAAATACTTATTGGGAAAATATCAATGACAAGAAATAAAAATTCCCACCTGAATATGGCAAGGCTTTGTGTTTTAAATCAAATTATAATAGTAGATAGATTATAAATCAAATAGTAGGAAACGTTAGCAACATAACCCACATTTCAAATAAGTTAAACAAAAAGGATTCTTCGGACTGGAGAAATGGAAAGTCTTAGAAATATAATAGGATACAGCATCACAGATAGATATCATTCCAAACAACCAACTTATCAGAGCCGGTAATGTGCAACTATTTTTAATGTGGTTATAGTTGAATTAAAAAAATAAGAAGATTTCGGCAGACCAGAAAATAACCGTTGATTAAACAGATCATCCAAACTAACTTAAAACTTAACGCTGGAGAAACGCCTTAGTCTCTATAACTCAATTACATAAAACTGACACATAAATTAAAAAATATACTATACTAATTAACTAACAAATCAATCGATCTAAACATAAAATCTAGACAAGAATAGTGTTTACCTTTCATAAACAATCCATCAGCAGACAAGATAAGCGATTTGTCGTACTTAACATTGAATTTCATATACCTAAAATTGAATTTTGTATACCTAAAATTGAATTTCATATACCTATATTTTATTCTCATATACCTAAAATAAATTATAGATATATTATTATCTTAAAATTAAGTGCAAAAACTACAAGAACATTAACTTTCAAGTTGATTATAGATGAAAAATGTCCAATAATTACTAGTTATATCAGAAGATACGAGAAATTAATTACCACAAGGTAGGTATTTATTGAATTAATGTAAATTTTATATTTACAATATCGAATATAATTTATAAATAATATTAATTAAATTAAATCTAATGTGACATTTCAACATGATACATAATCAATTATAAATAATTATCCTATAATTAAGTTATAAAAATATGTATTAAAAAATATACTTGAATAAAATTAGTTTTAAGTAATATATGACACATACTGCCTCTATTTACTTATTTATTTATGAACAAGGTTATATATAATATAATATTATTCATATATCCTTTTTTGTTCCCGGTTATCTATTCGTGAGGCATCAAATTAATTATTAAATTCAATTATTAATTAAATCCATTTATTATATAACTAAGTCTTCTTTTCTAAAATAGAACATTATTAAAATCTATATCCTTTTCTTTGTTATTCATTATTCATGACATTTATATTATTTTCCCCATATATTGTGGTCGTTCATCGCCTTTCATGTGTTCCACATCATTCATTATAAATGAAATGAGACCCCTTTAATTATTTTTTTTTTATTATTATACCTTTAAAATATAAATAGGAAAATAATATATTTACCTGGACATACAAAATTAATAATAATTATATAAATATACATATTTCAACATTTACACAAAATGATACTATAAGAATTAAAGGGTTAAAGGTCATCACACTTTAATAATAATGTCCCATCTTATCTATAAAATTGAATATTCTTCAATTTCGATTGCGTTATAAAGGAAATCAAGGTAGTATTTTTGTTTTTATGCTTTCTTGATTATTAATGACCAGGTAATAACTTATAATTTAAAATAAGGGTTAAAAATAATATGGTAACTTTATTAATGAAAATAAAATTGATTTAATATGTATATCTAATGTAAAACATATTTAATATTAAAATTATTGGAAATGATCGATTCCAATATAAATTAATAAAATTTAGCTACTCTTCACGAAACTATTTATGTTGAATGTGTGTAATTAGGAATTCGGGTTACACAGTATATAATCTTATATATTATTAACTATAATGGGGACTAATTGAATCAATGGAATGTATTCAGAAGTTTTTAAGTTAGTTAAGTTTGATTATTACCAATTTAAGAATTTGATCCTTGCCCGTTTGGTAACAGAATTTTTAAGAATATAAATTTCCAGTTCATAAAAAATGGTTTTGCTTCAAAACAGCGTTTAAAAAGATATAAATAAATATTGATTTGACAAGCTATCTTTCTTTTTTAATAAAATTTTTGCACTTAAATATATTATTTACCTGCATTTACATGTATTATAATGGTTAACACGACATTAATGTCATTTCACAATTCAGTTTTATATCGCAATTGATTTCGCTTAGGCTTTTAAGCTTTAAGCTTTGTATTCAATTGTATTTGCCTCAATATACTAAGTTTTGATTCAAAAAGAGCTGGTTTGGTAAGATTTTTTAGTTACCAAGAAGTGAATATGAAAATTATAAATACCTTAATTAAATTATTATACTAATTTTTGTTTTGCTGTCGGAAGCCTTAGCTACCAAAGGCATGTACATTCGTATCAACCATATTTTTATACAATATACATAATACATATGACATAATATTCGTATTCTAATACGTTATAAAAATATACGGCAATCAACTACACAATAATTATAAAAACAATAATAATGACGGTAAAACCGTTAATTATAAATGAAAAAATGAGATTTGGGAGAAAAACTCAATTTTTTTTAATGTATTATGGAAGTAGGTACCTATATGATGTAGCATTGGGATGCCCATTTAAATTAGTAATGTGTGAGACATATTCAATAATTAAGAGACGAGGAAAAATAATTACTGTTAAATTGAAGGATGTAACTTTTTGTTTTATAATAAAAACATGATATCCTTCTTCCGGAAATTATTTGGAGATAGGTAGATAAAGTAGAGTAAAAAAAATAAAACTTCTCCAATAGCAAGCCACTAAAATTATTTTTATTATTGTTTTTACTATCTATAAAGTAATCAAGTATTTACCCCACAGATGTGGGGGTTACTGGTCGAAAATGAGGATTAGACAGTTTTGTTATTCATTTTGTTTAATGTAGAATGAGAAAATAAGTTTCCATAATTTGAATAATCTTCATCACTTGAAAAAAATTAAAATATTGTAATCAAATAGAGAATTGGAATTAAAGTAAGACTCATACACAATAGAGGAAATTAGAATAAGATACAAAATGTAGAATTTAATATAGATAAATTATAAACGTAATTAAATCTAAAAATCCTTCTTCTTCTTAAATTAGGCATTAAGTGCACATTTTTTCAATTTATTTTATTCTGTACACCAACTTCGGGATGACGATGTCCAAAATTCATACCATTTTTTTGAAGGTCCTTCTGGCAGATGCTTGATGTTGTTTTGGCCATTATTACCTTCACTGGTCGATCTCAAAGTAGAGACTAGTAAACAATGGGTCTGGTATAACACTTTTTAGAGAAAGAAAAACATCCCTTTGATCAGTGGGGACATTTTGAATAAATTTATTAATATTACTCTTGAACTTTTGTAGATTGTACGTAGGTATATTTTTGCATTGAGGAAACATATTCGTTGGTCATATGGTTTCACATTTGAGAAAATTTGACTTCTACAGCCAGTTCTGAGCCATCTAAGAATTTTCAAAAAATGTGATTAGGTCAGTTAACGAATTTGTATTTGGCTTTAATTAACAGAGTCTAAATCTAAATTAACCGTGTTTAGTAATAAATAAGAATTAAAGTACATTCAAAACCATTATTCCCCAAATTTTATCAAAATAATACAAACCAAATTATTTATTCAAATTCAAAATCCATAAATCTTACTTTCTCTATAAATCTTCATTAAAAATAAACAAACATTTTAAATGTTAATAAAGACAACCTTTACATATTTAAACTACCTATAATGAATATAAAAATTTGTCATTCATTATTTTAAAGCGTACATAATATTAAAATTTCTTTATTTACATTATAATATTTTCTACTGCCAATTTAATTCAAAAATTATTAATTTTCAACATTTAACTTAAACAAAAATTAAAGTTAGTTTCAACCCTATCTGCATAACCAAACCATCAACGGCTATGCCATGATACTAAATATTTTTTTTTCCCTTTTTGGACCAAATTTATTTTTAACCATCTTTTGCCACTTTATTTTGTTTTGTTTTTTTGTTTTGCACCAAGGGATACTCTTGCCTTCAAAATTTAACACCCATCTTAGTGTCGTATACGAAAGACTTGTATTTGAAACAAAACAAAAAATGTCCTTAATTAAAACGATTATATATTACACCTTTTCAAAGCTATTTGTTGTTAGTTGCGTTGTCTTGTTTACAAATTTCACCTTTTAAAACGTGTTTTTTTTTAAACGCCTTTGAAAACAATTTTTTTTTTTTTTTTTTAAGATTTTTTGTAAAACTTCCTTAAGTGTTTTAATATCTTTCTTAACAGTATCTAAAATTTCAAAGGCTTTTCTTGCTTAACTGTTAAAATTAAAAGGTATTAATGTCCTAATTAAATTGTCTACTGTGATTTAAAAAAAAAAAAAAAAAAGACAAAAAAAACAATACACATAAAATAAAAAACAAAAATTCAAACTACATAAGAAGGGTGATGTCCATTTTTTGTCTTTTTTTTTTGTTTTTTTTTTGTAAATACTTACAAAGGACTTTCAAAAGAAAAAGGATTGAAATTGAAACGGTATGGTATCAGATGTTAGTTTTTAGAGAGGTGAAATTTCTTAAGAATTTTATAATATATTTTTTTAAAAATAACTTTCGAGCTCAAAAATATAATGATGGTGGTTAGGATTCAGTTTCAAAGAAATTCAAAAATAGAATCTCTATTAAAAGTGGAAATTGAGAGTTGAAAATTTAGACAAAAGTTTTCTATGTGTAATCAAATTTACTTTTTTATTTATTATTTTACTGCTTAAAAATTCGGGTTGCTCAACATTCATTTTAAAAGCAAACAATTTTAACATTATAAATTTATATATTTTATAGAATACCTAGAGCCTATAGCTTATATAGGTGAAACATTCTTAAAAATAAAGGTTAGGAAGTTATGCTAATCGATTTTGGTTATTACACCATCATCAGAAGACTGATATGTTATTTATGCTAATATTTGTAGTATCGTTGTTTTTTATATAATACCTGAACTGTTATTTATTTACTAAAAGTCTAGCATTTTCTTTCATTCATAAGCAAATTTTATTTCAAATTAAAAAAAAAATGCGTATTTGCTTACTAATTTATCATACCATTATTTTTTTATTATAACGCTTTTAATTACCAGAATATAAAGAGAATATTTATAGTAAGGTGCAAAATTTTCTATTCCCTAAGGGTCATTTATTCGATCATTTTAGCCACATCTTATTTCCCATCATTGAAAATTTAACGTATAATTTATTAAGAATCAAGTTAACCGTGTTAGCATTGAAAGCTGCTTAAGGTTAGCGTCAAAATTTAAAAAAAACGGTCAAGATTTTATTAATATTTGTCATTTGTTTCTTGTCATATATTTGTATGACATTGCTAGAACCTCAATCTACTTATAGTGTCATATTAAATTTGCTTTTATCAATTTATTTCGGTTTTTGTCTTATTCATAGCAATTTTTAAATATTAATATATATGAACTACATAACACGTTTAAATAGAATATTGAACAAATAATATTTAACAATGAGCCACAACTTTAAACAAACACCATTTCGATAATTCAGTTTCAATTTTGCACGCATAAGAGAAAAAAACAAATATAGAAAAAATATAGAAAAAATATAGAGTAAATATAGAAAAAAAATACAAATCGATACATTTTCGGAAGAGCATACTAAGCGACAAAATTTTCAAAATGACTTTTTTATAAGATTTTTAAAGCTTAACTTTCTTTGCTGGAATTGAAAATGTTCTTACTTTCAATTTTTCTGGTTTCAGCAGACGTAAGTGATGAAGATACAATGGTGATTTTAAAAAATAAACAGAATGAGTTTTTATAAAATTTTACTTGCTTTTAAAATTTTACAATATTTTACTTACTTTTATTTATTTATTTTAAATTATTTTAATGTTTAATTTTGTGCTTCACTCTGGGTACCGAAATATATTTATTTTATGTTAAAAAAAGCAAAAATTAAAATTAATTTAAAAATTAAAATTTATTAATAGGTTTATATTTACCATAATTTGTTCTGTGTAATGTTAATGTAAAAA
This sequence comes from Argyra leucocephala, assembly GCA_963942445.1. Lineage (NCBI taxonomy): Eukaryota > Metazoa > Arthropoda > Insecta > Diptera > Dolichopodidae > Argyra > Argyra leucocephala. The sequence goes on along the minus strand of OZ012678.1, from coordinate 64,750,354 downwards.
TATTTGAATGGCATAGACAAATATTTGTGTTAATGATAATTTTATTTAAAGTTGAAGAGGAAATGATATCGCCTTTAATGATTTGGAAAATAAATAAAACAACAGCTACTTTCCGTCTTTTCCACAGAGACTTAAGAGGGAGAAGGTTAAGCCTATGTTCATACAGAGGAAGTCTTATTTGATCATCCCAAGGCAAACTGTGTAGTGCAAACCTTAAACTAATTTTTTGAACAGCTTCTATTCTTTGTATATGTGAATTATAAAATGGAAACCAGACTTGACACGTATATTCAAGATGAGGTCTAACGAGGCATCTTAAACTCCATTGACCAACGTCTTATAAAGCCCATCATTGAACTATATTAATTAACGATCATCATATTCGATTATCGATTAAACGATTATCATAGTGGAGTTTGAATGATAGTTTATCATCAAAATAAACTCCTAAGTCCTTAATTGAATTAACATTTTCTAAAGCTTCGTTGTTTAGAGTATATCTAAAACTAAATGGTTGTGCCCGACGTGTATAACACATATGAGTGCAAATTTACTAATGTTTAGTAAAATATTGTTAGTAAATATTCTGCATCAACGTTATTTTTTTGAAAATCTTCATATGATTAGCGTAAATTTTCAAATCGCTATTACAAATTATTTAAGCCACATCATTTATAGCAATAATGAATAACAGTGGTTCTAAATGACTACTCTGTGGAACTCCAGAATTTGTTATGAATGCTGATGAAAAGTATGAATAAAACAGTTACAGCTCCTATTAGTAAGATATGTGCTGACCCATTGTACAAATTTTCCAGAAAATCCTAGTTTCTTGAGTTTTAGTAAAATAATACTATGAGGTATATATATATTAAAATATATATAAATAATATAATATAAATAGTATAAATATTAGAAATGCTTTACTAAGATCGGTGTAAATTACATCCGTATGAAATCCCACTTCCATATTGATTAAGAAGGTTGATGTCGATTGTCGGTTTGGTCACTATAGACTTTTTTTTTAGAAAAGCGTGTTGTTGTGTCATTAAGAAGTTAGTGTAATGATTGTAAATAGAAACAAAAATAATCATCTCAAAAACTTTAGGAGTAGTTAAAAATTTGAAAATTGGTCTATAATTGTTTATATAATTTATATAATTATATAATTTTTTAATAAATTTTAATAGATTTGATGTTATTAGGGCTACCTAGTCATTCATCAGATTTATATGTTTTTTTTTTTTGAGTTGATAAAATTTATTATGCTTTCAGGTATGTTAACCTCCTACCCTTTTCTGCAAAATGTAAAATTTCCAAATTGTTTATTTGGCAGTAATGATTGTTTTCTAAGAGATGTTTCACTACGTTTGAATCATTTTTTCCATCAAACGCATGTCTTTAATGCTCCTTAAATTTGCTTTGAAAACCTGTTCCAGTTTGCCCGATGTATATTATGTAATCATTACATTTTATTTGGTAAACACCAGATTTACTTATATTGTTCCTAGTAAAGATTTTATCAATGACTCTATTATGCTTGATAGTATTGTTATTATAGAATACTAGATTTCATTAGTCACATAGGCATTTTCAGGATATTTCCTATTATAAAACTAGTACCTGTAATAAAATTAAGCCTCCTATAATTAACTTCAGATTTTATTCTTTGCAAGAATTGTACAGTTTTTCAAATACAAGTTTTCTCTTTTTCTTCTTTACTATGTTGTCGATGATATTCCCATCATATCCGTTGTTCTTCGCTATTGTTTTTATTATATTAAGTTTCTCATTAAAATCTAATTTCGACATGGAATATTGAATAGCCTGTACGAACGTAGCAATAGAAAGTGCAAATTTTAGTATTGATGAGATGACTAGAATATTCTAGAATCACCACATCGGAATATGTGTCTTTTCTATAAATCTTGAAATAAAGTTTTCTCTCAACTCAACTTATAGAAATGCCCAAAAAGCTGAAACTACTATACGATTATTTCCCACTGTAATGAATTTTCTCATTTTCAGTATTCAAAAATTGAAACTAATCCAATTGTCTGTCATTTTCTATAAAGACGCACAATTCATCCTCCACTATTATCTTTACCATTTTTGAGTATTTTTCACTATAGAAATTGTTGATTCTAAGACATTTCTTTCAGATTCATCCATTAATATTTCAGTCAAAAACGGGATTAAAGGTGAACACATTGAAAGTCATTCCACTTGTTTGTAAACCAATTAAAAGTAGTACTATTCCAAATAATACTATACAAAAGGTCAATTATTTGTAACCGCATTACTATCATCCAATCAGTTTTGAATAAATATTTTTATTTGTTTTATTGGTCAAAAATCAAACGAAACGAATCTGGAACTCAGTGGAGTAATCGTATCCTTAATATGTGAAACCAGATCCAGTTTATTTTTAATATCGAAAATATTATCGAAGATATTTAAATCATATTAAAGCAATATGAGAATATCTTTGTTAGTAAGGAGCTAAAAAATTTGCACAATTTATACGAGAAAGCTCCAATGTAAGACACTACTGGTCTTATAGGCAAATCTAATTTATGTAATTTGGGTAAACTACTTAAGACTGTTTGGAATTTGATTGGCATAATAAAAAAACTTCAAAAATATAGGGCTACTGATGTAAAAGTTAACGGAAAATGTAACTGTTTCTAATTTAAGCATCAGGTACCGTTATTTTCACCAGAACATGAAGTGTCGAAATATTTTTTTTTTATTATTCCACTTATGGTTTATTTAATTATTTCTTGGCTATTATGATGAATCTAAAACAAATGAATGTAATAAAATATTCTATTTGAGCCTAAATAATGAGCCAGCTTAGACATTAAATATTCCACTTGCTATTTATTACATTTATTTGTTTTAGATATAAATATATCGAACCCTTTCATAAAAAATTTATAATAAAATAAAATTTTGACTTTATAGTCTATAAGTTTATTATAATTATTAATTATATCTATAAGTTATAGTCTATAAGCTTATTCTGATATACGTTAAAGACATGTATAATGCAATAATTATACACAAAACTTATGTAACCCACACCCACACTGCAAGATGATTGATTCTTTTTAATCTGTTTTATACACACAATATACTTGTATATATAAAATATTCCGCTATAGACACTTAATATGACTTATTAGTCGAAAAGCATGCTCTTGCACCCCCGTCAAGGAGAAATAAAGAATTAAAATGGCTACCAAGGAGATTTTCTAATTATTTTTAAGATTTTTGATTTGAATCTTCACACACACATTTTGAAATGAATAAAAGTACTTTCAAGCCAATTTCGAACATTTATACCAATTAACAAGTAGGTATATGCTATTTATTTTTGTCAAGTCAATTCAAAAAAGATGTAAAATTGTAATAATATCTTTAATAGTTCTACAAAACATGTTATTAGATGGTTTGCTCGTATAAGCGAATTATTAAAGATAAAAAATTGAAACGTGTTTTGGGTTCGCACAAGTTGTAATATTGGTAATATATGTCAGGACGAATATATTTTAACTCATAACAGAGTTCAGGTTACCTCCAACATCTATATAATGGAAAAATAAATCCGTGCTTATAGAAAATAAAATGCGGATATATAACATATGCTGCCGAAAGCAGAACGAATACATCGGAACAAAAAAAGACCGAAAATTGCCACTGCTAGGGCAAATCTTTGGATTTGAGAGTCAAAATAGCAATATTAGAAAAATGTTTGGCATACATAACAGATATTGCTCAGGTCCAACGACAAATTGGCTCTGATGATTTGCAGTTACCAGGAACCTAAAAGGTACAATTGCTAGTCAACATCAATGTCATCATCACAAGATTAAATAACGTTTTATTAGTATGTTGAAATAAAAAACAAGAAGAAGAAAAATTCTAGAAATGTTCAACTCTGACTTCTAATTGACCTGTAAATGAAAAAAAAACCAATTATAATAAAAAAACTAAATTTGAAGAATTATTGAAGATTCTTAGACATGGTGGCACACGTTTGTGCAAACAATGCCTATCTTATCAATTTTCAAATATGTTTAATCATTTTTCATCTTGTTTTTTTATATTTATACAAGTACGTATATGAGGATGTGTACAAACATATTTCATTTAAAATTATTAATATTTGGCATGTGAATCTAATTTTACATAAATTAATCGTTTAATTACAAATAAAAATATTCCTACAATTTTTTCTCTACACTAAAATTTCTTTGTACTTGCTTCTATTTCAAATTTTTATAATATTTAAAAAAAATAAATATTGGCCTTACAAATAGAACTTTTCCGTTTATAACAGCTAATTTAATTGCATAGCGATTCTAAATTTGTTCAGATAAACGAAATTTATGTTTGAGTAAATTTTAACATTATAACAGAAGAGAGAAAAACCCGAAAAACCGTTTTAAAAATTTTCGAAGTTACATGAGATGTAATCTGAAATTTTGGTATAATTCTGAAATTAATTTAAAAAAATATTTTAATGGCAAAAAAACAGAGTGATTCCAACCTACACTTCAACAATTTCACATTACTTACAGAAATAAATAGCCCTAGTTCCATAATTGAACAGAGTTTCATATTCCAGTTGTTTGATGTTACTTCAACGTCCGGTATATCTTCCCAATTTGACACATAGACGGCATCACACGCACTAGGAAGATATACCAGACAGGCGTCAGGCAACACCATAACAAACAACTCGACAAAGAAAATGGAAAATGTGGGTTCAAGGAAACCTCCTACAAAACTTTTCCTTCTTCTAGAACGTGGACTCAGAGGAACAACTTCTCAGCAATATACCAGGAAACAAAAATTTACAACAAATTTACATTTAATTATCATCATTAATTATAGAAAATAAATAACTTGCAAAAAAAAAAATATTTGTCGTGCTATTGATTCGGAAAAGGATTTGCTCGGGCGCAGTTAATCACCAGTCACGTTTGGACAAATGAAACTTAAAATTCCTAATACGCTTATTTCGAAAAAATGTTAAACCGTCGAATAAATTTTTGTATGCTGTTGGGTTCTGAATATCACATTCAGAAGATTCAATCGAATGTTCTCTAAGAATTATACGAATAGAATTAGGTCAGCCTTGATTTCTAATTGGGGATGACCAAAATTATAATGTTGTAGTTACAGCACATGCTTTTATTATAATTTTTTTATAATAAAAATGCCTACTTCAATTGGAGGATTTGGAAACTGACTGGTATCCCTAATACAAAGGGTCCCCTGATACAGCATTCCCTCGATTACATAATATAAAATTCTGAATATTACCACTCTCATTAAGCCTACTAGAAATAAGTATCAAAGTAGAAATTGGAGCAGCAATATGATAGGCTAAACAGTATAGTTAGTTTAGTTAGTCATAGTGGGGCCTAAATTGATTTAGCTATTTCCCCCCTTCATTTCATCAACTCTAGGGACGATAAATTTTAAAAACAGTAATAACTGTTATTAACACACGTTCAATCAGTGTTACTATTGATTGAATACCATTATTTGCTCATAAATCGTACAAAAGTTTAACGTACAAAAGTTCATACCTTTGTTTCGTTAAATTTGAATTGTAAAATGCGGTACAAATCAAAATATCCAAAAATCGGATATGGATTTCTTATATCAGATAATATTGCCAATGGTTAAGTAGTTTTTTATTAACATGGTGTTCGTATTAACTGCAAAATTTAAACCTTTATTTTTATGACGAGTTCTATGTAAGCACGACCTCTTAAGATCTATTTTACTTCCTCATTTATTATCGTAGACATGTAAGTCTATGTCCTTGATGAACGCTATTATTGCTTTGATGTCCCTATTATTGCCGAATCACACGATTATGTCAAATATTTATGTCTTTTGCGAGCTATGGCGTCGGAAGCAAATAGAATATGAGATGATAATTCCTCTTCTTCTAAATAGAATCTGTACCTGTCTGTGCCCGAGCTACTAATCTTAAACAGATGCTTGTTAAATGGACCTGAAATAAACAATGTCAGCATTCTGATGTTGGATCTAATTTCCCTGATTACCTGATTCAATCGTTTGATATTTTTTTTTTGTTTTATATAATTCCCAGTCTATGGGATGAACATCCTAATTGCTTTTACACAGATATTTAGAATATTGAGTTTGAAAAGGCTTTAGACTGCATAAGTCATTGGCAACTATCCCATATGGTTTGGGTTTCTGTAGTTTGCCACATGAAAACAATAATTTCTTGTAGGTAAACGTTTGAACGAGCAATACTTGGGTCTGTCCTGAGAATTGACTCTTCATGTCTGTTTTTGCAAGAACATCTACTTTTTCGTTACCATATGACCCTATTAGTTTGTATTATATTGCCAAATGTAATATTATAGGCAATAATTTTATATAGACTATTATGGCTTACATAAATATCTTCAATATTTCATTATTATGATTTTGTTCTGGTATAAAATAAATTAATATTGTAAATGGGATATTACAAAAGAATCGGTCAATAATAATGAACTCTCTGGTAAAGTTAGAAAAATATATTTAATTTAAATATAGTTAAGTAATTTAATTGTTTATTTATTTCTATTCTATAAAAATGTAAATAGTACAACTGTATGTAGTATTCAGTTATAACATTAACCTTGGAATATGGCAAACCAAATTTCGCAACGAATATCTTGCTACGAACTGGTATTTCAAAAATGTTACAAGTAAATTGTATTTGGGTAATTACTATTGGCACTTCATTTCATTTAAAATGAATACCCTTAAGTTAGCAAGAAATATTTTGAATATCAAGAAATATCTTGTTATAATACTAAGCATTTTGAAAATTCCTCCTCCTCATCATGGTTATGGTTTATTTCTTTATTTAACAATCTATGTATGTATACATACTTCATTAGCTAAATGTGTTGCCAAAGGCTAGAAAATATATTTTCACTCATTAGTTACTCCTTTGTGAATTTTATGATTTCTTATTTATTTGTTTTTTATTTCATTTTTTTTTTTGTATTATTATTATGTTTTGTTGTTGTTGTTGCTGATTATAAAGAATATAATATCTTTTCATGTTTTGTTAAATTGTATGTTTTATCATATCTTTAAGAAAATTTAAATTATAAATTTATATTTACATTCATTTCATACTTTATTTGATAAATACAACATTTTAAGATCACAGTAACTCTTTTAATTTAACATATTATTATTTATTATAATGTGACGCATTTAATTATACACGTAAATAATTAAACATATAAATTATAGCTATACGTTGTTTGAGACAGTACTATATAAAAAAAAGTTGGCAATCGCGTAAAATGTATTTGAAATTAAATGATTTGGCTGGAAGGAAAACAGTTTTTAATCAGACCTAGATTTTGTAAGTTATCTAGCATGCGTTACTATGAAAGTGTAAAATACCGTAACTGGAATGTTTATAAATATAAATTACATGACTGTAGTCGAGGTGAACAACTTATCTGTGTATATGTGAAGAAAAATTTCGAGCAAAATACTTGGCCCAAAAATATTCTAGAATGGAGAGTGTATAAAATTAGATATAACAGTGATATTAAGAATATAATTACGATTGAAGACATTGTAAGGTTTGCAAAGGCCCAAACACCGAAGGCCGAAAATGGGCTGGCCACATAATTGGAATACAGAATCGGCAGAAGTAATCGTAGAAAAAGACTAAGAAGGAGATGAGATGACAATATTTAAAGTGATACCCAAACCCTATAAATCCTAAATTGAAGACAAGCGGTGCAAGATTGGTGAAGGCGAAGGCTTACCAACAGCTGTAGCGCTATAAGATGATAACGATAAATAGAAATTTCACAATTTAAAACCGAATCAAATAATATTTGTTGAAACATGAACGCTGAAAATTATGTCATTCACTTAGATGAAAATTAAAACTACATAAGCGATACATTTTTTTATGGTGTAGCGTTCTATATACACATGACTTTCTCATATCTATTATACTATTTCACCGTTTAATTTTTTTAAAATTGCATGTACTCTCCTTGATATAAGCGATATCAGACGGCAGTTATAGTGATACGTCAAATACATATTTTTTTTCAGATTAAAGAAAATCATGGTTACTACAATGCAGCTGTTACCGCCAGAAAATTTAAAATAGCTTCTCAGCCTTCAGCTTCTATTCTACATGCCGGGGAAGAACGAAGTGAAGGGCTGTGCCGACTTTACTGCACTAAAAACTCTCATTATTTTTTTAAAATTAAAAATAGTCTCATCTATTATTTACTATCTACTATACAATTTTTCAATCTATTAATACAATTTTGGCTTAATTTTCCAGATTATCTTTCATCAAACAATATCCTATTAGGAACTCCTGAGAGATAAAATATTTTAACATAAAATATTCAAACGTTTTAGTTCGTTTAAGTCGTCTAACAAAGTTTTTACTGTCAGCTTAACGTGAAACTTCGGCATTGAAATGTTGAGAAAGACGATTTTTATGGCGTATAGGCAATATATTTATTTCGTCGTTTATGAAAGGGATCCTGAGGTCTTTATGAATATCAGCATCACGAACAAACTGGGGATAGACAATGTTTCGCAATACTTTAGTTTTGAACATTTGGATCATTTGAATATGTAGTTGTTTAGTACAACACCATATTTTAATACCTGGCCTGGCTTCAATATTTGATTGTAGAGTAAAACTTTACTATAATGTTGATAGCGTATATGTCCACTCAATTAGCCACTACAACTGTTTGTATTTCAAATTTAGTTCTGGTTTTTTTTTTCTTGAAGTGTTATTTTCATCTAAGTTTCGCGTCAAGTGTCATTTTTTGATATTTGCAGAATTTTGATATGGTATAACGAAATTGTTTTTATACTTACTGGAATGGTCGACTCAATTTTTTTTTTCGTAAAGTAAACGTGTTCATTCAATTTAATTATACACCTTTTGTACCCAACGAAAATTTTGTTATTGACTTGTTGCAATTTATTTGTAGCTTCGCATTTATATTTTTACCGACTACTAATACAGCCGTGTCATGTACAAAAGCACTAAAGCAGTTACCGTCGCATTACCCTTTTGGTATTTCTGTGTGCATGTTTTGTAGAGCAGAGCAATCTTCTCTTTGCTTAGTTTGAAATACACAATTCGATAAATATGATGACATGACATCAGTTCGACATATGTTTCGGAGAGAAAGCGACGTAGGTTGTAGATAAGTCCTTCATGCCATACATATATTTTGTTTTTAATTTTAGTCACAGTGAAAGACATGAAATTTTATTATAAAATTATAGCAATGGTAAGAAATGTCTTTGAAAACGAATTCTGTTCCAAATTTTAAAATGTCATCTGGAAAAATTTAAAAAAAACAGCAAATTAATAAAATAGATTTCATATTGAAAAATTGAACGTAGTTTTAGAAAATTCTTTACCATTCCTGCAATTTTAAATTCTAAATTGTTTTAAAGAATGTTATATGGCTTATTTGTATTTCATTTGTTTGTAGTATCATTTGCTTGTTTTCACTAGTCTGCATTATATTTGGCTGGATATGCTGGACACAGAATATGATAGATATAATATACGTAGATTCTGATTTACGAGAGATTTTATGGCATGTGATAGTAGCCCAGAAGTTTTTAGGGCATGTGAGAGTAGCCCAAACATTTCATCCGCGACTGCAGTAAAATTGAAAATAAAAATTTCACGTATTAATTTTATCTTTCGCTTAGAACTGGAACGTTAGATAAAAAAATATTTTATGAAATACAAATTAACATATACATATTTATTTATTCATTTTCTTCATAGTTATTTATAATTATTCGTAAGACTAAGTCTTCTTTACTGTTTAATTAATACATCTATATGAAACAAAAAACAATAAAACATCTATGCTCCGACCTAGATTGGAATCCTACAGCTTTTAACTAAAAGTCAGATTACATAACAGCCGAAAATATAAATTTCCACCATGTCATAACTTAAAATGAAATGGAACTATGATATTACCAAGAAAAAATTACTCTACCAGAGACAGTTTTCCACATTAAAAATTGGCTCTGATATATTATCAAAAATTCAAAAACAAAAACTATTTAATTTGGATCATGTATGCCAAATCTTAGTGTTAGAGCAATTCGGGCGGTGTTCATTCTATTTCCATTCCATTTTTCATTCCATTTTCATGACTCGACAAAAATTCGAAACAGCTACAAAACAATGTACTGGACAACTTCTTACATCAGTAGAGAATTTCTAAAAAAATATTGCCCATGTTTCTTCTTTATCCGATCAAATTAAATTAAAGTGAATTTATTTACGAAGAAATTAGATTTATTTATTTTTTTGTTAATTATATTTTATGCAACACTGTGCACAATAATGTATGTACGTATACATAATGATAATAAAAAATATTATTTGTTTCTTAAAAATACAAAAAAAAAATTAAAAAATATTAAAAAGGAAAACAAGCATTTACAAAAAAAAAAATTCTTTAAATGTAATCCTGAGGCTCATTTAGATAATTGAAGGCAATAATCCTGATTTGTTTCACAGTTGTGTCATACTAATATATGAATATAAAATGTGATAGAAAATGATAATAAAAACCGAAAAAAAAAATGTTATTGCAATCCTTGAATAAGTAATAAAAATATAAAACAAAAAAATTTATGTGACATTTATTACTACCACATACACACAATTTTTAGATTAATATTATTAAAAATTATTTCTTAATTTGAATTCTTAAATAAATGGAAATTATTTTATATAAAATTTTTCTTCTTCAATAAATGATTACAATTTTGGTTTATTTATAAAATCGAAATGAAGAAAAATAACAAAAACAATTTTTTTTTTGTTAATCCTTGATATCTTTTACAAAATAAAAATCCATTTTTCATAACTATCTAATCATAATTCAAGACATGAGCTACATTTGATCCTTTCCTGTACACTAAAATTATGCATAGCTTATATACAAAATAAATACACCATCAAATAATATTAAATTTGTATACGTTTATAATATCCTTAATAAGATATGATACTGTTTTTCGTTTAAGCTAATTCAATTCAATACAAAGAGAGAGAGAGAGAGAGAAACGACCAAATGAAAATGAGATGAAAAAAAAATACATAAAGTTCTTTAAGATGCACAACAAGTTAATCATATAATCATAGACAGTATTAAGAAATACAAAGAAAATCAAAAAAAAAAAATACAAAAACACTAAAAAATTTCTTTAAGGATATTAACAGTATAAACGAATCAAGAAGATGAAATTCTAATCAGGCGAAATAATCTTTTTAGATCCATCAGTGAAGGCTACTTGTGAATATTTGATGATTTGATGTTATTGTTTCTATTTATTTTTGTTTTTTTTTCTAAATATTGGTATTGGTAGTATTGAAATCGACTAGATACTATTCTGTTACTATTTTTTTTTTTTTGTTTTAATCTATTTTCTTCTACTTCAGTATAATATATCACTACTCTAAATATTTGTAAGGATATTGTTATTAAATTTTCTATTTTTTTTTTTTTTATATTCCAATAGAAATATTCAGCAGAGAAAAAAATAAAATAACTTAATTCTAAAGCTGAACCCGGAGTCTATTTCAGAAGGTTTTACTTTAATAAAAGGTCATAAAAATATTTATTTAATCCCATTCAGCTTCTGTACATTTAAGCATACACAGATATTAAATTATACAAAAGGAAAAATTCTTTAATCTTTTATTAACCCTTCAAAAAAAAACAAAAACAAAAAACAAACAAATAGAATGAGAAAAATAAGAGCAAAAAAAAAAAACAATAATGCGATTTGAAAAATAAACTTGTAGATATCTTACCCAATACATTTTAACCTTAAAACAGCCTCGTTAAACCTCGTTAAAAAATTTAATCTGGTACATTTAAATTTTTTTGAATAGTGTTATAAGTTAAAATGGTTCTGTTCCGTTAATAAATTGCATGGTTACAAATTATGGAAATAATTCCAAAGAAAATTTTGAGGCTGTAAGAATAATGTTGATGTGAAGATGTTCAATTATCTAGAATATGGTATTGAGTAAAGCACTGGTAAATGTAGAATAGTATGAAGAATATTATTTTAGGTCAAAACAACTTTAGAAAAAAACACATTGTATCAGTTATTTATTTATTTATTTACTATTTAGTTCAAACAGTTTACAAAATATAATACAATTTAATTATTAAAACTTTGAATTAACACAATGTATCAAATAAGATTTATCCATATATCTTTATCACTATACGGCCCAACATTTTCAAAAATATAAGAAAAAATCAGAGACTTTGAATCAAAATCTGAAAACTTAGTTTTTCTAACTAAAATTTACCTACCACTAAAAAAAAAAAAAAATAATCGGCAAGATCTTGAAACGAGATGAAAACTAATACCTACAACATGAATAAAATATAAAATAATAATAGAATAAAACTAGTACAATGCCATTGCTAATCTAGTAAGACTTGGATGCAGTTTAAAAAAGTATGCACATTACAACTCAAAACATCAACAACAATGTTAAGTAAATATGTATTATTTCTCATCATAATACATTCATATTATTTTCTCACTACATTTTACTTCTACCTACACCTACATCCATAATACATTAATAAAAATGCAGGTATTCTCTCAATATTCTTATTCTCGAACCGAAGTTTTTTCATTATTATTATTGTTGTTGTTATAAAAGGCTTCAGACAAAAACAAAATTGGTATATAATATAAGATATACTAAAGCCCTTCCGTGTCCTAATCGGTTGGAGCACAGGAATGTGTTTCAATTACGATGTGGTAGTCACAGGTTCGATTCCCGTGGGTGGCATAAAATATAACTGAAAACAATAGCAAAATATTATATATAAAATTTATAATCAATAAAAAATAATTAATAATTAATACTTTATAACTAAAGATATTATCTATATCAATATCTATACCAATACTCACATATTTCACATATTTCACATACAACACAATAAAAATAACACAATAAATAAATATTGGACAAGCACTAATAATAATTACACAATTGTCAACAACTGACAAAAGTATGTGACATGACATACCCAGTAAACACAGTAACGTCAGGCATCTTAACGTCAAAGATGAATAAAATCGCAGCGACAACTTGCAGAAAATATGACACCGTCTTACCACGTAGGCGCAGATAGAGTTATCAAAAGTGGTCTTCTACAGTAGACCAATCCCCTACTTAGACAGTATAAACATATTAAAAATGAAATTAGACATTGCATCGGAAATTTAGCAGCTAGAAATGGACTATGATGGAAATGTCAAGTGGAAGCCCTATGCTCCCAAGACGAGTATGGAAAAAGAAATATATAATCCATTAAAATCCATCAAATCATAAATCCATTCAAATATTATATTAATTTTAGCTCTCAAAAATGTTAAACGCAATTATGGTTAGCCTCTAATCAAAATTATAAATTTGCTTTTGATTTCGTTCACATCTATTTCATAATTTTCAATTCGGAGTTCCATCATTGTTCTGTGCATCAACGATCTATCATCCCACTGATAATATTGCGAAGCCATCTTATTTTATTAATTAATTTTATTAATTTAGTTTTTCTTCGTTTTTTATGATCGAGTCTGTGTTTTGTCGAAATATAAGATTTTCCCTTTCTTTTTTTTTTTTCCTCTTTCGGTATTTATTTGCGAAATACGAAATACGAAACGAGCAACCCAATACCAAAAAGTGTGGCAAAATTTTTGTTTTAGTTGTTTCGAATATGGTGGCAGGGTGCAGTATTAATTTGTTTTAAATTACATGCTGGGTTGTGCGGTATTTAGAGCACCTGCTGATAAACCGAAGAGTCCCAGGTTCGATTCTTGCCGACGAAGGCAAAAACAAAATTTTTCATGGGGTTTTCGACTTGTCCTAGTACCGTTTGTCATTGGGATAATTTATTTATTTATTTATTTAATTATTGTAATGATAAATATTCATAATTTTTTTAACAATATTGAATTTTTTAGAGCTTATACTATCGTATTTACTCCTATGTTTATTCTTAATTATTACTTAGGCTAGCTGACTAATTTATTTATTATTTAATTTATTATTTAAAGGAAAAATGGCCACAAAAAACTTTTTTGAATATTTATTTTTTTTCATAAAACTTATCACTACTTACATACTAAGAAATAAACCTAAATTAAAACCTATTCTAAAATTGCTCTTATGAGCTGATTATTTGAGTTGTAGCAAATTTCCAGGAAAGTAGGTGTCAGCTTTTCAATTTGCTAATTTATACAATTTCTTGGTTAAGCAAGAATTAATTTCAATATTGCATTTTGTTTCCTTTGCAAAACTTGCATATGTGTTTTGGCAGTGTCTTTCCATACGATAAATCCATATAGAAATACACTATGCAAAAATATTTTATATATTAGGAGTTTGTTTTCCGAATTTAAAAATGACTTACGATTTATTACAGGGCACAAAAGTTTAACAAAGAAATCACATTTTTCAATAGCTTTTTTAATGTGAGTCGTAAACAATAATTTTTTATCGAGGATAAAATTAATGATTAAAAATAGTTGAACGTTTCGGTTATCACTAAATCAATAAAATGGAAATATATGCAATTATGAAGACGAAGTTCACTCTACAACAGATATAATTTTCGAACTTTAGATTAGTAGATATATCATAAAATTTGTAGGTAAAAAACTATTGTATTGAACTGTGTATGCCAAATCTCTGTGTAAAAGCAGTTAGGTTGTTCCACCCACAGACTTGGATTTATATAAAATCCAAAAAAAAATAGATTGTTTGTAAATAAAAAAAAATTTTTTTATCAAAATAAAATAAATAACTGGTAGTCCCGGTCCAGTGTCTGGGATGAACAGAACAAAATTAATTCTTAAATATAATTTAATTTTGAGGTATAGTTAAACGGAAAATTTAATTGAAAATGAAAAAAAGAATTAAACAATACCTATATGTTTCGCCAACCCTTCAATTTTATTTTTAATAAAATTTCATTAAATTATTTAAAACAAATGATTCAGCTTCTTGTGAAGCTAGTGTTTTATATTACGATATCATAGATCTGTTATTATCACATTTCATAACAAATTAATAATCATATAGTTAAAAAAACAATATACCCGATTAGGGTTAAATAATTTAATTCTCTTACTAAATTATCTTCTAAAAAATAAATATATATATTTATTTACTCACCAATTTTTTTGTATGAATCATCGTTCACTTACGAATATACACATTCGAAAGTTGAAGAAAAGCTTTATGTTTCTTTCATTAACATACGTTCATATATTACACTCAATTTAATAGTAGGTAATCGTTAAAGACTTTTCTTTGTAATATTATTTCCTTCATCATACCTAAAACGAATAAATTGTATAATATTTTTTTTTAAGAAAGTAGAAAGGTCCTTAATAAGTGTGAGAATATCTTGTTATTACAAGGGTCGCTACAATATTATACATTTCCTTGAATACAAAAGAAAATCATATTACTTACCTCGGTAATGTTGGACAATAAAAATAGAATAAAAAATGTAGATATTCGAATATAATCTTAAAGTAATGGGGTTAAAAAGGATGATTTTATGTATGTTTAGGATACAAATGTATTTGAAAAAGGACAATATAATAAAATTGTTATAATAATATGATTTACATTGGATTTTACTTTATTATTTTATTTATTTTTAATTCCTTGTAATAAAACAATGTGAAAAGGACCAAATGACATTCAAGATATACGTATTTAACAATAGATTATCGATACGAAAAATTATATTAACATTAATTTGTTGCTATTATAATTATTCTTATATGCTTAGTAACAGTGCACTGTTATATATTTTCCAGATGGAAAGTGATTTGCTGGTACCTTGGTTATTAATGTAGTTTTCCGAAATCTCTTTTTTATTAGATAATCGACTCAAGGATCTTTCCTATTAAATAATTTGAGTTTATGCCTCAAATTCAAAATTATATACTTATTTAACCCTTTCGCGGAAGTTAAGCTTTTTTGGTTACTTAAAAACACAGTCTTAACAGAAATTGAAGTTTATTTATCCGGTTGAAAATCTTTGTTTTAAAAAAATATAATGTGAACTACCACCAAACCAACCAACATAATAACCAAAAAATGGATTCAAAAGAATCGTACATAAAAAAAATTCAAAATACGCATTTAAAAATAAAACTTTTACACCTACTTTACGGATATATTTACAACCAAATAAAAAAAAAGTCCAATTACTGATGATTCTTTTATTGAACATTTTTCTTACCACACCATACAAAATGGACAGTTATTACAGTAATTTGGATTTTGATATTTGATTTAGTTGTGTTTGCACAAAATTTCACATAATTTTGTCTGAAAAATTTCTGTCTATAATGAGAGAATATTTATGCCTGCTGGGACTTTTAATAAATCTTTTTAACTTAAGTAGATGATTATAAGATGGAAACCGCAGTTTTCTATTCTAATTTAACAGAAAATGAGAACAGTTATAACTGTCACGTCTGGCAGTATGACACATTTCCTGTTTGTGATTGTTTTTTGTAACTACACATTTTCTGTTGTTTTAATTATAACCGTCACAATCAGATTTTCTGTTTGTGACGGTTTTTAACAGTATCGCAAATTTATTGTTCTTTTAATTATAACCATCACATTCGGAAATAGTTAAGAGTAGTTATAACAAAAATTTCTTCACAAATGTGAGCACTACAAAAGTAATTATTATTACAATTTGGTTTCGTATAGTTTCACTAGACAACATTATGATGTGAAGTACCATGTTATTGCTGCATTCATCATCATCTTACATCACTACAACTCTGAGCGAGCTTTGGCCTTCTTCACAATACTCCTCCAAAAGGGTAGCTCTTGAGGCAGTTGCCTTTAATTTGAGATTTGTAAGCCATCATTTTGTGCATTGTCTTCCCATCTTCTTCTTCGTCTTCCCCAACCACAATTACTCTCGGGCTTTCTATCTAACACCACTGCCTGTTTTCGAGTTTCATGCATTCTAATTACATGGCCACTCTATACAGGCCTCGTAGTCTTTGAGCCTTTGCGAACCTCGTAATTACACTATCAATAGATAGTTGTTATTTCTAATTATATACTCTCCATTTTCCAACATTTCTGGGCTGAGTAATTTTCGGAGAATTTTTCTTTCAAATATGTTAAAGCATTAAAAAAATAAAAAATAGCAAGAAATAATTTTAATGGCTTATTAGTTTACACTTCACTTATCGACCAAAAAATTAAACTTCAAGCCGTTTCTAAAAATCTAGATTTAAGCATAACCGAACCACTTTTTTACTTAATTTTTTACTTCAAAATTAACCATTTGTGACCTCAACTTGTTCTTTTAATTTGTATCATTACCTATATGCTTCCCCTTTATGCCCTACCCTAGCCAAACGGTAGGTAAATATTAAAGATCCTATTCTAGCGCGAGTTATGTCAGATTTACGAATGTAACTGTAAAATGACGTTAGAAGTTGACATTTTTATTTTCAATAATAGTTGTTTTTATTTTTACAGTTATAGAGCCTCTTTGAATTTTGATATATTTTTATTTCAAATTTGCTGATATGTATAATATTTTTTATATATTTTTATATTGTTTCATTAAAATAAATCTGAAACGGAACACTGTCAACTGACAGTTAAATCTGTCAGTTGACCGTTTCCTGTCATAATATAAAAATAAAAATAAATTGCTCCCAAGAATGTTAATATGCGTGGCTCTTTGTGAAAAAAAACTAAAATCTAGAGAAGTTCTATGAAAGTTTAATTCCGTTTTTCACATTATTATTCTGTTCCAAAACATTTTAATATACCTATTTAGAATTTTGTAACAAAAATTTCAATTTAGTATACAAAATTAGAATATTTAAAAAATCTTCATTTCATATTCAATATTTTAATGTTATTGTTTTGAATAAATTACCTCCTATTAATGGTCTAGTAAATTTGAAATTTTTAAATAATTTTCTTAATTTTGAGGTCCCACAAAGTTATTATTATTTTAAATAATATACTGTATTCAAAATTAACATAAGCTCTTAAATTTATGTTTTTTGTTTTTATTTATTTTTTTTTTTGTCTTACTAATTTAACGTCAACACCATTTTTAAAATTTCAATTATATTAAAATTTTCACAACAGTCTTGTCTACTTTCTCTGTCATAGCTTCATTAAATTTATTTGTACACGACAATATTCTTATTTTCTACTTAAAGAGAATAATTATTAAAGCGACATCATAGAACAATGACTGCAAAAAGGCACTATAATATTCGTTTTATCCTTAAGAAAAAAAAACAAAAAAAAAAAAACAAAATAAATACAATAAAATTGTCTTCACTGTCGAATACCAAAACCAAGGAAAAGATGGAAAAAATCTTACAATTGTACTGCCATGGTGCTACCAGTATTTTGGTTTTAAATTAATCCCGCACATTTTCATTTACAAGTTATTTTTAAACAACAACAAAAAAAAAAGAATTAAAAATAAAATTCTTTATTCTTAATATCAACGTACAATATAAGTGTAGGTGTATATATGTACATTTATTTCGTTATCCTTTCTTTATAAAAAAAAAAAAATAATCAATGGTGGTTTTGGTTTTTTGTTTTTGTTTTTTTTTTCTTTCTGCTCTACTCTCCATAGAACACCACTAATAGCATTGGAGTTGAATAACAATTAGTTAAAGACTGAGAGTTGGGGGTAAATATTTTTGTTAGTATGATGGCCCGTTATAATCCGTGCATTTGGTTGGAGAGCTGGAAGAGGATTACCATTAATATTTTTGTTGTTATTTTTCTAGTTCCCCAAGTCTAACATCTTATGCTTGCAAGGGTATTTCTTTGTTTATTTTTATTTCTTTGTTTTGTTTCTGATTTTTCATTACAATTCGGTGAGTATTACCGTTCCTTTCTTTCTTCAATGAATATTATTCATTCAGATTCATTTTCAGATACGAAGAGAAAAGATTACTCAATTAATTTAATTATGTGCTGTCAATCATTTTGTGTGCGTGTTTATATTAGTGTTATTATAGTATAAAATATTTTACATACATTTGTATGTGTATAATATGATGGTAAGGTATGTTGTTATTTTTTTTTGTTGTTCTTTTTTCTTGAAACAAATAAAATCAAAAATGTTTGAAAAACATTTCTGGTTTGAATTTTCGGTGAATATTAATTTTTATCAAATGTACTATTGGGTATACTGTTAGTCTAGTCTATTAAATTTGTCTACCAATTCTTGAACCATATACAAAAATTTCGGTTGAATATTCTTCAGCTTGTTCTTCTTAGTTATTAGACACTTTAATTGACTGCTAGATCTGTTTATATCATCGAAATTTATTTATTATAAGGCATGTAGATTCTACATCTTAATATTCAAAGTTTTGTCAGAAATGAAATTTTTTTTATACAATGAAAGTATTTTATTGCCAATTAAAGATTCGAATCGAAATTGTAAATGGTATTTTTGTAGTTTCACCACCAACTGAAGAAATAGTCAATATTGTCCTTGTTGTTCTCTATAATATCTTGTTTCTGGTGTTTTTCCTACAACAAGGATTTTTAGCAAATCTACTGAATCTCAAAAATTACAAAGCAAGATTTACCACCATATGTCCATGGCAACAATAAGAATATTATTTTTCTGTTTCTCATTCTCAATATTTTACTTTGTAAGATAAACATTCTCTAGTATTCGTCCGTTCCTCGAAATTTGAGGAAGTTTGATAAAAATTCGCACTTAATTTCACTAATTGAAATGTTTTCCATCATTTCAATCATTTATCCTTGGTACTATTATTTTTTCTTGATTTATCTTAGACAACAACCATATGCGTAATAATTTATTTAAAAAAATAAAATTAAATTTAAATCAGAGGTGTTATATATAAATTTGATAAATGAAAACTTTTGTATGTAAAAACAACTTATACATAGGGGTGTAGTTTTAAATTGAAAATTAAAAAAATTATTTAATTTCGCTACGTCTCCTTTGAAATATCTGTCATTGATTAAAATGAAATGGTAATAAGAATGAAAATCGGGTTTGAAATGATTCAAATTTGGACCATACTTTTTCCATTTTAACCATTAAATACAATGATTTATTTGAAGATGATTTTAACTTCTACCTGTCCTGGTCGATCAGAAACATTTCGAGGTAGCTAATTCAAAGACACAAAAAAAATTTAAATGCGTACTTTATTGGATAATTTTAATTGTTTTAACTGTCTAATTTGAAAAATCTTCTTATATTATAAATTTTATGATGTTTTGCTATCTAGTTTATTTTATTTTGTTCTTGTATGAAATATAAAATTTTTCTATATGGGTTTAGAACTCTGATATGTTGCATTAAATATGGGTTGAAAAATTAATACTTTTTATTCCTTAATCGGTAATTTCTACGGTAATATTTAAACTTTTGATTTCCTGTCATTGCTTTTTGCTTTTAATTCATCGATTAGTGTGACAGTATTAATTGCTTAGATTTCTATTGTGACATTTTATTTCATGTTTTGTGACACATTTTTAAAAATGTTTTGTGACACATTTTTTTTTATGCAATTCTTGTATTTATATGATATTTCTTTACAATTCTAATGTAACAAGTGAGCGATGCAGTAAAGTGAATGAAAAATTAAAGATGCTTGAAATCAAATATAATGATCTATATAGAGCAATGATGTCGTTCAATTATTCTTTAAACTTCAATTTCTGTATTGATTTTTTTGTATTAATTTACTCAAATCATATTAAATTCAAAAAAAGGGAAAAATGAAATAACAAAATTAAAATGTATACGGGCTTCAATTTATTATAATTATAATTTGGTAGATTTTTTTTCGTGAACTGACGTTATCGGACACAACCACAATTTATTGAAATACACTTTTTATAAGAGTGAAGTAGTTAGGAAACGTGCTAGAAAAACCAGTGAATAATAGTCTAAGTATAGCAAGAATACACACTATATATTTCTTAGTACAATCAAAAAACACCACAGAGAAACAATCAGTTTGACTAATATAAATTTTACAAGCAAATACAATTCTATACATCCATAATTACAGTGACTTACTGTAACTCAGTGAACGATAAAAAAATTGTGTAATTTTTTTTTTATTTATTAGAATTAAGAAAAGGGTTTGTGATTTTTTTTTATGATTTTTATGAAACCAAGAATGCCAAAAAAAGAATCACAAAAAAAAAGTTAATTTTGATGGATATGTGCGTTGTATTAAAAACAAGAGAAAATGAAAAAAAAACCTTTTTATAGAAAGACACCCTTCCCATCTCCTTTCATGGCTTCGATTTGCTTTCGAACTTTTTTAATTATTTTCTATATTTTAGAAAAGTAAAAATCGAATTTCTATTATTATTATTATGATTTTTATTAAAGATTTTAAGGATTAAATAAAAACACACGCATGAAATACACACGCCTGTATATTGTATGTATGTACATATATAATATAATATAATATGTAATTATATGTAATATATATAATATAGGTATCTACTAAAATAAATTTTTATTAAAATATTTTTTGATCGTTTTTCACGTAAAAAATTCAATACACATATTATGATACACAAGTCATATTTTGAGAAATGAAATTAACTTTTATAACTGATGTTTAAGAAATCAGAGTAAATTGGAAAATTATTCTACCTAATATAAGTTTTAATAGTCTGTAATAGCTGGACAAGTTGATAGTTGAAGTAAGAAGCAATTAGAGAAGAGCAGAGAATCGATCTATCCACCGATCTATTCCTCAGCTACAGCTCCTGATGGTAAGAACCGCCCCAGAGTCACCACATATGGCACAAGACTGGTGAATCTAGAAATAGCATGTAAAAAATCTGGCGTTGTAGAAAAACAAAACGAAAAACTTTTATTGCGACTATAAATCATTTCATTCCATCCTAAAATCCTTTTAATAGTATCTATTCGTTATAACACTACTATAAACGTTCAATATTAATAGTTTTGACACTAGTTGGCAAAATGATGTCAAAATTCATAAATATACAATAGAAAATATTATACTATACTTATTGTAAAGCTATCCCTAAACATATATTGAAGCTTCCGTAGGTTTAAAAATAAAGTTTTACAGTACAACAATAAAAAGTTTAGTATAGTACAGTATACAGTATAGTGCAGCCTTATTTGTACCACAAGTGTTATAATATTCATCCATAAATTTTAACTGATCCACAATCAACAACTTGCACGAATTTAATTGTATTTATTATTGCAGAAACACCAACAACAGACACTGTTGCTTTAGATATTCGAAAGCTTTTGATCGAGTGTGGCACGCAGCTTTAATACTGAAATTCCAAGCTATTGATGTATGGTCTGCATTTTCTAAATGGCTTGAAGGTGATTTGACTAAAATTTCTGACTGGGGTAAAGCAAACCGAATTGAGTTTTTAGCTTGCTTAAAACTCAAAGGTGTCTTAATCCACGCAAACTTTCAGGATTTGAACCTAATCACTCTTTCGAAATTAAACTTTACAAAACAGGGATAGCCTAAATATTTTGAGCATGCCCGTGGAGGATTTGTCAAGTGTTTAGGTTATCCAAGTCGATATAACGCTGTTAACGCAAAAGACGAAATCATCAAGACTGTGTTATTTAATATAGGAAATAGATATTAACACATATAACTTCCTCCTTTAAAAAGTACTTCTTGTAACTTGGAGAAGTTAAATTTTGAGTTCAAATCATGCACATATTACATATCAATGTAGTTTTGTTATTCCAAATAACCGTATTTTTTCGGAATATTCACAATTTTGAATCATTGTAATCAAAGCCTTACAGTTAATGGCTTGAAATTTATTAATATGCATCCCATTATTTAGAATGGCTACAAGAAAATGATTGAAGTAGGATCAGGAGAATATGGAAAAGCCTCAAGGACCATATTTATTCAAGCTTAGACTCTACAAACACAGTTTTCCAAGCTGAATTATATGCTCCAGAGCTCTGTGTCAAAGAGAATTTAAGAAGAAATTCAAAAAAACATAAAATCTACAGTCTCTCGGATAGTAAAGCAGCCATACTAGCTATTAATTCATATACCATAATATAAAAGCTAGTATGGGATTGTATAGAAATACTTAAAACCCTGACAAAAACAAATAAGAATATGAGTGCCAGGGCATTCTGGCATAGAATGAAACGGTGCTGCAGATTATCTAGCAAAGAAAATCATGGGGACTCCGCAGAAAATCATGAGGACTGAGCACAGCAAAGATGCAATTAAAAACTTGGGTAGAGTAAAAAGCTCATGATTTCTGTGCCAACGTTCCTGGAAAACGCCAAGCGAAAATTCTCATGCCTATATACACTCGCTCAAAAAGACCAAAACTCTTCTAAGCTTCGACAGGAAACAAGTACATACCTTAGCAAAAACAATAAAAGGCCACTGCCTAATAAAGAAACACCTTTACAAAATGGGTCTAACCAAAAACAACTTATGTAAAATATGTGAAAAAGAGGAAGAATCTATTGAACATCTACTCTGTGAATGCGAAGGGCTTACTCGTAGCAGACTTCGCCACTTAGAAACAGCGTTCACCAAAAAATGGGAACTATCCAACATACCATTAAAGAATATCCTGACGTGATCCCAAAATCAGAAACTAACTCAGAGATTAACTAAAACTAACAAACAGAGATAATCACAAGAGGCTGCGGTGATATAGGGAACAAATTTCCTCCCGAAATTACAATATCTTTCTAATCTAATTATTTAGAACATTTTAGTATATTACACGATAAACTGTAGAACAAATTTTTAATCGCTATGAATGTCAACACACAGATGTAAGTATAAATTCAATTTCTAAAGCAAGTAGGAGCTTTAAAAGAATTTAAGGTTGAAAGTATTAAACAACAAATTCTTATATTATTGGAAAATATTCAAAATATTAAAATCTTCTAGTTTTTTTTAAAGTAGCTATCTATAATTTTTGTTATGACGATTTTACCTTTAAAAATCAATTATTTATAAATGGTTAGAAAATATTCAATCAAAAGAATTCATTAGAAACACCATAATTTATTTAAAGTTTATTTAAATATTTTTGATTTATTTTCGTTACATTAATTTATTGGGTAACCCTTAAAATCCTATCATTTGACATCTAATCAAATTCTTCTTCTTCTTTAGACCACATGTTTTTCTTTTGAAAAATTAACATATTAAATATTTTTGACACCTTTTCTATTTTGACATTTTACTATTGGAAAATTCTGACTTATACTTTGGTATCTCTGTTAAAATATTGAAATGTTATGAAAATAATAAAAGAAAAATTTGAAAATCACATTTCATTTTTCTTTTTATTTATTTATTCCTAATGGAATAGTGATGGACTAAAAACTACATATTCATATCAATTGCATAAAATTTATTCTATTTCCATTTTTTTTTTCTGTTGGCTACTGACGCAGTAACATAAATCAAATCATACCCTGAATGAATTTCTTTTAGTTTTCTAAGTCCTGTTCATAAAATTATTAAGTGTCGCAAATGCAATCAGTTAGTTAGCACTAGCCACAACTGTCAGTCATTGTTGCAATACAAGGCCATATACCGTCGCTATGGAATTGGTTTGCCGCATACGCCAATTGGACAATTTAAGAGTTACATTGAGTTGCTTCTTAGGTTTTAAGTTCCTGAGATTTCAATACTGCTGTCAGAATTTGATTATCTCAAATAGCTATAGAGATACATAGTGTCATTTTTGCCGCATATCCAAAATTTTAAATTTAGTAGACTTGGTTTGTCGCACTTCATATATTTGTAAAATTTTCACACAAAATTCCTGAAGTTTTAAGTTTGTGTTGTTTTGCTGCAAGTTAAATGCGTATAGCGACGAGCGACAAAACTGATAGACATTTTCTTTCATTTAGTAAAAAGTCATGTTTATTAAGCTTTCAACTAATACCATTTTCAAAGCTAAAATTTTATTGTGCAAGAACGACCAGGAATTTGTTTTACAGTATTAGGTATCTGCTACTCATATGGAATTTAAGAACGAGTACATTTTACTCAAAGCTACCAGGAAAAGTTTTGGAACACTTAAAAATTTATTTAGCTAGTTACCTCCACCTCTGGACAAACCAAAAATATTCGAAGATAAAACAAGAGATATTAATTTTTTAATTGGGTTTTTAGATTATAATCAAAATCGCGAATATTATAAAGCGGTATTAAAAACGAAATAGCATGGTGCTTGTTTTTGTTTATCTATAGTTGTTTTGTAATCCATAAGAGGCTTAAAAGCTGAAAACATCTTGACAGCCAAGAAAGCATTTAATTTTGTGATAGTCAAGAAGGTTATTAATTATTAATAAATAAAATTTTATATGTTAAAACTACAATTTACATTTGAATTATTAGTATTAAATATGTAAATTTATTAACTAATTTTCATACCAACTTTAGTGCACTATATTTTACTTTGCCGCATGTCGCACAAAATATATGGAATCAACAAGTAATCGAAATTGTTTGCTTCCTGCACGTAAAATTTGACCCCTTGTTAAGCTATGTATTATATAAAAAAATTTTACATTATCGTTCTTGATATTACACATTTTATGAAAAGGACATAAAAGAACCCATATATAGGGAGAGTTTTAAAATAAAACTTTATCGGACAGTTTTCGAGATATAAATGCTCAAACTTCACTTACGTTATTCTAAAAAGTAACATTTAGCATATGCAGCAAAATAATTCGATAGCGACTTCAAATATACTACGAAGTCCTATACAAGGTATATGGCAAAAACAGAACTCAACTGAATGAAACACTACGGGAAATTCAGGGCATCAATTTTTAATTAAAATTTTTCGCTTCATATTTTTTGATACGTTAATAAAGTTTTTGGGAGCAAAATTTTGTTACCTTGAGCTGTAATAAGCAGTAAATATTGATTTGAAGAAATCGCTGATGAACACCAAATTACTGTAAAATTATCTTTGAGCAAGATACGCTAGGTGTCGCAGTGGGTATAGCGTCTGCATTTCAACCGAAAGGTCCCCATTTCGATTCCCGATGATGTAAAAACAAAATGATTTATGTGTTTTTCCACCTGTTCCACTACCGTTTGTCATTTGGATAAAATAAAGGACAAAGTATAATCTGGTGACAACTTAATTAAAATGGAACTAAGCTATTTGAGAAGGCTACTTATGAGGTGGATAAATCGAAAAGTTGATTCTGATCTTGAAACAGTGTATTAAAATATGTAGGAAGAACTTGCAATACTGTACTTATTTAAGCACGAAAAGGTAGTTTGGATCTACTATCAGCATCCAAAAAACTAAGCGTTTCCTATAAAACTACCATCCACAGAAATTTTGTTTCCAATTTTCTTGAATTTATTTTTATACATTTTTTATACCGGTTGGCATACATTTATCTAGGGAAAAGAAGGAAAGTTGGGAAAGGAGGAAGGTGAAATGAAAGGAGGATAATTACGAACCAAGAAAATGGTGTTAGTCTTGAATTTTAGCACCTAAGTCCTAAATATAGAATTGTTTATGTCAGGAAAATAACTACGATGGAATTTAGTTCCATATTCGAGATTTTTGCGTTATAAACAAAAATTTCCATAACTTGTTTTATACTATTTAGGAATTTCTACCGTTGAAGAATTAGCACATGCAGTACTTGGTCATACACGATGGAAGCGCTGGCGTCGACGTACTACAAATTTAATTTCCACTGGGCATGTACCCATGCCTAAGAGATATCTTTAAAGAAGAGAGGGACCTACAAGAATACGACGATGATCAATGAAATTTAGATCATTGATAACACGAACAATCCGTTTTTGAACCACCCATATGTGAGAATTCACATTATTCCATTTTGGGTCATAGATTTTCAAGATGTGATGAGAGGAAAAGTATGCCTTACAATCAAGATAATGCCTTACAAGCAACTAAGAAACCAAAAATATTTAGCTTTATAATATAGTTTTTCAACTAGCAATAATCGCACCTCGGTAAAACCTCATTGGTTACGATATCGCCTCTGCGCAAAGCAAAAAGGAAAGAGAAAGGGAAAAGGACCTATAAAGTTGGCCTACAGATTTATCTGTAGGATCAACTGTTAAAATAAATAAATAAATATAGTTTTTCTAGAGAATAACAGCGGTTCGCATAATTTCAACTTCCTCATCTTGAAAATATTATGTTATTATGCCACATATTTAATTTTACAGAAGATCAGTTGTATAAATGTTTTTATAACTCACAGATGTACTATTGACATCTTCTAATAAGTTATAAAATCAATCAAAATGAAAATAGGAGTTGTATAGATAGTCTAACACTAAAAATACCTACTGATGAGTTCTAATAGTGTTATGATGATCGAAACAATTTTCTAAAAATATTCTGTTTGTTAACAAAAATAATAAAAATAATATTTATAGATACAATGGTGACATTAAATGTCTATGTATCAGTATTAATTAATAAATCGAATGGAAATGTTAATATTTCACATTTAAAAAATTTATAATCACATAAATTTATTTTATATGTATAAAATATGCCTAGACAATGCCGATTCTGTACTAGTACATTCTAATCAACAAACTTTGTCGTAGTTTAATTTTTAATCTTTTTTCAAATATTAGACCATGACTACTAATTGCGAGGCCATATTTATTTTTAAAATGTCAATTCTTATTTATTTAGCTGCTCACCTAATATAAAATGAAAATAATTATCTATGGCCAAGATTGTTTAAAAAAAAAACGACGACTAGACTGTTAACTCATTATAGCTCGTAGCGTATTACAAACAAAATTGAAGCATATTTAAATCCTCAAAAAATCTAAATATTCCCATATGGTTGGATCAACTGACCAAAAAAAAACACATTTATTTATTCACATTCTTGTTATCTATTCGAGTATAGAATGTTCTCAACCTTTTATTTTTCTTTCATTTTAACTGTGACTTTCTGGTCATCACCCATTAAATAATTTTCTATTAAAATTTTCATTTCTCTTTTTTTCTATAACTGGGGTTGGATATCTATATATTTGATGGAAATGATAGTTGATCCAGGGTAATTGGAATGTTTAGGTTTTAGATATTATTATATACATTTTATTATTTTATCTGCTTCGATTATTATTTTATATACATGTGTATTCATATCTATAAGATAATTTGTATAGATAAATTTCCTTAAAGAATTTTTTTTTGTTTATGTCAAAATATATTTACTTTGACAACTGGTCAGTTTGTTTTTATTTTTTTTTTTTATCATTCATTTCTGGCACATTTTATCCTCTTTTAAAAATAGAAATGTCGATATAGGTTTGAAAATATTTCTAATATATAAACAAAGGTATCTAATATTGAAATGAGATTGAGGCAAAGGTTTTGTCTATTGGGAATAAGTGCCAATTCTATAACATGGCTTGTTGATTCATTTATTTTCTTTAAAAATGGATCAGAATATTCTATTTTAGTCTGATATGTCAAAGAAAAATAAAAACGAAAATTATTAAAATTAAATTAAGATAAATTTTCTAATAGTTTTAACCACATTTATTATTGTTTATTTAGGGATATTAGAAATTCATATGGTAATATATAGCAAATTGGGCTGATTAAACATATTGTATTTGTATAGAGAATTTTATTTCATCACTTTTGGGGAGAGGGGGTCACAAATTATACTAATTAATGATTCTATTCATAATAAAAATTTTACCGTAGTCTTGCGTACTCCTTCATGTTTTTGTTAGCTAAAAGTTATTATTTAATTATGATTTCTTTGTTTAATTATGTAATTTAGTTTTTGATAATTTATTGCCAGCGTCTTTTAAATATCTTTAAAAAAAATTTATTTCTTTGTAAATTTGTTGGAAGAAATACAGTTCTTATTTGTACTAATATTATTCGACCAAATTGGAAAAAAAATAGTTTAAAATAGTATGAGATATAATTTAACATAATGAATTTCCCAGCATAGTTTGAAAATGAATCATTGAATGAAATTAGGTATGAAAAGTCAATAGAGACAGTATTTTATTATGTATAGGGAAGATAATAATATATTGAATAACGTATTGAATATAATCATCTATATTATTATAGTTACATATTCAGTTCCGATATAAAAAATAGTTTTAAGAATTACTCTTTATACAATGATTGATATTTAGTGGCTCATATATGGTTCATAACAGTATTTAAATCTGTTACAAATATAGCTTGGCAAGTGAAAGCTTAAAGTAAACGAATTAAAATCTATATTTACCACTTTTACGTTTCGAAGAAATACCTGTCTCTATGTTCACTTTTTTTTTTTTTTTTTTTTTACACTCTACAGTAGATTATGTAGAATCATCTTTTCGTGCTTAGTTTAGTACGGTCCTGCAATTTTACACTACAATATCTACAATATTTCGATTAATTATTTATCAAATTACCGGGTTAACTCATTAAATGTGGAAAACCACTGCTATGGTCAGGAACTAAGCCTTCTTAAATAGAATAGTTTCATTTTAATTTAATTTGTTACCAGATTATACTCTCAATTATTTTTTGCCATTTATTATATCCCAATGACAAAGGGTACTGAACCAGGTCGAAAAATCCATAAAGCATTGTTATTTTTTGCTTCATTGGGGATCGAACCTGGGACCTTTCGGTTGAAAGGCAGGCGCTCTACCTACTACCCACCCATTGTGTAATAATAAAAACTTGATAATAATATTATTCCTCAAAACAAACTATATCAAATAATTAGGACTTCCTCACTTAGATATAAATTTGGTGATCACCAGTGATACACACACTTTCATTCTTTCAGGTCCAATATAATGTCGAAACAACATTCCCAATTGTGTTCCTACGTATACCTACTGTGATTAGCAGTAATATTTATCATTTTAGAATTTGTACTGGAATGAAGGACAATTTTTGTATCACTATTTTATCACTATCGATATCTTAATGAGTGATATGTTGACTAGATATTTATATATTAATATGTTAACTATAAAAATAAAAAGCTTCATATTAAGTGAAAAATTCTACTAAAATAAAATGTTTTTGTACAATTCCATTTTGTATAAGATGCATAATAAATGCTACATGTTTCGTACCAAATCAAATTCAAAATGATATACGGATTACTTCAGTCCACAATGAAGTATTAAAAATTATAACTACATGAATATATTAGAGAGTACTATACACTGGTTAGCGCAGTAGGTAGAGCGCCTGCCTTTCAACCGAAAGGTTTCAGGTTCCATTCCCGAGGATGCAAAAAAATGCTTTATTGGTTTTTCGACCTGGTCTAGTACCCTTTGTCATTGGGATATAAAATATTACAAAAATTAATTGAGAGTATATATAATCTGGTAACAAATTAAATAAAATGAAAACTATTCTAATTAAAAAGGCTTAGTTTCCGACCATAGTAGTAGTTAGCCACATTTAATGAGTTAACATAGTAATTTGATAAATAAATAATCGAAATATTGCAGATATTGTAGTGTAAAATTTCAGTACCGTACTAAACTAAGCACGAAAAGATGATTCTTCATAATCTATTGTGAAGAGTGTAAAAAAAAACACCCAAATAATATCACCCACACGCTGATTAACAAATATGCCGAGAAGTACTAGGAGACTCAAAAGAGCTTATCGTTTAAATTGCACCTGTTGCACCATTTGATGTAATACTCCAAATCAAAAACTACATAACAAAAATATTTTCCAGGATACAGATTGCAAATAAAATGCAGAAGTTTGGAAAGAACAAAATTATGATATAGATTGGATCTTTCAAAATATATTAAAATTGAAATTAGAAAAGCTCGCGCATACTTTAAATATTTCTAACACTTTTGTATGACTTCCAGGCCTCAATACTTTCAGAAAACTCACAAAAAAATAGACATTTCTTCTTTTATTGCCTATCCATAATTGGATGTCAGAGATTATATGATATTGGGAACGATGTTCTGGTAGATGTTTCGATCCATTGTTGAATGGATTAAATCGCAAATGCTTCTGAAGCCAGTCCAGTTTCTAAAATTGCGCAACCATGTTAATTGTTTTTTCCCATACCTTTTTTTCTAAAATTTTTCCTTTAACCATTAACTGAAGTAGCCCGTATTTATTTCCACGCATAATATACCCAAAGTAGGAGGTTTTTTGTTTCTTTTGCCTTAGAAGCAGTTCTCTTTTTGGGTTTGTTCAACATAGAACTTCTTTGTTTGTAATATCATCTGTTAACATAGGCATTTGAAACATGATGTTTGATGCTGAAGACTAATTAAGCAGAAAGATTAATAATAATGGTGAAGTTTTGTTACGGGCAACGGCAAATCAAAATATTCTCATTATCAAATCTGCAATGGTTTATATTTTAAAATCTGAAGAACTAACAGATTATTCAGATTATTCTTGACGAAATTATTAATAAAACCCGAGATCCAGTGCGAAGGAAGATATTGCGATTTAAAATTTTTAACCAGAACGGATTTAAAAAGAATTTTTAACAGTTTTGCTTATTTTAATTATTATTCTTAAGGTTATTAATGAAATAAATTTAATTTTAAAAAATTTCAAAATTGGAATTGCTCGCTTCAAATTTCAAAATTACAAAAATCAATAAAAAAATAACCAAAAAACTTAATTTTTGGACTGATTAGCACTACATTACTGCTGCTTTAATTTTAAAACAAAAATAAAAAAATTAAGCACGGAATAAAAGTTAATACTACTGCATTTACTACATAATTTTCATAAAATTTGATTTCAATTAGACCGGGTGTTCCAGAGCATGTGTATTAGCTTTTAAGAGGGAAGGAAGCCGTTATTTTAAAATTCAAATTTTTTTTTAACTAAATCGAGGGTTCTCTATCGATTAGTGATATTTTCAACTTCCGGGATTGACCGGAAAAGGGTTTTTTAAGCCCAACAATCGCCGAAACTGGCCGAAATCGAGACTTTTAAATGGCAAATTCGGATTCTACGACAAAAAATAAAAAACTTATGTTAATTGATTTATTTTTTGTCTTCTCAGAATTTCTCCTAATTCGCCAATTTCGGCGATTTTTGGGCTTAAAAATCCTTTTCCGGTCTTTCGCCGAGGTTGCAAATATCACCAATCGATAAAGCACCTTTGATTTAGTTAATAAACTTTTTTTTAATTCTAAAATAACGGCTCCTTTCTCTCTTAAAAAACTGATACGCATGCTCTCGAGCACCCGGCATAATCCGCAGATATTTGTTATAATTTCATAATATTATATAAGTTTTCTAAAGTCAGTAATCAAAAGTATATAAAAGTGTAATAATTTAATTAAACGTAATATTACGATATATCTGTGTAACAATTTAAAACGTAGAAGATATTCTGATATATAAAACATAATTAGTATCATGGTAAGTTTATTGATTTTGTCAAAAAAAACATTTTGGAAGATTTTTTTTCTTATATGGATTCAGTATTTGAAAACATAAGTCCAGCTGCCAAAATGGATATTGTAGAGATTTTTTTAAATCGTTATTATTTTTTGTTTTCTATTTTTGGTAAAAATGAATTTTGGTTTTTTTTTTTGGTAAAAATGATTTTTTTTTTATTTTTGTTTTTGTAATATGAAATAAAAAATTTAGTAAATTACCAAATATTTTTTTTTTAACTTTTGTACATTTTAGTGTGCGTAACAAAAATTAATATCCTTTGTTTTAAAACTTTATGATTTCCCTTCCGCATGAATTTAAAGTTCTGAGTAATGATAGATCGACAGTAACTATGTAGAAAAAAAAATAGCCGCAGTAATGCAGGGTTAATATTTTTTTAATATCTTCACAACTATTAATAAAGATCATTGCAAATGTCCTCAACGGTTAAGGCACACAAAATAGAGGCAGACCATGTAACTAAACTGAAACGAACTTAATTCCTGAAATACAAAATTTAAAAATTAAAAAACCGTTATTTTGATTAAATTTCATATGTTTTAAATTATTTTTTGTTTTTATTTCTTTTTTTTTCTTTTAACATTTATTTTAGTGTAAAGTAAGTGTTTTACATAATATTTTAATGTTATGTTTTTTGTTTTTAATTTTTCTTTTTTTTTTAAATCTTATTTAATAATATCAAATATTTTTTTAATTCTTTTTTTTTGTTTTAATTAATTTTTATATAATTCATTATCCTTGTGAGAATATAATAATAAAAAATAACATATTTAATTTTACATTGTAATAATAAAACATAATTATTATTATTATTATTATTTATGTATAATAATTACAATTTAAGAATATCAATAACAAAATATTATTAAAAAAAAAATTAATAAAAATTAATATTTCTGCTATAATTCGTATTTTTTTTTTATTTTTTTTTTTTTTATTTCATTAGTTACTATTCTATTTTAAAATTGCACCTTTAAGGTTATATATATTTTAATTATTTTTTTTTGTTTCAAAGTATTTACGTTACATCTAATTAAGTTAGTTGTTTCTAATCAAAATTTATATTAATGTAATTAATTTTTAAGTTAGTATATATATGTATATATATTATTTTATAATATAATTTAATATATTATATGATAATTAATTACTAAACTAATTTAATATTATTTTTATTTATAAGTTTAACTTAATATTAAAATTTAAAAACCATTATATTTTTTATTCTATATTATTCGAATATAACTTAAATATTATTTTTATATAATCTAACGAATAGTAAACGCATATTGTTTTTAATAATTTTAAATAATATATAAATTTTAGGAACTCAAAATTTAAATTTAATATAAATAATTATTATGTTAACATTAAATAATTTAAAAAACATATTAATAGTTATGGGTAAA
Organism: Argyra leucocephala; assembly: GCA_963942445.1. Lineage (NCBI taxonomy): Eukaryota > Metazoa > Arthropoda > Insecta > Diptera > Dolichopodidae > Argyra > Argyra leucocephala. The sequence continues at coordinate 64,716,280 of OZ012678.1, read as the reverse complement.
TATTAAAATAATAAAACAAGTAAATTTTAAAAAAATTTAAAATAATTTTACTGTTACATATACAAAAATAAGAAAACAAATAGCTATTTTAAAAATTGAATGAAGTAAATTTTAAACTCATGTAAATGAAATCAAAAGTAAAAACAATTATTGGTAACAAGACAGGCAAAATTAACATTGAAAAACTTAAAAAAAATATTCTAAATTTGTATATAATGTTAAAACGTGGTGAGAAATATACATAAATACTTTTTTGAAATCTATGTAAAGACAAAATCAGATGTAAAGATGTAAATACAAAATTATAATAATTTTTGCATAAAATCGGAATTTATCAAAAAAAAATATTTTTTTATCAAATCATGTTACAACAATATTCAAATAATTTTAAGTAATATTTTTCACAAATTAAATATTTAGTTAACATTTGACCAAATACCATGAAAAAATTTATAAAATATAAAAAATAAACTATGATGTAAAAAATTACTTGTACAGTTAATAATTTTTATATTAAATTGTTTCAAAAATTTCCACTTAAATTAAATAAATTTAATTTTAGAAAATTGTTGAATTTAAAATAAGTAATGTTATAAAATATTATTAGTATAATGGGACAGAAAAAGCGTTTTATAATAGAAATTGTTTATTTTATTTGGGTCTATTATTTATGCTGCTGCCACAGAACTACACAGTTCGAAAACCCAAATTGCCATAGTAATATTAATCAGCAGTTATATTTAATTACATACTAAAACAAAATATCAATCATCTTCAATATGGTACAAAAATATCAATCATCTTCAATATAGTAACAAAGTAACAATTTGATAGAAAATCAAAGACCGATTTCCCACATTCACAAACAAGAAGTTTATATATTTCGATATAGAAGTGTATTTACGTTTTATAGCATTAATGTGAAGAGACAATACCTATCTATTAAAATGCAAAAAAGACGATAATATTATTTATTTGATTTTGGAATGACAAGTGGAATTCGCTAACATAAAATACATAAATTAATTGCGAAAATACTGAAGTAGGTTTTGAAAGTTTGTAATTATTGTAATTTTTAGTACCATAATGTGCCACTATTTCCATTTTATGATTTCTTTATTCGTTTTTACAGTTTTGTTTTCTGTTTGCAATCTATTTCGTTTTCATCTAGTGACTTGAGAAGCTATGCAGTCTTGAAAAGTTTTTGTCAAAATTATCAGAACCGGTTTTTGCCTACATTCATCCAATTTTTATTATCGAATTTTTTCAGTTATATTGGACACATTTCTCGCTGCGGTACAAATTTGAAATTTGATATACGTTTTGATTTATAATAACTTCACTTTTTGGAGACCTGCTCCCCGACGAAGCTATTTTTTAAACCAAAATATTATTTTTCTATTTCTATTTAATACAACCTTGGTGTCACCAATCACTGAATGTTTTATTTGGAACCAACTCTATATCTCAAGAACAATTAATCTTTCAATTATTTTATTGTAGCACCACAGACTATAACTATGAAGAAAAATTATACATTTTTGTAAGGAAAAGTGTATCTAAAGTACATGACTTAATTTTCTATGGAATTCCTCGTAATTTCTCAGTGACAATGGCTTAGCGAGATTAGCTATGAGACATAATATTATAGTATATGAGTTTCAGCACGGATCTTTTTTAAACACGAAATATAGCAAATTTTTATTCAATAAACGGGTATCAAAACAAAATTTTGAATCGACACCAAGTTTCTATTACTTGTTTAAAATGCATTTTTCTGAAAGAAAGTTATTATAAATTTGCCTTTACTAACTTTCTTTCGGCTGATTTTAAGTCGCTGATTATTATTGTTTTAATTTCCTAATTTTGAGCCACGTTCTATGCTTGCACTCTTTAAATGCGCTAATTTGAATTTTTGTAATTACATTCAACACTTTCTTTAAAAATTTCATGTGACCTAAAGCTTAGATGATTATTTAGGCCTTTTTTGAAAAAGTAAAAACATACTAATTGTTTCATATTTTTCAAAATTTCAGTACTAATTTCTCAAAAACAACCTAATCAATTAATAATCTTATATCCTCATTTTGAAGATTAGCCATCAATATGTTTTATATTATAAATATGAAATTTTTTAATGATTTTTTCATATAAAACTAGGAAACTCCTTCAGCTTAATAGAAAAAACATTATGACCGAAAATGGATGCATTGAAAGGCCACTGCTTCGCTTGACAAGCGCATAATATGACTACAATACTGTCAATAATGAGAACACTGTCGAATATCTTAGAATCGTGACACTCAGGAATCAAATATATTCTATGTGACTGGCCAGGTTTGACAAAAACTAGATTCGTGTGGTTTGAATAATGTTTGACAACCTGATAGGGATTTGAATCTTCTTTTCAGAAAATTTCAATTTATATTATAAATTTATATTATATAATATTTTTTTTTCAATGACCAATTAAACAATACAGTTACTGGTTTGCTCGGTGAATATACGTAAATTACGTGCTTGTAATGTAGTGAAGGCGATCACTATATATGGTATTGCCACAGTGAGATAGTATCGGGACAGTGACTGATTAGTATAACTATGACCTTTTCGTAAGCTAACTAGACGAATAATTATGCTATGCACCAATATAATTTTGTTCTGTCCATTTATAACTCACTTATGATTCAATTTGTATAATTTTCAATGAAAATGAAATTTTTGTAACAATTTAATATAAAATTATTTATTCACAAAATTCGGACACCATCAAAATTATATTAAAGTTATTTTAAAATTTTGTTCGATTTTATTTTCATATTAATATGTATATTTATAAATTTTATTTTTTATATTCTAATTGACTGTTAAATAATTTATTTACAATTTAAAATTATGTTAAATATTACATTATTATAATTATTTAAAAGTAGGAATATTTACATTATTTTATTTTGTTTTTTTTTTTTTTTATATTTTAAATTTCTTTTTTTAACTATATGAATTATGTATATTTAATATTAAAATTTTAAAATTTTATTTAAATTTTGTTCTTACAATTAACTTGTTTTTTATATCGCAGAAAAGAAAAACAAAACGAAAAAAATAAACAGTTTTAATTCCTGTATATATTATGTATGTATACTAGTATAATATTTTTTAAAAAAATTTCCAATAATTTTAAATTTTCTTTCTTTTTTGCAATAATTTAATTTTAATTTTATTTACAAAAATCATAAATTTTTATTTAATATATTGTGAAACAATAATAAATGTAATTAAGTAATTTAAAATTTATTTTAAAATCCTAAAGTTTATTTTATACAATTCATTGTGTTTAATTTACCTTTAAATTTTAAAGTTATTTGCCGGTTCTGTCTTCTTTTAATTCGTATTTCGTTTTGTTAGCTGGGGTAAGTATTATAGATGATATCATTAGTTGAAATTATGTTCTTTATTTTAATCACTAACACATAATTAGAATTGGACGAATTCGATAATAATATGTTGATTCAAAAATGATCATATCTGGTGCATTTTTTTAAATACTTGTGTCTTACTTGTCTGGTACTTTTTTTTAATACAGTGGTATTATCTCTTTGGAATTAAATTCCAAAAAACAACATTCAGTCATTGAAGTGGAATTGATGCATTTGTTTCGCAATATTTTTCAATTTATTAAAATATACTTTCAACAATTTTAGAGGTATTATAGCTTCAGAAGTTCTTTTTATAGCATTTTCAGAACAATATCCAAATTTGAAATATCGCCTTTAAAGCTTTAAAGCATTATTTAAATTGATGAAATTCACTTGTTGTGAAAATGTTGTACACAATCGTAACAACAGTTAGCAATTTTATTTTTGTTTAAGTTTTTCGAACAATTTTATTCTATCATATTTTGTATAGGTACACCTTTCGAAATTGTAATAGACTTAAAATTTACAATAACAACTAACAATATTTTTATATAGCAGTTGGCAACACTGTATAATCTCCTAATTGTGATTTAACAGCTTCATAAATTGGTCGATTTTCTGTTTCTGGTATTAAACCATAACTCTCTGGTGGAGCACATAATGATTGTAATTTTGTAATATAACTGTCGAAATGTTCATGATGCCCAATTTTATCACCATTTATACCAGATGCACCTGATGTTAAAATATGTGAATTCATCATACTCGATGGTGTTATACTATTTGTGAACATTGATGAAGTTGGTCCTGATAATGTAGATGATAAAGTTGATATTGGTGGAGGTGGTGGTGGTGGTGGTGGTGGTGGTAATGGTGGTGGCAATGGTGTTGAACCATGATGTGTCATTAAACTAGATGGATGATGTGAATATAATGATGATGATGATGATGAATGAAGTGAATGCGGTAAATGCGGATGATGTTGATGATGATGTGATATTGTTTGACCACCTGATGTTAAAATTGATGAATTTGATGTTGGCATTGATGTTGATGTTATTATATTACTTGAAGTTGTTGGTGAATTTGTATGTGATGGATATGTTGTACCAGGGGGTGCATTTGATGGTATTCGAACATGTTCAAGTAATGTAATTACATTGTTACGTAAACTTTCATAGTAGTTATTTAAGTTATTTCCACTGCTACGCTGTCCAGGTATTATAGGAATTTCCTAGATTTTTATATAGAAATATAAAATAAAATATTGAAGAAGAAAAAAAACACAAAATAGAAAAAGCAATATAAAAATAAACGCACAAAATTCAATTGAGTTTAAAGAAAAATCAAAATTATTATTTTTTTTTTGTTTTTATGTTTTTCTATATTTATTTATTTTTATTAATTATTAACGTTTCAGTAACTTTTCAAGAAATTTCTCATTCCATAGAACATATTTTTTTTTTATATTAATTTATAAAATATCAAAATTAAGATGAAAAATGTACATATACATACCAATATACATTTTTTTTTGTACCTAAGTTGTAATAAACCTGGTCATGCAAAAAGACAGAAAAATAAAAACAAAATAAAAGTGAAAAACAAAATTGTATTCAAGTATAGAAAATAGGAAAGAACCTTAACTTGTACAGGACTCTTATACAGTAATTATATTAAATACCGCAGTGCGTAATTAAATATACTTTCATTATAAATATTTAGCTTTTGAATTTTCTGTTTTTTTTTTTGAGGGAATCTGAGCAAAAAAGAAATTCAAATTAAAAAAATATTTTTGTTTTTCTTATTACGAAATACTCTACGCACCTCACCCTCTGCTTCGCATCACTTTCTTCCGTATTTTAATTAGAGCGCATACGATATGAAAACATTGGATATATTATAGAAAAAAATTGTTGTGCATGTTTTTAAAAGAATCCAATTACTAGACTTTTTCGTCATTCAAAAGAAAGTATAAACAAAAAGAATGAAAAATACAAAAAAATGATGTCCGTCCTTTTAGAAAAAACTTATGAAATGTCAGAAAATATTCTTTAATTAGTCCTAGAAAATAATATATATATATATATATATATATATATATATATATACGTAATACAAGTATATTATATAAGTTCGTGGAAAATATGTTTTAGTTAGTCAACCTGTGTAAAGTTTTTAATTTTGGTATTTTTCTTTTCTTTCTATACATTTATTTTTTTTTTTTTTTTTGTGTTGAAAATGGGATATAATAGGAGCATAATTAAAAATAATTAACTCTGAATTTTCATTTACTTTTTTTATTTTTATTTTCTAAGCTTTTTTTTTTCTTAATTTTTTTTTTTTTTTGAATTAGTATGAATGGAAGAAATTTAATAATCATTTATATTTTATAGTTATTAAATATTAATGGTGTGATAAATAAAATAGTGAGACGTTTACGGAGTTGAAAATTGGTAAAATTATTTTTCCATATTAATCATAAATGAAAAGAATATTCGTATACTTATACGAAATAGAATACGAAATAATCACAAATGAAAGAAAGTCATCAGTGTTATTAAGGAAATGTTATAGAATAAGAATTTAAATTCGAACATTGGCTTTAAATTGTGTAACAACATATTGTTAAATTTCGGAAAATGTATGGTATAAAATTATGAACTATATTAAATTTTTAGGCTTTTGAATTATAACAGAGTTATTTCATCTGATTGGCTTTGAATTTATTCCTGACTATATTATGCTGGATCCTGAGTGTATACAGGATATATTAGGAAGTAGAATAAAAAGATAATCTGTTGGATCTCTTCAACTGTGTAGCTTCAATATCAGCTTAATGGAATAATTTTCTTAAAACCAAGAACAAGTGGGTCAAACTGTACCATCCTAACTTTATCCGGTCAGAAAATCATTAAAGCATGAAAAGTATAAATCATCCTAGCTGGACCTTACTCGGATAGCAGAATAATAGTTCTAAACATTTGATGATGGTACTTCCGACAACCAATTTGCTCATACAATGATTGACGGTAGCGACAAATATCCACTTAAAGTTATAAGACATATCTATGGGTAAAAGTAAATTAAAGTAGAAGTTTAAAATCACGCCTTTCATTAAACTTTTAAACTATAATCATTTTCAAATAAAGGTACAAGGCTGGCAAAAATAAATAAAGTTTCTAAACTTAAGCAAATATTTGTCATCAAAAGTAATGAAAGAACCAGTAGAACAAAATTATTATTGGTGCACGAATGATGTCTCAGGAATTAAAATCAGAAATCTGATTGACTTGCCAAACCGCGCATGTTTAATTACAGCTAATGGAAGAACTTTAAAAAAGAAACAATAAAATTGTCACTCAATTCATCATATTAAAAAGGCATATCTATTTAATGCCAAACATTTTATTTTCAGAAACCTACCTTATATTCGTGAGTCAAAACATGGGTAATTGCAAAGCACGTTTGCTTTAAAATAATGTAATAGTATTCGCTCGTCCCAGAAATTGGGGTAAGTTTGATAAAAATCGTACTTAATATTTCGTTATGATAATTGTTTGCCATCATTTCAATTTATTGGGAACACAATGTTTTATATTGATTTATCTTAAACAACAACCTCATATGTAGTAGTTAATAATTAGTTTAAAATAAACAAAATTAAGGTTAAGCCGGGTGGGGTATTGTTGGATAATTTCGTAAATTAATATTTTTGTATTATAAAATGACTATATGGCCTAATTTCAGAGCTTATAAGCCTCTTTCAGAAAATTCAGTTCACAGATGATATTTGAGCGAATAATCACACCACGGAAATCGGAGACCTATATTAAATTTAAATCAAAAATCAGATGATAATTTGACAGTAAAATTTATTTGTCATTTTACTTAAAAAAAACATTCATTTTTTAACAAATAAATTAGAGTAAAAGAAATTCAATAATGTTAAAACTAACTAAAATTAACTCTAAAATAATAAAATGTCATTAACTAACGAAATTGGTTTGCAATTTAGTAGTATTATTTGTCACGTGGCTTAAATTTTGGTCTGTCCGCGTTCGGACCACCCTGTATATAACTTCTAGCACTAGTCATTAAAAGCAATTGATAAAAATCAAATTTCTTTTAGTTGTTGTGACAGAAAATCTTTAGCGACATCTGTGAGAAATTTGAAAAATTAATTTTTACCATTGTTACCCACATGACATTATTCCCATAAAAATATAATAAATATAACACCTTTAGTGCTTATCATATAGGAGTCATATAGGAGTCTTATAGCACTAATTTTATTTTTATAACAATAAAATGTTACGTGGGTTGGTATTTTGGTATGTATTTTGATATTTTTTCGACATACTTATATTGTCTTTTCGTTTTCATTAAAGTTCAGTCGTTTGTTAAGCCTAGTGTTAGTGTTTTTATTCAGTGTTTATTAAACTATCACCGAACGGTTACAAGAGCATTTGAAATATTACACTCCAATATTTTTTTTTAAATTTCTATGCTAAATAAATAACCAACACTTTTGTAATAAAAAATTTCCAAAAATGATAATCTAAGAAAAACTAAATATTTTTATCACACAAAACATTAAATTATTTTTGCAAAACATAAATTAAAATAATTTTACTGGTACCATTCTGTACTCAAGTTTAATAATTCGATATCAGAACATTTACAAATTCAATTTCGATTATTTTTTAAGCATATTGTATCGTCGTAATAATGCTATATTATAAAACCAATGAAAGACTTAATGGTAATAATATTTTAACAATTAAAAATCAAGATAAACTCGCCATACACAAATTCACAACCACTACTGCAACTCAATAATTTATATTCACGAATTACGAACTACTGAGGAAGAAAATATCTTTAGACAATAAAAATAATTGCACAATTTATGCATTTTGGCATTTTTATTAACCCTTTTTTCATAACAGAAATCCAAAAAATCAAAAAAACCATTAAAACGAAGCAAAATTAAACAAAAACCTCTAAAGCTATTAATAGCATAGTAAACCAAATTATACCAAAAAAACCAAAATAATATACCAATTTACATAGTTTTTTCATGATACCAAATAAAGGATAACAATCGAAGCGTAAGTTCTTTTTTTTTTTAACAAAAAAAAGGAGTCTTCTACATACTCACTACTCACACAATACATTGCACAATAAATAATAATTATTGTTGTTGTTAAACTGATTTAATGCAAAATCTATTTTTAGGGTGATTTCGGCATTAATTTATTCGTTCATTCCTTCCATTATTATGCAATTGCATTCAAATTTCCACCTACATATTTTCATATTCTAAAGAATAATATTAAAATATCGTGAATAAGACAAAATATGTTAAAATTTTTTAAAATGCATTTATGTTGAATTTCAAAAATTGTGTATGTAAAAAAAAGATATAAAAACAAAAACAACGAATATTTTATTTTTTTTGTATCCTAGTGACTGTCGTGTTGGTTGTTTGCGAATAATAAACTGATTTATCTAATATGGAAATTAAGTTTTTAAATTTTTTTTTATTGTTTTTGTTTTAACAAAATTTGAGAAATAATTTTAAAAATACTCAATTCGAGCATATCAGAAATTTTATCATGTCAGATTTAAAACTCTTTTTTTTTTTTTAAATTAGTTCATTAAATTTGCATAAAAAACTTGTGTTTCCTTCATATAAATTATGACTATTCAATTTTAATGATCAAAATAGCTAATCAAAAACTAGGTTCGATATAATTTAAAACCAAGTTCGGCTTCGATATATCAGATTTTGAACCAGATTCCAACAATAGACTAAATTTTAAAGTTAAAATTTTAAAAACAAATTGTATGAATAAACTGAAAAACGAATTGAACCAGATTTCAGATTCAAATTCGTAATCAAAACGACTGATTACAGATTACAGTGAGATTACAGAGAAAACAATGATTTTATATTGATATTATTATTACTAGTATAGTCTTTTATCTCTCATTAATAAAATATTTTATAGAAATTATTGATCAAATTGGCAAATCAACTGTCCCAAAACTCAAAAGTATTGGTAGAATAAATAGAAGAATACTTAAAGGCGACTAATGAATTAATCTCACTAATAATGCGTAGTTGTATTAAGGTTATATTTTTTTTATTTATTTATACATTTATTTAAAAAGGGTTTATTAGCACAATTAACGTTTATCAAGCCCCTTATTAGAGATATTAATTTAAATGGTTTACACTATTGGTTCCCTATTGATCAGCTCGTTGATAATTTCAATAAATTATTTTAAGATACTTGAAATTCATATTCCTGGGGGAATTAAATATAATATTGTTAAGGTGGGTTCATGTGGGTAATTTTTTTTTTATTTTAAATTTGTTATTCATTATTATACATTTTAATATTATTGTTTCATCGCTTAGTTAGCATTATTGAAACATTATACACAGTCAAGCTTAAATTTAATAATTATTTCACAATAAGTTCAATATAACGTTTTCAGTAAAACCAATGACTATGTACACATAACTAGTATAACTACTGTTTATGTAATTGATATACTACAATAATTTCATAAGACTCACAAAAAAAAATTTAGGTGACATTCTGATATTACAGGAAACGAAGCTGCAGGATACCTAAAGAATGAGCATTGACTTAAATGGCGAAGTCAATTTTGCGCCACTATAAATACAGATCAAAATATTACTAGAAGTTAAAGATTTCTGGTCTAACATGCCTGGTAGTAGACAAGCCAAAATGTATTAAATAGTATTTAGTATTTAGGTTGAAGTAATAATTAATAATTAAATTGAAATCAAATAATTTAATAAAAATCGAACTGCATTTATTATCACAAATTATGAGATCAAACAGCTTTGGGTAAGATCTATAAAAAAAAAAAAAAAAAATAATTAAGTAGTGTTTACAATTAAAATATTATTTACTTATTAAGTTAGGATATTACATTTTTGTATTTTAATATTAAATCAAATAAAGAAAAGAGAAAAAAAATGATGATGCCAATACAATCGTACAAAAGGCATAGAAAAATAGGATATAGAAATATAATATAGAAATAAATTTAGTTTTCCACATTAAACACTTTCGCGGAAATGTCGGATATAGACGTTATAAAAAACTTTAATCATGGTACATGACATCTATATATAGACGTCAAAAAATATTTATTCACAAAATCATGACGGGTACAGCCATTCTATTGAACATAAGTTTAAATGGTGGTTTTCTGTAGTGTCTCACAGAGTATTTATAAAACATTTTTGATGCGCATAACGATAGCGTACCAATTCAAATTTTGCAAGCCGTTTATAAATCAAAAATTTATTAGTTTGGTACTTCCCCGAAAGACATCACGTTTAATACAGTCATGTTCTTATGGTAATTTATGCAATATGAAAAATAGTGCGCTTCGGAGTGGAAGGATAAAAATTTTGTATTATTTTTTGCAAATACATAATAATATTATATAAGTATATTATTAAAGTTTGCAAAATAACATTACATTATAATATTATAATATTACTAGATAATGTAAACGTATATAATCGTCATAATCTAACTAAGTAGTAAAAAATATGGCTCTTCTGAGGGAGATGTTGTATCGGCGTAGGGCCTAATGGCCTAATGATCCGAAGGAAAGCTGGAATCGCTAGCTTTCCAAAAATATATATCTTTAGTGGCGCATCTTATCCTTTAAGGACGATAAGGATATTTGAAAGTGTCCTTGTTGTTTTAATGATTTTGTATAAAAACCGTTATATTGTACAAATACGTACAAATATATTGTAGTTCAAAGTAGAACATTTTTGGGAAAAAAACAATCTTTATTTTCTTTCTTGAAAAACCAAATACCTTAAGATTTTACCATGCATTTTAAGATAACTCATGCATACATACTTTATGTCTACGTCAAATAGTTCCAGCTAGCCTTCGGATATAGTCATTAGGTCCTAAGCCGATACAACATCTCCCTCAAAACCCCCAAAACCCCCAAAAATATAATACGAAGCTTAAATGTATGTATACATAATTTGTGAGAAGTGAGAATTAACAATTAATAGAATATCAAAAAATCAATATAACAATCAATAGAACATCAGATAATCGTGTTAAAACTAAACAATTCGTACAAAAAGAGGTTGTAGAACCTCAAATGTATTTTATGAGTTAAGCAGAGCCTGAAGAAAATTTAGGAAATACGACAGACATTACTTGGACTTCAGATGTCGAGAGTATTCCAGATTTCATTTTGACCCCACCGAATCCGGAATAAAAATTAGTATTACAAAAACCTTTTGCCTGTTGATATATTTTTGAATTTTTCGGCACCTGACATTTTTTCTAAGTTTGTTGAGTGCATTAATGAATATGGAAAAAATGGTTTGAAGATGGCCGTCAGACATCTATTCACATCATGCACCAGGACGTCGACCAAATGATATGACAAAAATCTTAAATCATTTCCTTTGTCAACCAGCATGTTGGTGGTTTCAGAATGTACCATCATCTAAAATAACAAAGATACAGCAAGTGACCCACGAGAAATCTTTTATAAAAAAAAGTGTCCGCGAAAGGGTTAAATTAGTATAATACCATAAAAATTCAGAAGAAAAGCTATTGTATGTGATTGTATATTTCATTCCATAGACTTGGAATTATATAAAAAAAAAAAATTTTAAATTTAGAACATATTATTACATATATATAATCCGCTTGGCCAAAAAATAAATAACTTGTGCAGAAAATACAAAATAGAGAAAGAATCTGTGAAACATTTGCTCCGCGAATGCCAGTGTCTGACTTGTGATGAGCTTAGGAATCTGTAACCAATGTTTCTGAAGCGATGGAATTGACACAATATACCATTGAAGAATCTCCTAAGTATACTCATTTAATCAATCATTTTTGTGGATTATATTGTATTGCTACTTGTGATCATAATAAGTTTATTTGCGGGTGCGATAATATGGTGGTATAACCTTAAACCTATGATGAGTAAAAATTTATTTTATTACTACAAATGTTCTAATAACTTGCACAATTACCTTACTATGCAAGAAACATGAAATATTTAATTCCAATTTGGTATTTATAGTAAATTAATTTTAATTAGAAACATTAATACAAAAATAACGTCCTTTTATGTCAGCTTAACAATTGAACAAATTCTAACAATTGAATTTGAATTGAACAGGACATTCCATACTATTCCCAAATTTTAAAAATCATATAGCTATAAGATAGTAGTTTATAGCTATATTTGTTTTTATTATATACCTTATAGTATACACGCATAATCTAATGTATTTACATAAAAATAGTTAATAGCTTTGTTCTTTTTCAAAAAAAAAAAATAAATAAGAAGAAAAATAATACATTTACCCTTTAAAATTAAATCCTAACCAATCCTACTACGTTAGCAAAAATTGAATAATTCGTCTTTTCATGTCAAAATAAAGAAAATTATTTTCTTCTTCCATTCTATTTTTCTTCCTTACAAATTTAATTTTTTTATTTTTTGTTTTCATTTGAAATTTTTTTTTGACCAATTGATTTGAAATTACTTTGATACAAAAATACTAAGGCCAGCATCATTGTTAGGAAACATTTTTGTTTTATTCTTAAAAATTTTCTTATTTTTGCTTTTTTATTTTTAAATCAAACCTTACTCATCTGAAAATGTTATTAGAAAAATAAATGGAATAGGTTGGTTAAAGTAAAGGAATGGTATATAAATTCAGATGTTGATTTTGCAAATTAAATAATTTCAACAAAACTAAATAGAAAATAGAAAAATTGGAAAATAAAAAGGACAACAACACAACTAAAAAAACCAAAATTTGAAAAAAGATGAACACAAAGTAAATATTTTTTTTTTAATTTTTTTTTTAAGTTTTGGTTTTACTTATCAGTAGCGTATTACTGTATTATAAAAAGTGGTCAGGGCGGATATCAAGCTGGTGTGAATAAAATAATGGATTGGATAAGTTGCAGCATAACTTAAGGCCGGTTGCTCCTTAGCTTAAAACCCTATAATATTCCATTTTATTCGCGTACAACAATTTCTACTACAAATTTCACCTTCATATTGGGTCCTTCAATGGTTAATGCGAGTAAAATTTAATAATTTTGAAGGTATTTTTTAAATAAAACTATTATGTAGTCACAATGATGTGGACAAATTTAATCTAATTTTTATTTTGTTACAATTGGTCCACATATATTTATATGTGGATAAAATGTATGATACATTTCTATAAGGATGTAAATCATTCTATGGATTAGAATAACAAAATTGTAATAAGAGAATAAAATCTCTTTTGTTCCACCAAACATAATGCGGTCTTATCTTACCCAATTTTCTTTGCAACTGTCTATCCTCTCATTCGGGCTACACTGTCTATCTTTTCAATATCTATTCTACACAACTTTCTTAGTTTTACTTTTAAGTCATCGACGTTGATAGCTCTAATAACCTAATTGGAATGATTGCATAAGCAACTCATAACCAATAGTAAGATTGGCAGGAGACAAACGAGAAAAATTGATATTATCTGGCCACGAAATGTGATTTGGTTAAATTTGGTTTAGGTTGGAATGTTGGAAAGTCTGACAAGTCTGAGTTTATTATCTTTAAATCCAAAACCAAACAAAATATTTAGCAAATGTAATATAAAAAGAAGAATAACCCTTGCAAACCGTTGCTGCTTCGGTTTGTCAAAACATCTCGTGTCAAAGCTCCTCTCTCGAAACACCAAAGTACAAATCTACAAAACGCTCATACTCCCGGTTTTGCTTTACGGATCAGAATCATGGACACTGCCTAAGGCAAGTGAGCATGCACTTGGTGTATTCGAGAAGAAAATTCTTCGTCGGATATATGGTCCTGAAAACGACGATGGGGGCTGGAGGAGAAGATATAATGCCGAACTTTATGAGCTGTACAATGAGGTGGACGTAGTCACAAAAATTAAAGTCAAGAGACTGCAGTGGCTCGTACACCTAGAGCGGATGGACGAAAATGCTCCAGCCAAGAGAATCTTCGATTCCAGACCCGCAGGTACAAGACGTCGGGGCAGACCAAACCTTCGTTGGAGAGACGAAATATCGGCGGATTTAAAGCAATTTCGAATCTTCAACTGGGGAGAATCCGCCCGTGACCGGCAAAAATGGAGGATGTTGATGAGTCAGGCCCAGGACCTACATGGTCTGTTGGCCATCTAAGTAAGTAAGTAAGTAATATAAAAAATTCACATGGAACACGATCATGAGCAGGTTTGCACAATGCACGTGCAGGCGTGGAAAATTTTATTACATGTTAAAAAAATTAAGTGAATTTTTAGTCTGTCCTCTGCCTAACATTAGCAAAAAATAAATTATATCAGCACAACTAAACGTAAACAGATGAATAGAAAAGACGTCCACGATATGATGTAAAACTGGTAAATGACATATTTTAAGTATAGTTAGCTTCTAGTTGACATTATTAATACTTTTTTTTTTTAAAGAGCACTGGCTGAAATAAGGGTTTGTTCTATGTTTGGATACCATACAAATGTCGCGTAAGATATTATAGTACTTTATATATTACTTTATACTTGTAAAGCCAAACAGTCATTTGTGGAGATGATCCTGATGTTTCTAATCTAATGTAGTTTAATGATTGTCTTATAACAACTTGGAAAGGAAACAATAATAGAGAATGTGGGTTGAAGAAATTAAAAAAGTTAGTTATAATTAAGTTGGATTTTCTCCTAATGGACGAACGTCCGGACAAATTTTTTAACCATTCAAAAAATTTTATTTTACCAACACATACACAAAAATCCTCTCCTAAAATATAATTAAAATTTTTGAAAAATCTCGATATTAATAAATCTGTCCATCCGGATGACATCACTGCTATTGTGTAGACATAATATTGCCTTCATCATTTCTTCACCTTTATCTTATGCTTGTTAACTTTCTTCACCTAATAATTTATAACTTTAGGTCTAATTTTAGATTAATTTTTTTTTTTCATATGAATATGAAAATGATTTGGCGTTTTCACTTCTTCAAAAATAACAAGTAAATCCTACAAATTTAATTTTATAAACTTGTGATTAGACATTAATTCTGTCTATACTGCCCCTATGTATATACCTATACCTACACTGCGAAGGTACTTTTTTAACCTGATGACTAAGGATATATGTACAAGATTTAGTGGTAGATGGAAAGGATCGTCCTTGTTAGTCTATGTAGTTCTTCTTCAACCAAAAGTGTATTCAGACCCTTCTGTATATTACGAACTTTTACTTAGGTATCAAAAAGCTTTCGAATTCCTTATATTTTTGACTCTAATTTTTATATAATTTCAATATTACTTTTAGAAGTGCTTTACAGTCATATATGACCAAATTGGTTTTAAGATTACATTGTAGAGACAAATTCTTACTTAGTTCGGTTTTTGAAAAGCCAATTTTTAAAAAGTATAATTTCTAATCTGATAGTCC
This sequence comes from Argyra leucocephala, assembly GCA_963942445.1. Lineage (NCBI taxonomy): Eukaryota > Metazoa > Arthropoda > Insecta > Diptera > Dolichopodidae > Argyra > Argyra leucocephala. Next base: position 64,700,332 of record OZ012678.1, on the reverse strand, counting down.
TGCTGTACTTAAATTTTTAATCACTCTCTAAATTAATTTAAATACGATTATATCATAGTAAAAATAATAATGAATTTTTGTAGAAAAATATCTTCAGTTTTCACTTCATTGCTATTTTATCGTACTAAATATCAGGAATTAAAATAAAAACTATATTCGGATGGTTGTTGCATTTTCATATCACTGACTTATCCTTAATCCCGGGCAACACATCGTCAAAACTCTCTATGTATCTATATAGAAATATAACACTTTTTCACAATAAATAAAGGTTAATCGAGAAACTTCACGTTCGTTATAGAGTTACAGATTAACCTTTTTTATAAATATATTTCGTTCTAATATCTTTAACTACAAACAGCGACAAATAATGCTGTATATAGCTATATAACAATCAATATAGCTATATCGAAATAAAGATATTCAACGTCTTTTGTTTTAAATGTCTTTAACGATCAATATTAGATTAATAACGTTATTGTTAAAAAATTAGTAGTTTAAGATATGTAATTATGTGATAGAAGTCATACAAGTCCTATAGCCTAGGTCAATGTAAATAGAACTAGTAAGTGTAAGGTCGATGGTTGGAGTCCCAATCTCGCCCAAAACAAGTAATTTTATTTGAAGTATTATTTATATGAAAAATAAATTAATTCATATTAAATAAAGCATTCATGATTATAACATATTGAAATTGAAATTTGTAAATCAAATAATAATTACAAATAAAAAAAGTGATTGTACAAAAAAAAAATGATTAATAAAAAATAGTTAAAAAAAAAAATGTTTTTTTTATTTTTGCAAAAAAAATTATTAAAACTAGTTATTGAATTTTTATAGATTTCGTTAACGACTTATGCAGGCTTCATTAAGGTATATCTATAAAAAATCCTATAGATATTTTATAAAGAATACCCTCAAATAACTTTATAGAGTTATATATCGTTTTCTTTAAGTACAGGAACTAAATTCGATATCAATCTTTAGCACCATCGTAATTATTTTTTATAAGGAGCTTCACGTAGGTATCTCAATATCGTTGAAGAATTCTTTATAGCTTGGTTGCTGGGGATGTCCTAAAGATTATAACCTTTAAACATTAATGTTATATCCGTTATTTAACTTCTTCTAGATTGAATATTTACAAATTAATTTAAATGTACTTCAGATGGCTGGTACATTATTCAAAAATGCGACACTGTTACTCTCTTCGTCATTATGATTATATCATTATCATCATCATAAAGAATAGTTTAATCAAATATCAGAGATGGGAAACTTTTTTTTATTTTCCTTTTTTATATTTTTTTTCCTTTATTTTCTGATAATTAGAAAACTAAAATCATTTTCACATTAATTTGTTCTCTTTAAAATTTTCAATTGAAAATTTTTGCTGATTTTTGTATAATTTTGGTTGGGATGTTTTTTTTGTTTTTTTTTGATTTTTTAAATTAAGTAAATCAACAAAAAATGAAAGAAAGGGAAAACCATTTTTTGTATTTTTTTACTGTTTATTTTCTTTTATTTTGCATATTTTTTTTTGTTGATTTAACATTAATTAGTTACCACAAAATTTTGAAAATAGTAGTTTAATTATAGATTGGTATAGAAAAAAAAAAGAGAATAGAAAATAGAATATTAAAGTATAGAGGAGAATGAGTTTAGTAACTAAATGTTGGTTTATTTTATAAAATCACCAATGTAAATTCAGTTTGTATCATGTGCTGTTATTTTCGGTATTTTAGAGAATAACATTGAAGTTGTAATGTTTTCGTATGTTTTTATGAGTTAACGATATTGTAAATTTACAGGAAAGCCGTCATTAAAACCATAAAAATACTGCTAATAAAGCTATCTAAATCAAACCTTACACCAACTTGCCTTCTTTAAATTTTACCTACAGAATCGTACACAAATGGTTAGAATAAATAATGTCCTCAGTAATGTAAAATTATTAGGACGAACGCACCTCATGATGAAATATTGGGACCAATAATATTAAAAATATTATATTGATCACAGGGTCTAAATCTTATGGGAGAGCTTCAATTTTTTGCTGATAATGCAGTTCTCAACACAACAGAAGAAGACACATTTTCATACATTAAACGCTGTTTACATTCAATCGATCACTGGCTCACTAATCACCACCGGCTTGTATTGAATTTAAAAAAAACTGCAATTCTTACTTTTAAAAATAAACCATTAAACAAGAAAAAAATTTATATCCGTTCAAAAATAAATACTTATAGAAATTGTTAAAAAATTAAATTATCTATAATTGTAGACAGCAAGTCTGATTGGAGCTACCACATAAACCGAATAATAAAATATGTATTTACACTTAGAAGATTACGTAAATTCTTAACCGATAGCGCTATTTTTACAATATATGCATCATTTATCAAATCCCATATTGGTTACCTTAAGCCGATTTGGATAGGACTCCACAAATTTACCTAAACAAGTTTGATATAGTAAATAAAAAATGCATGAAAATTGCTCAAGATTTTCCTATATTAAATCCTACAGTACTAGTAGTTTGTATAATGAAAAGTATGCAGCTCATCAAACATTATTAAATTTGAAGTTCTAACATCTGCATTTAAAATTATAAACAATCGAATTAAGCTTATATTAAGTAGAAGTGTAGATATCCATAATCATAATACTAGAAAAAAAACAAGATTTTATCTGTCTCTCTTTAGAACGAGTCCAGTCAATAATATTGTCTATATAATTGCTTAAAATCTTATAATGACTTGCCAGGAGAATTGAAATTTCTAGTATTACTTACACGCTGGGTGGCGCAGTAGGTAGAGCGCCTGCCTTTCAACCGAAAGGTCCCGGGTTCGATGCCCGATGAAGCAAAAAAAAAAAAATGCTTCATTGGTTTTTCAAGCTGGTCTAGTACCCTTTGTCATTGGGATATAATAAATGACAAAAATAATTGAGAGTATATATAATCTGGCAACAAATTAAATAAAATGAAAACTATTCTAATTAAAAAGGCTTAGTTCCTGACAATAGTAGTAGTTTTCCACATTTAATGAGTAGATAAGCCAGTAATTTGTTAAAATAAATACTCAAATTGCTGTAGATATTGTAGTGTAAAACTGCAGTACCGTACTTAATTAAACACGAAAAGGTGATTTTACCTAAGTTACTGTCAAGATCATAAAAAAAAAAAAAAGTTGTTTAAAACTTAAATTAAGATAATTCTGTTAGGAACTAATAATACTAACCAAACTAATAATACTTATCAATAAATTGTATAAAAAAATAAAAAAAAAAAATAATTTTTTAATTATCTTAACTGTAGTAATGTCTAATCAAAGATAAATTCACTATATTGTAAATTAAAACCATGTGGCTATATGGTAGGGTCATAAATAAAAAAAAAATGGTACATAAAGAGGCAGATATTTTAAAGTATTTGGAGGAAGTAATACTGATGAAGATATTTTTTGGCAGCATGATAGCGAGAATGAAAACGGTGGATAGATAATGATAGAATGAAGAAAACGAAAATATTAATTGTTATGACAAAGCTATTTTAATGTGACTTAAATTAAGATATTTTGAATATCACCCCTAAGGAAGCAGGCTATGATTATGTCAATGTTATTAATTTATTTTTTTGTTAATATAATAATATGTGCAATAAATGCATTATTTATAAGTTTTTTTGTTTTTTCTTAACTTTAGATTTAGAAACATGATATTATATTTTATAAAGGTTTGAAAAAAATAAATAATTGAACTTTGCTAGCACGATTTATGAACTTTAGGTTTGTTTATGTTCTTTATTAGAAGAAAAGAAAAAACTTTCTTAATGTGTTATAAATCGCGAAATTGGTTAGAGAACAGCAGTTATTTTTAACTATAGGCGTAGTACATCCAGCTGTAAGTATTGAGTGAATAACATATGGGGGTATGTACTGAAGATTAAAACCTAAATTTGGTTCTCTCTATAGTTCCTATTATAAATATTTCTTACACAAACACGTGTAGGGCTGTTTCAACGAGGTTTTATACAATATGTTTTTGTTATTTTATATAATCATATAAAATATACCCTAACATCAAAAACTTCATTAAATTTCATTTTATTATTATAAATTCAGAAATTGATTATTATTTTTAAACTAAAGCTTTTATTTGTCATTCATGTTAAAAATTAATTTTAAAAGTTAAATTTTTAATTTTAAACTAAACAAAAAAAAATATTCATTCAAATTCAACACTGAGAAATATTTTGTACCTACTTTTCTCATTGTTTTTTTTTTTTGTATTACTTACCTGTGACCTTTATTAAAAATATTATTTCAACAAAAAAACGTTTTTCTTTCAAATATGACATGTGTCAAATGTGACAAGTTTTGTTACAATTTTCTTTTATTTTATATGTATGTTAAATTTTTAACATTGAACATGAATGAAAATAATAATATGATATTATGTATGTTCATATATGAAGCCTTTATAAAAATTGTGTGGCTCCGTTTATTTTAGGTACACGTGTGTGTAAAATTCAGTGAAATAAAACATAGAAATCATATTCAATACAAAAATGCTGAAATTTAGTTGAGTTTGTATCAAAACAATGTATGTAGTATATACAGAGTCTATCAACAACAACACCGATCTACATGGTGTATTGCTTAATGTATCATCTGATTACTTATTACAAGCTCCTGAATTTAAAATGCGGTCAATTCATTGAGGTTAAATTTTATTTTTTTTTTATTATTACTAAAATAATGATATTTTATTAAAAATATATTGAGTATATAAATTGGTATTAATTTAAATAAAATAGAACTGTGCTATTTATGAAGGCTTAGCTCTTGATGATAATAGTAGTTTTCTACTTTTAATTATTTAATATTTCATGTAGGCTACCATGTATTTCTCTTTACGCTAAACGTAAGTAATTAAGAGAGAAAACGACACCATGTAGCGGATGATATAGCAAATTTGCACTTTCGTAAGTATAGTAACAGTAGTACCATGATTTGCTACTTGTAAATTTGACGTTTATTTTACTTTATTCATTCATTCGTTTGATTCGTTTAATTTTTTTGCAAAGTATTTTGTTTGGAGTGTAAGTTTTTGTTAATTTAATTTAGTTTTAAAAATAAATAAAATTAATTTTTAATAATTATTAATTCTACAAAATTAATAAACATGTAAGTATGTATAGTCATAGTTTACAACATTGGAGTTATATACTCTAAATTGAAGTCTTAACACTAATTTTTTGGTTGAAATTTGTAGATGTATCGGCCAAAGATTAAAGAATATAAGGATAAAACAATCATACATTGTTCAAGTATAAGAAAGAAATTGCGTCAATATTACATTATGTAAGTTAAGGTAGTTAATATTAGATAATTTGTTTTTAATTAGCTAGTTTAGCACAAACTGAAAATTTATTTTATTACTTGTGCTATTAAGTAAATAGACAATCGTTTGCAATTGGAATTACATTCTATGAAATGATGTAAACAAAAATATACATACATAATTATGTCTTTTAGAAGAATTTATTAGATACTTTGTTTCAAAAAAAAAAACATCTTATTGATAGCATACCAATTTTCTATTATAAATATGCAAAAAAAAAACTAACAATAAAGTTTACATATTAGTAATGTAATAATTGTATATTAGCAAATTTTTCTTTGAAATAATGTTTTATTTTATTTAAGAAAAAAAATTAATTTCAATTGTTTAGGATTTTACAAACAAAAGCAAAAATCAATTTTAAAAATTTTAGAAAAAAAAACAAATATCGAAGTGTCAATTTTAAATATTTTCAATTGCAACACAGCTTTGAGATGCATTTTTGTTACAGGGTGCCAATTAATTTCCGCATCGCAAATCAAATGTGCACATTTTTTTAATGTATTTTGGTTTCATGGTAGGGGCCCATATAAAAAAATACGCATTTAATAAATTTCGCTACCCTACCTAATATACGAAAATATATTAAATCTACCCAAGCTACTGATAATAAGATAATAGTTCAAAATTTTAAAATGAAATGTTGTAGATACATAAATATAAGTTAGAAAACTTAATCGTAGACCTGTGAGTGTAGAAAAATTACATTTTTTTCTTTCAAATATTTTTGAAAACCATAAAAGTAGGCGATGTAAATTATTGGTAAATTTTTTTTTTTTTTATAGTCTGTCGAACCAAAATTGGTATAGCTTTATTACTTAGAGTATTTTTATATTTTTTTAATCGGCTTTTTATTTTTAGTGATAATTTAAATTAAATAATTAAATTGTTGTCAGGTTTCCGTTCACTAATACTTTTTAATATTTGATTGCAAATATCGATATTTCGGAAGCAACATACTTCCTTCATCAGTGCTTGTGACTAACTGTATACATTAATTCATTATTTTTTCCCTTCTTATATCCTATTTCCTCCATACTAGCTATCTATTTTACCTGTACTTTTTCCAATTATTTTATTAATTTAAATAGCGGTGAATATCCATTCCCTAAATCATTATTCAATCTATCATCTACCTGTACCCTCGAAATTGCTAAACTCTCATATGTGTCTAGTTTGCTTGTTTTGTGTACCTCCATTATTGATGATAAATTGGTTTTATCAATTTTATGGTGTTCCTCTATTATGTGTTTAGCAATTGCCGACCTAAAATTCGTAGTACCTCTTATTCTTGCTAATTCAGCTTCCCTTAAATGTTCTTGGAATCTCACCGTAATTAACCGTTTTGATTGTCATATTGAAGACAGAATAGAGGAAGAGGGACTTATGCCGAGAATTTGGATGCGGTACGTAGATGATATCATCGCAGTAGTCTCAAAGGATAAAATTGAAACTATATTAGATCAACTCAACAAAAAACATGGAAATATAAAATTCACTATGGAAAGGGAAAAAAACAACGAAATACCATTTCTAGACATAAAAATAATACATAATGATGGAACCATAGAATTTGATATCTACAGAAAAAACACTACTACCCAACGAACCATCCCCACTGAGTCAAATCACCCACATGGACAAAAATGGCAGCATACCATACGATGGTCAACAGATTGGTAAATATACCATTATCAAAGACTAACTTTGAAAAGGAAAGGCACTACATAAAAGACACGGCTAGGAAAAATGGATATAATGAAGACATCATAGACTTAATGATAAGGAAGAAACTGCACCGCATCGAACGCAATAACATGACGAGTTTGTTTCAACAAAATAAGGATACCGAAAAACCTAGAAGGATTTGCGTAACGCACTCAACATTCACCGATAAGTTTAAGAAAATGTTCAAGAAACACAATCTGGAACTAGTAACAACTAGCAGAAGTCAAAAAATGAGCAGTATACTTGGATCAGCAAAGGATAAAAAGGAGATGGAAGAAGTCAACGGCATCTATAAAATATCATGCCACAACTGTTCAAAAGTATATATAGGGCAATCAAAACGGTTAATTACGGTGAGATTCCAAGAACATTTAAGGGAAGCTGAATTAGCAAGAATAAGAGGTACTACGAATTTTAGGTCGGCAATTGCTAAACACATAATAGAGGAACACCATAAAATTGATAAAACCAATTTATCATCAATAAAGGAGGTACACAAAACAAGCAAACTAGACACATATGAGAGTTTAGCAATTTCGAGGGTACAGGTAGATGATAGATTGAATAATGATTTAGGGAATGGATATTCACCGCTATTTAAATTAATAAAATAATTGGAAAAAGTACAGGTAAAATAGATAGCTAGTATGGAGGGAATAGGATATAAGAAGGGAAAAAATAATGAATTAATGTATACAGTTAGTCACAAGCACTGATGAAGGAAGTATGTTGCTTCCGAAATATCGATATTTGCAATCAAATATTAAAAAGTATTAGTGAACGGAAACCTGACAACAATTTAATTATTTACTTAGAGTAGTTTCTAAGCTTTTTGATAACTTCATAATAATTCCATCTTTAATGTATATTTCTACACCATAAAACGATTTTAATTTCAAAATGTAGTTTGTTTCAATATTTTTAACCTTATTTGAATACATACAAACAGTAGAACTTTCAGGCAACAAATACTAAAACCTGAGATTTATGGTTTGAAAGTCTAGTAAAATTTTGCTCTATTAAAAATTAATTTAGAGTTTAGAATAGAGTTTTTATCTATTATATTTTATTGCGATATGATAACACTCTACAATACAGCATAATAAAATGAAATATAAGTTTTCAAATCTTAATTGAATTTACTTTCTAATAAATTCCTTGTCAAGTATTATCCAAATTTTGTTTGATCACTTGTTAGAGAAGTCAAAATCAAATATTATACTCGATTGTTATCTAACTACTGGTCGTTAGTATAACTCCCAGTATAGTTATGTTTTAACTATTATATTACGTTATAAATCCAAGTTTGTTATCGGACTACTGTTCGTTAGTATAACTCCATGTGGTTGAACGTTATTAACGACTTTTCACTAAGACTTGAATTTAATTTGAAGTTTGATTATGGTATTTGGAGCTTCTACATATATCTATATATTTTCGAAAAATATTGATTTACAGAATGTAAATAAAAATAAATTACTGTAATTTATTGAAATCGACGAAAATAGAAAATCTATTAATATTATTTATTATTATTATGTACGTACTCATTCAAAATATGTTAATAAAACTTTTTTTTCTTATTTTGTTTTGTTCCTATAATATTGAATGCTTCAAATTAAATTTAATTTCTAATAATATAATTTCTATTATAATTAAATTATTCAATATTAACACAAAATATAGTTCTATATATACATAGGTAAATAATTCTATTTCATTTATATTAATTTCAATTAAAAATATATTCTTAAAACATGTCTACATAATATATACATTATACATATAATATATTCTGATACATACAAATATACTTTATGCTCCATTTAATATTTTACTGTTATTCAGCTGGTGTAAAAGGAACCTACTGCTATTAAAATTATCCTGTATAAAACAAAAAGAACAATAATAACATCATAGCACAAATCTATAGAATAATTTTCAAGTGCTGATCCACCAATAATCGTATTAAAAAAAAAAAACAACAAAAAACAAGAATAAATAAAAGGAATCATATGTATTGAAAATTAAGGATAACTTTTTGTTTTTTTTTTTTTGCATTTTATATGTTCGATTTTCCATTATTGTTATTGGGGAACCTCCATTAAATTATATTATTGTATACATTATGTTCAATAGATATATGTTGTATATGGATTTTCAAATTTCAGTTCTTATCGTTATGTACATGAACATTTCATATACACATTAATATAAATAGAAAACAAAAAAAAATAAATATATAAAAAAAAACCAAAACATTCATGTCATGTTCTGCTATATAATAATATGTGTATATAATGTAACAAAAAGAAAAAAAAAGTTCAACAAGACTATCGTAAGTTGTTGACTGGCATCAAATATAAGAAAGTAAAGTGCCAAATAAAAAAAAATAAAAAAATTAAATAAATAAAATCAAAAAAAAAAAAATAGAATTTGGGGGGTCAAAAACATACAAGAAGGGCGTTACCATTTAAACATACAGAGTCAGTTTTTTTTTTCCAATTGCTGTACAGCAATTTAATGCTCATGCCCATAGAAATGAGAACATTGAAATATACGTACAACATAATATATTTATTTATATACATACATAAATACATTTATTTACTCGTATGTACTTGTACATGTAGATACATATATAACACTATATTATATTATTTATAATAAATATGATTTTCCATATAGAAGATACAATTTGTAAATAAATTTATGTGCTCCCATTGGAGAATATAATGTACAACAGGAAAAAAAATAAAAAAACAAAAAATAATAAAATAAAAATAAGAAAAAATTCTTAAAAAATTAAATTTTTTTTTTTTTTTGTTCATACGTTTACGTAAATTAAAAATTATATTATAATATATTACATATCCATATAATATATGGATTAATATAGCTTATATACATATATCATAAAATTACATGTATCTAGAATTGAAAATTTAATTAAATAAGAACTAAAAATTTATCGAATTTTCATTCGTCATAAAAATAATTAGGTAAGTATAATTTGGTAATTATTTAAGTAAAATGAAACTATGCTATTTACGTAGGCCTAGTCCCTGAAAATAATAGTAGTAGTTTTTAGCATTTTTTTAGTTGATATGTACCAAAAAATTAATAAACAAATAAATACCTGAAAACCATTACACGTTTCACTTTATAATATGTGGAAAAATATTTCCCCTCAAATTATGGAAAACTAGTTTAAGCCATAAATCTCTTGATTTTTCTAATTCATTCTTATATTTGCACTTAAATATTGGTTCTACAGTATATTTTATACAATAATTTTTTGTTCACTATTGAAAAGTCTTCTATTTTCTTTGCTTCGATTACGTTATATTTTTCTTTTCTATAACGTCAGCATGTCACAAGCTTGTGCCATATATGTGTGGACCCTATAGCGATTCTTCACGCTAGAATTTGCAGTCCAGGTTTCCAAATCTAGTCGCTCTCTTGATTTTTTTTTTTTTTTTTTTATAAACAGCCAAAGCGTTAGGTATGAGAATAGTTTTATTACTTACGTGACGCTTGGTTGGGATAAGATAGGATAGGATAAATTAGGAAGAAACAAAGGGAGATAGATTAGTAATAGGAAGCTGAAGAATAAAGGTATTAATAGTTTTCTTTAAACTTTTGCAAATTGTAAATTGAATGTAGAAACATATTGGGAGGAATATGATTCCACATTCTTGAAGTGCGAACTATGAACAAACTTCCATAACCTACTTTATGCTATCTTGGGATTTCCACAGTGTTCTTAACTCCACACAACGACTAGAGTTGGACCTCTGGATTTTTTGCCTTTGCTTCTAGTTTTAACTATCAACTTAACCGTTTTCCCGATTGTCTGGCAATGTAGCCAAAATATGACAAATAGATTTGGTTAATTTTTTTTGGAGTGTGTATTTTACATTCAGATCTGTCAAAATTGAAATCTTTATACGATGTTAGGTCCACGAAAAGATTAATATTCTTCTATATTTCCATAATCTTAGCTTTCCATAAACTTAGCTTTCCATAAGCTTCGTTTTTCATTAGCATTTGCATAGTTCGAAAATGTCTAATTTTCTACAAATGTCTGTTTTATTGTTCAAAAATGTTTACAGCAGAGGGGGCTAATGTAAGAGAATTAGCTTTCACTTTGTATTTTGACTAATATTCCTATATTTCCATATTTTTGTTAATTAAAATTTTATAAATGTTGGTTGTGAGTGTGATAAAGGTACAAGATTAAATTTCGAATATGCTAACTAAAATATTGAGCTTTATTTGGTCTAATTCAGTTTTCATGTAAAAGTCAGTGATAATTTGTAATTTTTCATTAGCATTCTCAGATATTCAAAAACTTCATTACTTGAACAATAATAGTTAGAATTAATGGCACCGTAACATTAAAGTAATATAGTTAATGTGAAATTAATTAGAACATTAACATGTTTTTAAAAATGTTTTAAATATATTGTCATTAGGAGAAGATTTTAGCATTGAATTTAATATTTCAATTTAATAAATGATTGAGAAAGGTCCTAGTATACTTTAAACCTAATTAATAAAACAACAAAAAAATCTAGGATTTTTCATTTATTCCGATAACAATAAATTTATTTGTTTTGTTTTTGATTTAAAAATTAAAATTTTCGTACAAAAAAGTTTCTGTAAATTCAGTAAAATCGACATAAATATACGATATAAATTAAAGCCAATCAGTCCGGACAGGCGATATTCAAATATTGGGTTATATACTAACAAAATATCCATATCATCAAAGATAAAATAAGAAATTGGCTGAACACCAAAAACATTGTCGTGCACATTTTGCGCATGTAAATATTCAGAAGTTTTACGATCACGTGACAATTGAAAACATTATTCGACGATTTAAATGAGTGAAAGCTGTGATATGAACTGTGAACGACATCCAAATTTATTAACTCTATATATATAATATGCTTTAACGGTTAGTCATTAAGTCTTATTTTAATGTTAAAAAAGCATTCACTCCGTTCTCTGTGGAAAACTTAACAACAACTGAATTGACATTTGATAATTATTCTCTTCTATCTGCAGTTAAATTGACAAACGCTCAATTTTTTTTTTGTTAGCCGAAAAAACCATTTATAATGAATGATGATTTAGCATGATTAATAGTTAGTGAAATGAATGGGCCAAATATATGACCAAAATAATAGCTAGAATTTGATGGAGTAAATGAATTTGTCTATAAATAAGTACGTGCATACTTACTGGTCATAACCACATGAATAAGTACATGTATAAAATAGCACGAAGTGACCCAATTTTTAGACACGGGTCTGGAAGAGAAAGAAATCTTCATACATGTTGTAGGAGACTGCCTAGCTGGCTGCTCGCTGTGGCTTAGTCTGTTGGAAACGCACTACATAACCTCATAAAGCTTCTGCAGGATAAAACTCTTAAACCCATTGGTTTTTCTCAAAAGGGTAGACCAAGTTGAGTGATGGTGGAGGAATAAAGAGCTAAAAGCCTACATGCCAACCTTGACATATTAGGTTCAACTTCGTACGGAAAAAAAGCACTTACAGAAATAAAGAAAACGATTTTATTTATTCACTTATTTAGCATCACTTTCGACTTTATCTAGCCATTTTTAATATAGGTCATCTTTTAATAGGTCATTGTTAAAAAATTGGCTTATACTTTTACTATATTGATTTACACTAATTCGTCATCTGGGGCTTCGAAAGTAATTTAAATAATAACATAAACAATAAATTACAAATAATTTTTGTTTTATTTCACATGTATTTATTTCGTACTTTGAATTATATTGAATTCTGTTCTGGACCGAACAATATTTGAAATAAAATTTCGTTATAATTCGAATGATAAACAACTTCTTCTCAAATTATAATTGTTGGTTTTTTAAATTGATTTTTCTATTGAAAACATTAAACAAATTTTATTCAATGCTGATAGCGAGATTGATAGCAGTCACTATAATTTAGGAAGCCAATTATTAGTGTTAAATTAAACTTGATGTATTAGTACTTTATAATCTTTAAGATTATCATAATCGCAACCGCAATGTTGTGCTACACTCTTATGATGACCTGATCAATCCCTAGACTGCGTCAACTAATTGTTCAATCTGTTTATATACCAGCTTTGAAAATTGAAAATGGGTTATTATTGTGTTAACTGTTGAAGGTCTCACAAATGACAAAACATTTCAAATTAACGTAAATTTTGTATTGTAAAAATGTATTTGAAAAATTAAATCCTGTATTATTAAATTTATTTCAAATAAAATTTATTTTTTACATATAATATATCTGAAAATGTAATGAATGGTCCTCTTTTGTTTACATATTTCAATTCGAAAAAACATATCTGTCGTTTTCAAACTTTTGATTAAGCTTATGAACTCGAAGTAAGCTTCAACTATGCTGACGATATCACAAATACGGAGTAAGTGATTACGACTAACAATACAATTAGATATTTTATAAATATTTGATTATAATGAAATAAAAATTTTTTTAAGTCATAGTCAGATCAGAAAACAGTGCCTAATTTACTAAAATCCTCTTTTATTAATAGATGGTGAACTTTGGCAACTTAAATTTGTTACAGCGATTTAAATTTAATATATTTTTTTTAAAATTTAAAACATATGAAATAAAAACCATAAACATCTTTAACTCATAAACAGTTCTCTGGGAAAACTATAACCTATTATAATATAGGAAATCAGTTGTAGGTACATAATCACAACAACATGAAATAAATTTTCTTATAAGTACTAACAAAAAAAAAATACAATAAATAAAAAAAGACTTAAAAATTATTGTTGTAAATGTAAAGAAATAAATTTTGATAAAAAAAAATTTTTTTATTTAACATCGCGCAGGAACTTAGGTATATCCCTACACACCGGTAAAATAAAAACTTGAACATAAAATATCTATATCTAATATAATATATAAATAATGTTACAGTATACATTATATAAATATATATTATATATATAGCATATATAAATGTAAATTTATATTTTAAGAGGAGACAGACGTATTTATGTATAAGTGTATAGGTGTATATGAGAGAAAAAATTGTTATCTATCATAATATATTTAGATTTATAATAACATCTATTGTATATAATGTACGTACACACATATATTTTATTATCACGTTATATACATATCATTATCATTCTCTTTTTTACATACATATAATCTTCATAGATTGTATGAACGTATTTTTTTTCTTACTAAAGTCCTTTTGGACAACTTATTTTCATTTTATTGAGAAACAGCAAAAAACGGAAAATAAAAATAAAAAAAATCAAAAACGAAGGGAAAAATAAACGAAAAAACTGTTTTACAAAATGGCGGAAAGCTTTATAATATTATTGTTGTTATTCTAATTATAATGTACATACATTTTCTTTTATTTTCACTTAACTATATGTACACATATACATACTTATGTATTATTATATAATGTTGTAGGTACCTACTTAAGCAAAAAAAAAACCTTATTTAATATTAATCAATATTAATATTAAATTTGATAAATTGATTTTGAATTTTGTAAAAAAATATTAATGTAATGTAATTTAACATTTTCTTAATAAAAAAAAATAAAGAGTATGAATTTACTTTGTATTTTGTTTTCTTAAATCAATTAATTTCTCAAAAATAAAATAATAAAAGTACACTTTACTAAATTGAAAATGGCTACATAGGTGTTCTAAGGTTTATGGAAAATTGTAATAAAAAATAACTACAAATTCATTTTTTTGTTGTTGTTGTTGTTGTATGCAAAGCTTTAAAACGGTACTGCCTAAGTGAATTCCATTCCAACTACCAACTGCTACTAGTTCCTCTGTATCTAGCTCCAAACCAATCTGTGTTACTTTTTCATTTATTTTATTATTAAAAACTATCGATTCAACTATCTGAGTTAAATTCAGAGCAAAATTTTCTAAATACTATTTTTGCTAAGACTATTTGCTAATCTAATAAAATAATATGTATAATAAAAACAAAATTGTTTAAGTTAAACTACACGTAATAATTCGACAGGTCATTTGATTTGGGAATTAGTAAAAAGATTGTCAGCCTAAATCTTGTATACGGTAGGTACACCTAAGTAGTACATAGGAAGCTAATAATGAAATATTTTTATTTTAATAAATATGCTATTTTCAGTTAGCTAGTTAAACTAAAACGTGGAGTTAATTAATTGTTGGTAATAATTATATTTACTAAAATTTTAAATAAATATTCAATGATGCTTAAAAAACTAAAGAGAAACACAATAGTTAGTTTCAATGCTAGTTTTATGTACAGTTGACCTTTTCAAAAGTTATCCCCACAGTTAACTTACATAAACTAAAAAATAGATATCAAACCAACATATTTCATAATGTAATAAGTTTGCAAAGTATTCCAATAAATTGATTAAATTATTTTAGAAATGTTCAAGATTTCAATAAATTATTAAACTGGAAAATGGATATTAACTATTGAGTGTTATTGACCATTATCAACTACTATTGAGCAACTACATCCAAAAAAATACCGTGGTGCAAAAAATTCATTAATACAATAAAATCTATAAACACAAAATAATTGCGTTCTAAATTTCTGTAAACCGTTAAAAAATTTTAACGGCTTAATTTAAATTTTAACTTCTTGCTAATCTATTTTTTACTACATTTTCTTCATTTCACTAAGAATAACTCTGTAGATGTACAGACTACGACTAGAATATGAAATTTGAAAAATGCAATAATAATGACGAAAATCTATGACAACAGCAATTTTTCTTTAAAGTTTTGAGATATAAATTTTTCTGCATCAGGAAAAGTCTCTGATAATAAATTATTATTCTCATCTACATTTTCGGCCTTAGTTAATTGACATGTATAAATATGTATATGAGGAGCAGAAGATATATAATACCGAACTCTATGAGTTGCATAATCAGGTAGACATAATAACTAAAATTAAAATCAAGAGACTATAGCGGCTCGGACACGTCCGGTCTAGGTTAGGTAGAAGTCAGGTCAGGTTATGTTAGGTAGACGTAATAACGAAAATTCAAATTAAGAGACTACAGCAGCTCGGGCACCTAGAGCGACTGAATGAAAATGCTCCTGTCAAGAGAATTTTCATATCCAGAACCAAAGCTACAAGACATCGGGGCGACCAAACTTTCGTTGGGGAGACGAAGTATCGGCAAATATGAAACAATTTCATATCTTCTACTGGAGAGAAGCCGTCCGTGATCGAAAAAATTGGAAGATGTTGATAAGTCAGTCTCAAGACTTACATGCTCTGTTATAGCCACCTAAGTGAGTAAGTAAGTATAATTCAAGATTTTGTATAAATTAATACAAGTTCTTGCAATTTAGATTTAAACACAAAAGATTTAGTGTTAATGGAAGATAAAAAATAATATTTAAAAAAGGCATAGTTTTATAGAGCAAAATTTTATAAAACAAGATTTCATAGTGAATCCAGTTAAGGTAATAAACTCAAAAAATGCCTGGTGAACAGTAATTTAGAAAACATTAACTTCAGAAGCTCAATCGTTTCTAGTGAATTATTCGTATTGTAAAAAATAAAGGTAAATTTATCCCGTAATATAAAAAAATACTATAACTAAAGTAGATATTAAGTATACTAAAAAAAGTTACCTAACACAACATTTTTATTATATTTTACAGAAAAATTTGTAAAAAAAAGCCGACAACATTGGCTGCTAGTGCTTGTAAGCCTTTATTGTGTATAAATTAAATTTATTATATTCAATAAAAATAATAATAATAAAATTTACAATTTGAAAGCAATTAAAAAATATTTACTTTGTTTTATTTGATTCACTTGTTACTGTTGGCAAATAATCATATCCAAATTAGCAAAACAACAAAACACCTCAACAGCAGCAGAGTCTTATTTTACAAACTTACAATTTATTAATTTAATTTTGAAGCACTTAGGTCAGTGTCATTTCATATTTTAATAACTTTCAAAAAAATCACCTTGACTGATAAAAATAAAACTTGTTCTAAAGTAAATCTAAAAAAAAAAAAAAAAAAAAAAAAAAAAACTGGTCATAAACTTTTGTTTCCACTACTATCAACCAGCTTCCTTCTACTTTCTGTTTTTTTGTTTTTAAAGACCAAAATTATTTAAAGAATTTACTTTTGTTTTTTTTTTCGTTTTTTTTCTCTAATTTAATATTGTCTCTGTCTCGGCGTCTAAAACAACAAAAACAAGCAACATACGAAACTTTAAAAAACAATTTTAAAATTTTTCATTTTTATTTGTAAACTTTTCAAAGTTAAAATTAAAAAAACAAAAAAAAAAAAAAAACAGAAAAAAAGGTTATCAAACCCAAGCTACACAGCAATCTAAAATAAAAAAAGAAAATAATAAAAATAAAAGAAAAGACAAAATTATAACTTTTCTCTTTCGAACTTATGTAAATTTCATAAAATTTTCTGAAACTCTACTGTTACCTTGCACCTATATATCTCTCCTTTATTTACCCCATCCTTCTTCTCATAATTTCTTTTAAATTCCTCTATTCCATTTCTAATAATTTGTCTCGAGAAAAAGTTTATTTGCCAAATTTTACCATACTTGCCGAAGAATTTCAAAAAATAATTATTATTAATTTTTACTCATTATAATTTTTTTTTTTTTTTTTTATATTTTGTTGGTTAAAAGTTATTAAAGTCTATAAAAAAAAAAAAAAAAATTAATTCATTCAGAAAAGACTTACAGTGTCTCTTAAAATCTATGCACACACACACACACACATATATATAGTTAATAATATTCGAATACTGAATGGTGTTGGAATGAGTTTGAGGAACATAAAATAAAAACTTTTGTTTTAAAAGTCAAACTATATAGAATTGAAAACCGAAATTAGCTAAAATACTATTTATACATTCATTCATATATATGTATATATATATATATATATACAGTGACACAGAAAAGTATATAATATACCCAATTTAAAAATTTACATAATTTCTGATAGAAGAATATTTTTTGTTAACTACTTAAAAGTAAATTTACATATTTTACTTACTCAAACCGAAATTGAATTATTAACAAAAATTAAATTTAATTAACATTTCTTAACATTGCAGCCCAAAATTTTTGAATTATTCGGGGAAAAGTTTTTTTTTCCGAAAGTTGCTAAAAACTAAAATTACATCAAATTTAGTGGCTTGAATTGTGTTCAATACTTAACATGTAGCAAATGTCAAAATAATATTTAGAACATTCTTCGATTTATGTTGAATGCGGCCAAAAGACATACTTTCTGGATGGTTGTGATGGAAATTGATGGAACGATTGCTCAGAGCTAACGATTTTAGTGCTACTGGAGTGGCATTTGATAATGAAAAAAAAATAATCACAATTTCTTTTTTTACATTTTGTAAGGTTTTTGTCACTGTGATAGTGACAATTTTCGTTAAATTGAGAGTGACAACAAATTGGTTATCACCGCCAAACAAATTATTATTTTTTCTCTTCCTACACTAATTTCAAAATATTTGTCATAAAATTATTTTTTTTTTGTTTTTCGTTAAAATTATGTTTTACTTGTATTATAATATACATTTTTAGATATTGTTTAATGTTGATAGTTGTAAAACTTAACATACAGTAAATTCGGAATTGCATCAGCATCACGCATCGTAAAAGTTCCATATTTTAAAATGCAACATGAAAATATTGCTGAAAGTATCACGTGTTTTTTGCAACATTACTGTTTGTGATGCGCACAGTTGAGCATACTTCGCATCATAGAATTTCTATAAACAGCTGTTTGACATTTCAAATTTATTTGTGATTTCACTTGATTGAAACGCATTAGCTGTGAAAGTGGTAATTATTTTAAAATAATTTTTTGTTTTAGGTACACTACTTAATTTTTTTTAATTAATTTTATAACCAAAATACAATTTTTTTTTTTTCTTTCTTTCAACAAATTTTTATATTCTAGTGATTCTTTTACTTTGTGATTGAATTACTTACTGTATTCATATTCCTTTTGTAAACAATTTTCCAAAAATACGTTTAAAGCGATATTAAATAATGTTTTTTTTGATTTTAATTAAATTTTCAAAGCATCACTGTTAAATTCTGATAGTTTTAAAATATATTAATTGCATCAGCAACATTTTATAAATTGCATCATAAATTTTGTACAGATACAATAGTGATACCGCATCATGATTGACAATGTTGCATTTCCGAATTTACCTATATTTACAAAATAACGGAGAATTTCAGCAACATTTCTGATCACTTTTACTTTTTGCCATAGTCAGTATCATATTGTCACCTTACAAAATTTCATTCCTGGTTTAATCAAGATTCTTACATTATTATTTCACAAATCTATAGACTGGAGGGAAATGGCAGAATATTAAAGGCACTGAGATGGAGAATACAAAACTATACGTTGACTGAATGAGAAATTTTCTCAAATAAATTAATAAATTCTCTAAGAGAAATTCATTTATCGAGGTAACATAAATTATTTAAATTATAACATCCAATTACTAAACTAGTTACAATGTAGCAAAAATTAATTGAGCTCTTCAGAACATTAATAAAACTTTAATCCAACATAGCTACTTGACTAAACAACAAATTTGTTTTAGGCAAAGCCCCATAAAAAAAATATTGTAAATTATTGTTTTTTAACAATTGAATATTTAGTATTGAAATGTTCGTGTCATAATATTTGATTAGGTTTTGTAGGGGATTATAACGGACAGGAGTAGGATTATAGGTGGCTAGATTATAGTCTACAATGAGAGTTTATTTTACATTGTTGTCAAATTGAACAAAGTTTTTCCGGATACAAAGAAACATTCAAACTTATTTAAATTATAACATAGCTTTCTGCATTTATGCCGGTAACGCAACCTAATTATGTAATTGGGTAATTATGAATTTTATTTTTGACGGGCTACGAAAACGATATCAGAATTATGTATGAAATTTTGAGTAAAATAATAATGTGATATTTTTATGTCTCACTCATTTAATTTATATTTAAATTTAAAAAAGTACGGTACAAATGTCTGAATCATTTCACAATCGATTTTCATTATTATTCTTTTAAATAATAAATATTTAACAGGAGACGTGGCGATATCAAATATTCCTTCAAATTTTTTAAATTTTCAATTAGAAATATCAATTTATATATTCAGCCCGTATACAAGTAGTTTTAATATACAAAAAATTTAATTTTTTTCAAAATAAATTAATACATACAAGAACAGAATATAGTACCAAGGATAGACTGTAATGATGGACAACAATTAATAATGAAATTAAATAAGATTTTTTATCAAACTTCTTATCAAATTTCTTCGAATTTCGTATTTCGGGCGAATATTAGTTTTAAAAGAAAAAAAAGTTCATATACTTTTTGACATCACTGTATATTTTAATTGTAAATGACATAAAATAATGAAAATGTTTACGAATGAATGTACGTATTTAAAAAAGTATATATAGAACAATATTTAAATAGCGTATAATAAAAGTTTGTGTCTTGGGTATGCGCAAATGTGTTAATATTTTCAAATTTAAAGTAATAATTTTTCCTTTTACTTTTTATCTTTGTTTTTTTTTTGTACACATATAAAGTATTTTTATAACTTAATCTAAAAA
This sequence comes from Argyra leucocephala, assembly GCA_963942445.1. Taxonomy (NCBI): domain Eukaryota; kingdom Metazoa; phylum Arthropoda; class Insecta; order Diptera; family Dolichopodidae; genus Argyra; species Argyra leucocephala. The sequence goes on along the minus strand of OZ012678.1, from coordinate 64,679,477 downwards.
AAAGTTATATAGGTACACATTTATATTATATGCGTATAAATATAAATATAATTTTCAAAGTTCTCTAATTTTTCTTTTTCCTACAGAAAATTAATTGGTAAACTTGTAAAACGTTAAAACTTTTTAGCCGACCTTGAAAAATTATTCATATTGTTAAGAAGCTTTTCGAATTTAATGCCAAAAAAAGAAAAAAAAAAAAACAAAAATAATCGCACCCAAATACATAGTAATAACTTTGCACGTAACAGTTTCTCTCAAAGTTTGACTTATAAAACTTTACTTCATATTTTATAGGTTTTAAAACTTTCCATTTTCTTATGGTATATTTTTGTTTATTTTGTTTTCTTTTTATATATTTGTGTTTTTGTTTTTTGTTGTTGTCTTCCCTCTTTTATACCCTCATTTGGTAATTTTCTCACTATGAAATTTTCATCTCACCTTCAATTTACCCCTTTTACTTATAAAACTAAATATTTTTTTTTTATTTTTTATGTGCGGAAATAAAATTTTCAACTTTAAAACTAAAAATATAATCTCTTAAAGTAACTATGACTTATGAAACGCGAAGACTAAAAACAAAAAAAAAATACAAATAAAATCAAAATAGCTAGGATGCAGACAGACAAATTGATTAACGCCAAGTTAGCCTATAACAGAAATAAAAAAAAATTAAAAACCATACAAAAATAGATCTTCAGAAGCCGGAACATTCTTAATAACAAATAAAAAAAACTTTTTTTATAGTTTTGCTATGGGGTATAAAATAAAAAAGGGGTAGAAAAAGGAAATGAATGTTAGAAAGTCTGGAATATTTTAACAAAACTTTAAAAAGATGTTTTGATTTTTTTCTTTATGTTTCAAAATATAAATTAAATTTTTGGCTTTGTTTTCTATTAAGTAAAAATTATAGTTTTTGTGCTATAAAATTATGATTAAATTTAAAATTATTGTGGTGAAGTTCACACGCACATGAAAGAAAAAAAGAAGAAAATCAAGTCTCTCCAAAAGTAGGCTCAATTGAGTATACTCTAATAACTTATTTAATTATATAAAAATTAGAAGAGCGTGTCATTATTACCTGTATTTCATTTGGCTGTCTTTTAGTTTACCTATATTTCATTGAATGGGTATGAAAAATATTATCCTAATAGATAAATATATGTCATATATACATATGAATATTTACGCGAGTTTCTGAATTAGGAGAGATTTTAAAGTTCAATTTAAAATCAAAGCCCATACGCCTTTTTTCAGAATATTTATTTAAATCGTTTTTATGCGTAGCCACTGTTGGATACAAAAAAAAAGATATAGCTATCTCCTTTTTCCAGAATATTTACTTAAATCATTTTTATGAATAGGCGCTGTTTCGCAGAAACAAAATGTTTGAATTCGAATTCACTACATGAATTAAAGCCGGATTTTAGACTTTTGGTATTTTGGGACTTCTCATTTTGAGATTTATGTATTTTGGGGTTTTGTATTTGGTATTTTGTAATTGGGATTTCGTGACCAATCCATAAAATGTCCTTTTCAATACTTTCCGACAAATTAAATACAGGCAAATGACATACAAGCAAATTAATAAAAGCTAGTCCAAATATATAGTAGTCTAAATAAATTTAATTATTTCCAACCGGATTTTTTTTTTCCTAAATTTTTTTTTCAGCCTTAATAATTTTAATTTGTAATTTTTAATTCATTAATTATATTTTTAGTAACATTTTAAATTAAATAATATAATATTATTATCTTTTTAATGCCTATTTAATTGCAAACACCTGTATATAAAATGCATCATATCAATTCCTTCATCAGTGCTTGTGATTAACTGAATTTTTCTTTATTATACTTATTTTTACAGCCTAATCCCTAATTGGTTATATATTTTACCTGCAGTAAGTACTATTGTAATATATGGTATCTCTCACATAAAATTTAGTGACATATAAAGCAAATTAGAACATCTAGAACAATTTACTAAGCATGTTGGACGGACTAGAAATACATCTAGCGAAAGCCAATGCTATGAAAATTAATAACATCAGAAAATATGATCTCAGAATGAAATAAGAATACATAATATATTTTATTTTCTCACACTTCGGAAGCATCATAACAAGAAGACTTAGAAAATAGGGTGAAGAAAGTAAAAGAGTAGTATTTGAAAGATTGCAACCGATATGAAGAAACAGCCAAATATCTAATGCAATGAAAGTCGGAGTAGTCTATGACTTACATTCTGACAGTAAAAATTGGTTAACCTCCTCAAGCGAAACTTACAAGATTTCAATTATAAATGTCTAAAAATAATATGTCGAATATTCCGGCCGAATGCAATAAACATGTTTAAAAGATAACTTGCGAAGAATCGATATTCGAAGTATTATAAAAAAAAATTAGATGAAGATGGCTCAAACAAATGTTGTCTAGAAAGAAACCGATATGATAAAACAAAGCCCGGCCATTCAACAAATACCTGACAATTAAAGAAGAACTAAAAAAAAATCGTTAGAACGAGTGAAAATAGAAAGTCGAAATTGTATACTGCCAAGTGGAGTAAGGAAAAAAACGAATGCAAATTAATATATATTAATTTAAATAGCGCTGGCTATCCGTTTTCTAGACATTTTTTCCGTTTCGGCAGACTTACCAACAATAAATTGAACAAAAGCACATTTTCTGATAATATGGCCATATTAGTATCACACGTGATGAATGAAATGGGAATGAAACCAAATAAGCGAATATCAAATTTACACTGAAGAGAAAACTTTCCCCGGTATAATGCTGAATAACGTAATTATTTCCGCAAAAAGAAATTGTTAATTATCTTGGTATGTACTTGGATAGGCTAATTACGTGAAAAAATCATATCAGTAATGAAAGAGAACAAATGGGATTGAACCTAAGTAAATTTTATTGAATGATTAGATATATTCAATTCTTTGTTACAAGGCAATAAATTTTTAATTTATAAAGCTGTTAAAAATCCGGTATGGACTTGCGGAATTCAGCAGTTGGAAGTGGCCAGTAATTCTAATATTGAAATATTTCAGCGATTTCACTCAAAAGTATTATTATATTATATTTTCACGCAACATGATTCATAAATGACGAAATATTACATTAACACCTTCAGATGAAAACCATAAAGAAGGAAATCAGAAGTGCAGGCTGCAAACACCAACAATGTTATCTTCTCATTCAAATATCTTACCAATCAAATTGTTGGTTTATGGTGCTAGTCAATCTAAGCGTCACAATATTCTCCAACTACCAAACATATATATACCAACAGAGTAAAACTAGATTGTCATGGATGACTTAAAATTGGATTTTTCATCCTGAAGTCATTATTACGTTGCTTACACATAAAAATATAAAATCTTACGATTTACTGAATGTCTCCATTAGAGACAGATTTAGTACAGTTTACAAGGGAAATAAAAAATAAAAAAACTCTATACATAATCTTATACAAAATTTTAGTATACTTTTTATAAGCAGATTAATTAGAGATATTTGGATTGGAAGAGTATGGGTATACATTTTGGAATAACATTTTGACAATATAAATATATATACATTTTAACGATTAAATTGTAATTTTGTGTCTCTGTAATCTAAATCGGCAATGATCTTACTTTTTGTTTATCATTGTTTTGGGCTTATCTTTACCGCCGAAAATATATGCTGACCTACAATTTAATTAATTCTAGTAATATCTATGACATGTATACAAAATATACACCCATATTCTTGATGATCCGACGCAATGAAAAAATTATTTAGACGTGGACGCGGGTAATTTTTTCATCGCCTCAGTGATGAGTCTTCACAAATATAGGTGACTGTCTAAATTTTTTTGTTGCATATTCTGCTCTTATATCACGTTTCCACTGTGTATTTGAAACATTTTAGAATAGTCTGCGATGTCAAGGGCTTTTGATATACATTTCTACATTTTAAATTTTATGGTTTCACTGCATTTTTGAAATAACGGTATACCACAAGATATCTTAAACACATATGTTAATATCGAAAATTCTTGTATTCATAATTTTAATTAAAATACGAAAAAGGTTCTGGTTCATACTTCAACGCTTTTTAAATTATTCAGTATCAATTATTTTTTCTATCTTCAACATAATATGTTAGTACAACAACAACAACAACACAATTAGTCAAAATAAAAAACAACTCAGTTCTTAAATTTTTTTCAATTTACTGTTCTAGATTCAAAAATTTCTTTTAAAATTTTTCAGTGGTTAAAATTAACGTTACAATAACAACTAATGATGATTCACTTTTAAAAAAAGATACAGGTGAATAGCTAATAATATGTTGAAAATAAAATGAACAAAACAGAAAACAAATGAGAAACCCCATCAAGAATTACAAGGGATTCTGATGATGAAATAAAATCATCAGTGTCTCATGAAAATACTATACATTAAATTTATAAATTTAAGGATATTTTAAGGATATTTATTTTGATATACGAATATTTTATCATAATATATTATACATGTTTAAATAGACGGTCTCTGTTGTTGAAAAAGATTCATTAGCCACTTGGGACATAAAAAAAACATTGAAAAATAAAGCAAAAACCGAATCGAACCAACTACAAAGACGTTTTTTCTAAATATATTTTTTTTTAGTTGTTGTGTTGTTTAAAAATTATGCCGGCGGGATTTTAAACTATGAATGAGTATTTTTACATTGTGTATGTGTATATATTATTACTCAAAATATCCATCGAAACAAAATATATTAATTTAATAAATTTTGAATTAAAATATCCTCTCTATTAAAGACTTGTTACTTTAAGAGTAAAAAATTATGAAGTGGCTAATAAAACGACATATTTTCTTTATAAGTACTTTAATTTGGAAGTATATTTAAAAATAAGATGAAACTATTTAAAAGTAAAGGTAGTAATTTACATAAAAAACTTTCGATTCCATTAATCCGTCAACAACAAAAATCGGTCTTGCAGAAATCTAAGTCATTTGCTTAGTTAAGGGTCCCCCTATACAGTTTTTAGTTTTTAAAATATTTCTCTTCCTGACTTTCAACTATCATCAAGTCAAGAAAAGAAAGGTCGTTATGATTTCGATTCCACTTCCAGCTACATAATACCTAGATATCTTATACATAATTCACAAGATGAACGACGTGGTGAGTAAAAAAGCAAGAATAGTTGAATAGTAAATTACACCACAAAAATATTAAAATTTTAGCAAATTTAAAAAATATGCAAAAGGACTTAAAACATTTAAAATAGTTACACAATCCACAAACCAAAAATAAAAAAAAACACATTTAAAATTAAATATAAGCAAACCAAAAATAAAAAATAGAAGAAATAATTAATATACAATTGTATATCTTACATTGAATCATGGGGTTGTCAAATATTTAAAAATGGATTGCTAACGCTCTGTGGTACATAGGTAATACAAAACTACAAAATAATTTGCTCACTAAAGAAGTGAAAAAATATGGTATAAAATACAAGAACATTAATTAAAGTTTTAATATAATATGTTAACATTAAATAAGATTGGTATTTACAATAATCTTTCTTCTTATTTTAATTGTTCTTATCAATTTTTTTTTCTAGTTTTTGGTACAGCAGTACACTATTTTAATCCATTTCAATAAATTAATGGCTATCTTTAAAACTGACGAATATTTTTTGTTTATGGACCAAATTAATTGTTTAAATACGCTTCAGAATATATTTTATAATAAAATCCTAAAACCCACTTTGATACCAGATCTTGAAATTAGTATTAATATCGTCATAAGGTATTAGGTATTATACTTTGAATTCATTGTAACGTATAAATATTCAAGAATAAAGCGATTCAGAAAACAACAACAATTATACCAGAACAAATAATTTTTTTTATATAAAGTTGCGTCTGAAAGAACTACTTCTGTGCAATTTCACAGGGGATTCACTAGTTAAATAATATTTTGTAAATGTTATTCTAATTAATATAAGTTTTCGATCAAAAAATATATTCTACAAAATGCAACTGTAAAAATAACGAAAATATTCATCAAATATTTAAAAAGAATAGATCTTAAGGAATGGTATTTATGGCTTTTTACCTCAACTAGAATATCGACTCTGTCAACAACATTAAATGTCAGACATTTATTTATAAGTATTACATTTAAAGTTGAATACATAAAATATTGTTGTATAGAATTTGACAAACTTTAACGCGATCCATTTTACTCAGTTAAGGTTGTGAACGCAAAAAAAAAATGAATTTATCTCAACTTTTAACGCCATTAAATGACATTTTGTTACAATAATAAATAATAAAAACGTTAATTTAAATTTTAGATATCTACTGAACGACGTCGAATTGATCAGCTAAATAAAAATGACAAAATTTCATTGCTACTACGCAATTTAACCTACATTTAGGAAATCTGATTTGATAAACTATGATTCGACATTTCAAAATTAATGTCAATAAAGTATACATCTGAGTAATAGGGTTAATTAGCTACATCAGTTTACGTCTTATTTAGAAATTAAAGTTTAACAACATCATTTTTAATAATGTTAACAAGCTCTCGAATATGACAGAATATTGATGAACATCCTCCAGCTGTCTTGTATTGACTTACACTCAGACAATAATTTTTATTTTTATTTTTGTTATGTTAATTAACCGTAATTTAAATATATAGCTTTACTTCAATAATAGCATAAGCCTATTTTATTTTATTGATTACCAAATTATGTGCCCAAGTAGATTTGACATCCAATTATTTCCAATTATTACGGATATATGAGATTGAGTTTATATTACAAGACACAGTGAATGTTCACGATGAATCTACATAAATAATAAATATAATGTACATACAATCTTCGGCCGAGTAAAATTTTGATCGATACAAATGCTCGAAAAAACTTATTTAAAATCATCAATGTGTATTGTATACTAACACTGTGTGCCAAGGATAAATTGATATGGATCAAAGCTGTACTGATATAAAATTAAATATTCTTTTATCTACCTTCATTACAAAAATTCCAAAAAGCCATTAAAATAATTTTGTTATATTATCGCCCGTATCGCATGCGCATGAGAATGTTCTTGGACCAAATTAGTATGATTACCTTATTTTCGTAAAACTATATTGAATTTTGATCCATACGCCACCGGTTTGATCAAAATGCATTTCAAATTTCTGAAAAAATTATATACTTAGATCAAACTGACATTCAAATATCGCTTAAATCGAGAAAGGTAGGTGTAATACCTGATTCACTGCTTCAGAACATTTGTTCAGAACACATGCACGCGCATATTTCTTATATGAAATTTTGAGTTTTTTTTTTTTTTTTTTTTTTATATTATAGCCAAAACTTAGGTTTTGAACCTTTAAGTACTTGCGTACCGTTGACTATTTGAAAAAGGAAAGGATAGTTAGAGGAAAGGAAAGAAAAAGGAAGAAGAAAAGTTTTGTGGGAAAGAGCGAACAATGTTGTTAATATTCGTCTTAAACCTCTGTAAGTCATAAATAAAAAATCCTTCTCTCATTGGGAATGCTTCGATTGGGACGCGGTTCCACAATCGGGATGTTCTTACTATAAAAGAATTTCCATAGCCGGACTTAAACCATCTCGGAATTTCCACTGTGAAAGGGTGGGCACTTGATGCCTCTCGTGTTGTGCGATTGAATTGCTTAAGAGGAGGAAGAAGTGATTTTAATTCCTCGGAACAAGTGCCAACACCAAGCAGATATCTATAAAATAGAGTAAGTGCTCCAACAATACGACGATGACCAAGTGGTATAAGGGATGAGGTCACATTTATGTCGCCTATAAGACGAATGGCGCGGTTTTGAACTTTGTCCAAAAAATTTAAAGCGGTTTTTGGTGCACCTGCCCATAAATGTGAGTTATACTCGAGCTTGGGTCGTATATATGCTTTATAGATTTTTAAAAGGTCTCGAGATGAAAAATAAGTTTTGCAGCGGCTCAAAAATCCTAAACATTTTGCGGCGCTTTTCGCAATATCGAAAATATGCTCATTCCAGTGCATATTTTGATTCACTCGCATTCCGAGAATGTTCAGATCTTTGAGTCGCTGGATACCTTCATTTTGAAGCCGGAGAATTGGTTCGAATGTTGTTAGCTTGTTACTAACAAAACAGCTTTGAGTTTTTGAAGTGTTAAACTCGACTCTGTTAGCTTTACCCCAGTCGACAATTTTGGCAAGGTCGTGATTGAGCGCGCCGGCCATCATTGTTCTTTTGGAGGTGACTGCGGAAGCTGTAGCATTAGTTTGTTTTAGAAAATCATATGATGCTACTAGAGTGCTGTCATCAGCAAAACTATGGATTGGATTGAAAGTTAATTTGAGAAGGTCATTAATGAAAATGAGAAATAGGGTGGGGGAAAGGACAGAGCCTTGTGGAACACCAGCATTGATTTGAAGTTGGTCGGAAAAAGAACCGTCAACTGAAACTATGATAGATCGATTTAAAAGAAAACTTTCAATCCATTTAGAAAAGGTTGAACCAAGGCCTATAGCGTTGCATTTTGTTATAAGAGCAGAATGCCAAACTCGATCAAAAGCCTTAGATATATCCAGAGCTACAACAGTAGCTTCACCAGATTGATGCAGGCTGGTGTTGAGCTTCTCGCAGAGGCATGTCATGAGATCACCGGTGGAACGTTGGGCTCGAAAGCCGTATTGGCTATCATGAATTATACCTCTACTGTCAAGATATTTCTTCAGCTTATGATTAATTAAGATTTCCATCGTTTTTGAAATAATGGAAGTAATAGCTATGGGCCTATAGTTTGAAGGATTGCTTTTGTCACCTTTTTTAGGAATAGGATAAACTTGGGCAACTTTCCAATAGGAGGGGTAAGTTCCTGACGAAAAGGACAAATGGAATAAGTTGCGCAGAGGTTTAGAAATAGCGAAGGCAATGTGTCGCAGCACAATTGCAGGTATACCATCAGGACCGGTAGATTTAGTTCTCTTAATTTTCAAAAATGTTCGGAGTATTTTTTTCTCTCAGGAACAAAAGTTGATTTTTTGAACTTTTAGTTTTGTGTTCGGAACAATTTTTTCTTTTGTAATTTTTAATTTTTTTAACATTTCTCACATTTAAAAAAAAATGGAGGTATAAAAATATATTTTTTTTGTTTTAATTTTTAAACAATTGTTTTTTAATAATTAAAAATTTGCCAGATTGAAATAAACAAAAATTTTAAAATTAATTCACATATTAATTTCAGTTATTTAAATTTTTTTATTCGGAACGCAATGCTCTGAAGCAATGAGTAGCAATTATAAGAGTTCTATTCTATTTTAACAAAAATGTTCAAAACAAAATGTTCTAAAGCAGTGAATTCAGCATAAATTTCATTCGATTGAAGAACCTGCGAAACTTAGAAATCAATTTCTAAGTCTAAAAACATAAGAGTGGCGTATTTATCAACCTAGCAGCCACCCGACAATATATTGATTAAATAAATTCTGATACTCGTACTATTTTATACAAAATTTAATTAAATATAATTTTTAAAATTATCAGATATACATATACAATAAAAAGACTAATATTCTTACGTCTACAGAATAAATAAATATCATTGGTGCCAACTGAAAATGTGTTATATAATATCCGTCTTCGTCGTCATTTCAATTTCGAAGCTCTAAACTAACAGGAGACTATAGTCCTTAATAATAGAATTTCAACAGAATCACGTTGGTAAAAATAACAAGAACAACAAATATAGCCCAAAAATTTCAGTAAACAACTTCAAATTAAAATTTATTTTTATCATTTAAAATAATTAAAGAGTTTACTGTTGCTACTTAGACTTTAGAACAAACAAAATAAATTACCTACTAAATTATAATTTCAGCTAACACTTAAAAAATTTCCTGTGAAAAGAACTTTTAAATTATATTAAAGTTATTCAATTACATTATTATAAAATGGTATGAGAAATTTCATTGAAAAATTGATATTATTTTAGAATAGAAATGTAAATATGTACAACAACGTTTACAATAATAATAAAAATAAATAGAAATAAATGAAATGTTAGTTTCTGGGCAAAAAAGTTTTCAAAAAAATGAAAAAAAGTTCGCCTCAACCAACCTTATTCTACATACCCGATCACCATTACTCAATTGAGACTCCATTGCATTTATATCAGATTTTAACCGTAACATTTGTGATTCAACACGTGCATTTTCACGTTGCAATTCTGATATTTCAGCTTCTAATGTAACTAAATCTTCACCATTTCCTGGATTAGTTACATCATTACCACTACCATTATTATTTTGTTGTTGTTGTTGTTGTTGCTGTTGATGTTGATGTTGAGATAAAGATTGCTGTTGTTGTTGTTGTTGATGCTGGGATGTTGTGCCAGAAATTGAATTTGATATTGTTGCTTGATTTATTACTGATGATGATGTTAATGATGATGATACTGATGATGATGATGATGATGATAATGCTGCTGATGCTGCTAAAACAGATGTCAATGATGAATTACCACCAGCTGATGCTGATAAAGCCGATGCTGTTAAACCACCTAGATTTGAAATTGATGATGTAGTTGCTGATGATGCTGAACCAACTGAATTCATAAGCATTTCCATGCCTACAATTTTTACAAAAGAAAAAAATAACAAATATAAAAAATTAATTAATGAATTTAATAAAAAAAATTAATTGAGAAGAAACAAGTTTTTTGAGTGTTCTAAGTAACAAAAATAAATAAAAAACAACCAAACAAATAAATAACATTCAATATCAAGTTTGGAAAATAACAAATTTGTAACGTGCACATTTTAGGAAGTAGCTTTTATGAATAATATTAATATTATTAAATAATAATTATGTTATCACAATATTATTATGTGTTAAATTAAAAAATTAGATTAAAAAATTAAAAAATTTACAATTATAATTATATTTAACGTATGAACAATAAAAATAGTTTTATATTTATACTATTGAATATTTGAAATTGAAACATAAGGTTACAATAAACCTTATATGTTTTTATATGAATTTAGGATTATTATTGTAGTTATTTAGGATTTTATTCGTTAATTCTTTTCTTAGTTTATAATTATTTAATGTAACTAACATTATCTTGTTTATTGTATAATTTAGCTGCTACATAAAGTGTTGTCGATGTGCCAAAATGTGATGTTCTTTTCTTACATAGAATTGGTCGTATCTAATGTAGTCTTGGTCAATTGGTCTTATTTAAAACTATTAAAACTGTTAAATACTTGGTCTGCGAAAAACAGACAAATTCTTTTATTTTAACAGCAAAATTCTACCTATATCTGTTTTTTCAAAACTTGAGACAACAAACTACAACAGTGTTGTTGTCCAGGTTGATGTAATAATTTTAAAAATAACCTCAGGTAACCAAGAAAGCCAGATATAATTCAAAAAAGATGTGCAAAATTTAAGAGAAACTGTACTTTAACAATTTGTTAATGGTATCATATAGAATATTGATATAGATATATTATTTAGTGGATAGGATGGGATTAATAATTTAAAAAGTATTCTAAGGAAATCAAAACGTTTACATATAGTATCATTTCGGCTCTCTCTCATAATACAGTTCGATGCAGATAAAAAAAATTCATTTGTGTGTCAAAATGAGTACATTTAAACAAACATTTGTATGAAAAACTAGCACTTACTTTCTGTTGATAGATCTTTCTACTGACCATTAATTCTATGTTCTAATATATTTGATAACATTTTAACTACAAATAACTGTTCGAACAATATCGTTTTGTAGATTTTATTATTTTTCAATTTTTGCTATTAAAGAAAAATCAACAAGTAGGAACCAGAGAGCTAGATATTAAAATTTGAGTAAAAGTACTCAATATACAAAATAATTTTATTGAGTAAAATTAATTGACTTGATTCATTTAAATATATTTTTTTTTTTTTTTTTTTTTTTTTAATATAAACTTTTATTATTTGCCTTTGAGATAAACTTAAAACTATCTTAGCCTACAAAAAGTTTAAGAAAAACGGCTTTACTATAACTAATTACTATTAACATTTAAACTTATTTTAAATTTTTATGTTAATTTTATTTTCTTACTATTTATTTTGTTTATCATTACTAAATTACTCAAATATTTCAGAATTTGAGGAACTAAGTAATAATTATTTCAGACACACCTTAACCAATTGTGGGATTAGAGGAAATGCTTTTACACTGTGTAATAATCAATATTTTTTATTTGAAAACCAAAATCAATAATTAATAAAGCTATTATTTAGTTGTATATAAAAAAATATTATGTGTATCAGTTACGGATTCAATTTTATGTTTGAAAAACCAATCGAAATGAAATTTGTATTTTGGGTCTGGAAGGGATAAGTATAATACTAATAATTTAATAGAGAAATTTAGATAAAATTCAAATATCTACTTTCACTCTATTTTATTTGTTTTAATTTATTATATTCAGAATTATTTTACTGAAATACTTAAAATCAAATATGTTAACTCAAAGAGTAGTATGTAGGTATAGTTTTATTATTTTATCCAGCTTTGGTAAGAACAAAGGCCTATCCCTCTTATTTCCATTAAATATCATTAAAAATCATTATAAATAACTAAAAATGTTTATTTAAGAATTAATAAAATTAATTTTGAAATACATTTTTTGTTGCAATTTCTAAATACTAACAAATAAGTTAAATAAAATTATATTGAAATATTTACTCTTCTTAACACCACACC